>OX451372.1:11615744-12215744 GCA_949629185.1 Apamea crenata
CAATATTGTCAATCCATCAGGTCGAAAGGCAGCTTACTTCAAGTTCCCTTTTTACAGAATAGATTGACAGGTTCTCGTTGGTCTAGTGGTTACAACGAAGTGCAAAGTGCGAATGTTCGGATCGGACCGACATATGGCCGAACCGAATATTATTGAAAAATGCGAAAAAAGTTCGGATCGGCTCAGTTGGGTCGGGACCATAGTCAATATTCGAAAGAGTGTAGGAGTGTAGGATCGGAACCGACCGAACCAAATAGTAACTTCGTAGCAGGAAACGGCCGAACATTCGGCCGATACTTCTTCGGAGTAGAACCCAGGGTTCGATTCCGGGATCGGGTAGTGTTATTGGCTTTTCCTTGGCCCGGAGTCTGGATTTGTGGCCAGTTGACGGCAATAGGCTCGTCCCCTATTACATGGGACTTATACATATCTACCGAAATGTGGGTGTACTAGGTACTGGTTACCGGCCCTTACCCCTTCGAGGAATACAGGCGTGATGTTATGTGTAGGTTAACAGAAGGCCAATTCTCGTAATTTAAAACGGTCAAAATCTAGTCGCAGTCTCATCTCGGCGACAAACAAATGTCAAAAACTTGTCAAAATGTAGGGAAATTAGAGAATTTTTTGACAGATTGAGACTGAGATCAGACTGTGAACGTTCTTAAAATTACGAGAATTGCCCCTCAGGTTTATAAGCCTATGGATACCCACTACCGTACTGCAGGTTATCTCATATCAGCCTTTACAACAAGGCAGCGGTTACTGGGGAGAAAAAAAACAAGTTGCGAATGTTGTCTCCTAAGTTTCGGTAAGTGAGTAGTTGAATAGATTTTTAAGCTAAAACGTCGCACGCCATTTCTACCAGCTGATAACAGTGGCAGCTAAGACTTGCTTGACTGGTTTAGTGTTGAACCGTTTTAAAATTAATAATTCTCTATTCATATCAAACCAGCTGGAGATTGGTCCCAAGACACATAAACGTTTTGAAACTCAGCTGCAAAAGCTTAATGTACAAAAAATATGCCAACTCTAGAACCCATTGGTACATAAAAACAAAAAGGTAATTTTAAATTAAACGGGTCATATTTTCGAACTGCGCAGACGCATCCCACCGCGCCGCTGCGCAGCGCGGCCAACAATGCGCCCACGCTCACGTACGCCAACTTATGTAACACGCACATATTCGCAGGGTTCCGCATAACACCTGGCACACACTCTCGGAGGACTGACGCTGACAGACACTCACGTACACTCTGATTGAAAAGTTCTACCTTTGGGGATGATATCTGGAACCGAGGTTCAAGCTCTATCATCACCACGTTGAGATGAATCACTTGCTCCGTGAGATGAATTAAATATACTTAGTTACTTTTTAGGTTTACAAAAGTTTTATGGAGACTCTTACATAATCAGCCTATAATGTTCCCACTGCTGGAACACAGGCCTCCTCTCTGCGAGAGGGAGTGGGCCGATGGTAGATGTCACATGTCTTCCAATTTTTGGTTCTAGGACAGGCCGGTTTCCTCACGAGACTCTGAGACTCTTGGTTCAGTTGAATGTAATTTCATTTTTTGGAATTACTGGAATTTATCAACATCTATAACAAATCTTGTCATACTGACCGTGGAGCTGGGGGGGGGGATATGTGACTTATTTTAGAGAATAATGTTTCGTCTTGTTCATCTTCATAACTAATTACTACGCCATTTTTTTAAATCAGATTATTAATTTCTTGTAAGACACGCTACTTTGTTCTACTAATCCGTTCTTGTGTAATAGGTATAAGCACACCGGTTTGAGTCGTTCATTTAAATTTTTTAATCATTCCAATTGCCATATTACAAAATTTGCCGGTTAGAACTCACATTTGCTAGAAATTCTGCCTTAAATCAGGAACGTGATGACGTAAGCTCAACGTTGATTGCAGCAATGTTACTCATTATGTACACAAATATGGTATCCGAGTGTGTGTGCTTGGGGAAACAGCATTGTAGGAAGGAGGTTCGATATGTTCGATATTAGACAGTTAATTCGTTTCGTTCATTCTTGCCAAGGTTCTAGTAAAGATAACAATACATCATTGTAGATCTTTGGCAGTCGTTACGGGTTGCCAGAAGCCCGAAAGTCTGAAAACCAGTATTACCAAGGGGAAAAGAGACATTACCGTAACGTACATAACTACTTAGTTTTCAAGATAACTCTTTCTACCATCAGAGATGATATAGGCGAATATGAACCGGAAACGTCAAAACGTAATATATTTTAGAAATTCAACCCAGACTGCTTAAATGCTTCGGTTTTTAATCCTACATTGTTTTATCCTACAACAGCCGGTCTCTTCTGTAAAACTGTAATCGTGAAAACTTATGTGAAGTGAGCTTGAAGTGAGCTGTCATTTAACCTGATGCTAGACATTGAGACTATTAATAGCTCACTTCACCTAAGTTTTCACCGTGAGATTTTAACAGAATAGGTCGACAGGTGTTTATCATCAAGGTTTCTTCCAAAATGTTAATTTAAATAGCATTGCGCATGAGTTGATGACCGCTCACTGCCATTTCAGACCCAGACCCAGTACTAGTGACCTACTAAATACTGAAAGTTCAAGTAAAACTAGTGCAAGTTGTATTACTTGAACAGTATTATTAAGTTACTTGAACTCCATACTCGTTGTTGCATGCTTATAGCCCCTTAGTAAAACTTGACAGCCCGTTACGCTTCATAAGTTATCGTTGTCATTATCAATACCAATACCTTTATTAATAGATAATAGATATTTATAATTGCATTGAATGAAATTCTGTGGTTGTGGTTGTTCGTCTGACAATCACTCTTACCAAGGGGTATCGTATTTACCCAGTTACTGGGTTGTCGAGGTCAGATAGGGAGTCGCTCCATGTAAAATACTGGCATTCACCTGCATCCCGTTAGACCGGAAGCAGACCCAAACTTAGTTCGGAAAAGGCAGGCAGATAATAATTATGTGCATTTAAGGAAATTGTTTCAGCTGTTTTAGATAACAATGATACAGACAAAAAGAGGTACGCTAGTAAAGTGCACTTTTATGGATAATATCAAAAGAATTTACACACCACTTCATATTTTTCAAGTCAACTCAAGGGAATGAACCTCATTTTATTAGCAGTTCTAAGAGCATCAATAAACAACATTGTTACATATAAAAGCGTATTAAAAACACTAGAAAAACACGCTTTTATAAATGCACGATTCCAGTGCCTATCTTCCGGCTTCATCATCAGACCTTGAAACGTAATCGTGATCAAAGTTCATTACAAGACTTTTCTAAGAAATCCAAAACAGCTATGATACGATTTTCCATCATGAAGTTCCAGTTCATATCTTCCGGCTCCATCATCAGATCAGTTCGACAGTACCATATTATTGTATTGTCATCAGGACTACATACAGCTGCCAATTTTCATTACGCTACGACCCTTGGAAGATGGTTAAATTAGTTACCTTAGATTCCATTACATGGTCAGTTACATACAGGTCGACCTAATAAAAACGTGTTAATAAAAAGCTATTACAAAGAAACAAAACAGAGCAATTAATCAAATCGTAACTAGACCCTGCCAGCATCAGTAACCTCAAAATCTCTATGCATACATATTCATTCATATTCACTCTGCAATAACTAGGCTGTTTGCATTCCCCGGGCATAGTTTCCGCGATCGCACTGCTCTCTTACTTACAAAGGATCACATTACAGAAGTGTTGTATTACCTGACGTAATGGAATGAAGTATGAGTTTCGTGGCCTTATTTCCTATTTATCACGTCCGCTGTGCACAGGCTGTGAGTAATTATAATGGTGCCTTTAGAAATGGTATTTTAACAAGCAAAAACAGGCAAAGAACGTTTCCGTGACCGAGTGATTGACTGAGAAACAACGCACAGCTTAAAGGTGCGACGCGACAGCGCAACGTGACTCTAGTAGAACAACTTCTATGAAAACTTCATGGAAATTGTTCTACCGATACGCGTCGCACAATCGTGTCGCGCCTGTCTGCGGAGCCTTAACACTTGGAGGGACACTATACGCACATAGGCGGTATAACAATAAAGCTTCTATTCTCGTTCAGTGTCCTTCAACGGCTTCAACCGATTAAACCACTGAAGAATGAAACATGTCCGGTGTCCTTAGAGCGTATAGAGGTGTACTAAGGAAGGATATTTGGAGAATCCATCCCTGGAGGTCTACTCCTTAAGCACAGAATCCGTAGTTTCGGCCGAAGTTACGGGTGACACCTACACCGTATTACCTACGGTATAAGATTATTTTGGGGCCCAACCTAAGAATTAATGACACCACGTTTTGACGTTTACGTCGTACGTTTTTGCCCGTGCGAAAAAGTTAATTATTCGGGTATAGCGTTCACTCTCAAGTTTCGAATTACTTTCGGATGGGTCCGTATCTTCTTTGACAGACTTAGAGAATAGGCCCCTGCATTTATCAAATGTGGGGGGTGAATTTTGTATGCGTTCGAAGGGGCGGATATCATCGAGTACCCGAAGAAGTGTAACAAACCTAACAAGCAAAAAGAATCGTAAAGATTCGCAATTCATTCACCTGAGGATAAGTGTTGCGAATATTATGCAAGAGCTAAATATTTACATAAAATATACAACAATTGGTCGTTTAAACCGTAGTATAACACGAACAATACTCGACAGTTTGAGAGCACGGGCTGTGAAAGCTTTTCACACTCGCATTGTGGGCCCACGGCCTGGCTCGGTGACGTAAGAGACCGTATTACCCACAACTTTCGATTTCTGGATGAAGTCGTGTTTGCTTCCTTTCCGGCTTGTAATCTTCTGGAAAGTGTTTAAAGCTTCACGATTAAGTTACTCACTTTTACATGAACATCATTACAATGTTGATTTAAATGACGTCATTTTAATGACCTGAAGGCATAGCATACCATTCGAAGCAATAAAAAGAGTTCGAAAATATTAATCGATATTCGATAATAAATAGCTTAAATTAATATTTCATAATCGAATATCGATTAAGGTTTATCGATATTCTGCTAATCGACTTCCAAGCTCGGTATTATGTGTGTTTATTTTTGAACAGCGTTGGTCCGTGGCCGAGGGTCGCGGTCGATGTCGTAAGCGACCCGATTACCACAACTTTCGATTTCTGGATGAGACCGAGTCTGCTTCCGTACTCAGCCCTTAGCGAGTAACGACCTTGTGGAAAGGTGATATAAGTTTATAAATATTGGAGAAAGAATTAATGGCTAATTTGAAGCTGGAGAAATCTTATCCATCAGGAGTTACTCTATGAATAAGTTATTAATTAGCTATTAACCATGACGACAATGAAATGGTAACCATTTCAGTAACAGCTACAGCCTCGTAAGCCTGGAAATGGAATAATCAACCTGAAGATATCAAAGGCAGACAAAATGAGGAAGAAGGAGAAATTCGATTTTGAGACACCTTTAAGGAAAGACTCTCTAATAGAAAAAATCTGTAAGAAAACCAGAAAGTGACTCCAGAAGAATGTGGTCGAAAAAATTTGTCCTGAATGAACATTACACGTACATAATGTTCGTTCGCTTCCTGAAACGTCTCAGGAAGCAAGCCAACTCGATTAAAATAAGAATCGATATTCTATATTTCGCAATTGATGCTGGAATTAGGTCGGTCGCATCGTTTTGCAACGATTACGTGTGTGATTTTCACATGCATACCTGACCGGTGTCGTCGGTGTCATCGGTATACTGACGCACCTCGCACCACGTCTGCTTTGTCTTTATGAGGCACATGTTACCACATCCAACGTAACGTTAGAGTAGAGTTTAAGTTCATGATCTACTTTCCTATTTGTTTGATCTTGTGTATCTTTCTCGTTTTCTGTTCGTGCTATCGAGTTTTTGGTTTTGTAAACATCAACAACCTCACCTATTGTTGAAGGAATAGTGTTAGTTCTATCATTTGTTGTTTCCTTAAGAGACCATCTCTGTCACTAAATCAGCATGGTCCTGCTATGGCCTGTCAAAGATTATGTCCAGACTTTAAAAGACTGTGAGCTCTGAGTTTGTTTCGGTCTTTCTTCTCAGGTTAGTCGGTTAGGGAACACCGAACTCATCTAGTTTTAAAACATAATTTAATATTGACGTGTAAGTGTTCTTTTTACCAATTTACAGAAATAAATATAACACTGGTATACAGTGGTTTTGTTGCCCTGGATATAAGACTGATTTTGGATATATTTATGCTCACAATTCATGAAACTATCAATGATTTTGTAAGAATTGCTCTTAATTTTGTTAAAATTATGACTGATAAAATCAATTTTTATGAACGAAAAGCTGATTATTGTTCAAATTTTGAGATATGTGAAAATCATAAAAATAAGAGCACAGTCAGTGCTTTCATAAATATATTCTTGATCTGGATACTTGAAAACATGAGAATTTTCACAGAAATCCAGGGCAACAAAAAAAAAATCTTTTTTTGTAGAGCTGTGTAATTTGTCATTTACTCCTCAACGTACTCTGCAAAATCAAAGGAAAGTAAAACTGCATCCATTAGGTATACGAGTACAATCTTACAAAGTATGATCTGCAACAAGTTACAACGTATAAAAACGGCAATTAACATTAGCGCTAATGAATGAATCCCACGTCATTCACGGACAAACAATGTCACTGAGGATGTACCTCTAAGACTAAGTGGCGAATAGAAAATGATAGAAGCAAGCGGAAAAACTCATCACGCGAGAGAGGAACTGACGTTGATGAGTTCCTTGGTGGACTTACTAGCATAATTTTACATATTTTATCATGATTTATGGTTATTAAGATTTATCATAACTCTGGCTGTAGATTGTCAGTAAGGATAGAACCTAGAAGAAAGGAGGCAGAGTTTGGGAAGGAGCTTTCAGCTTTGCGAACGCAATACGATCAAAGAACCTTTTGCTTTTTCAAGAAACAAAATACTTAGGGGAATCGAAAATAAAACGGACAGTACCTAGATAAGAAATTTAAAAGTAAACTTACGTTATCGCAACAGACCTTACCCAATATAAGTAAAACACCCACTAATGACTTTACCAAAGGTATGTAAATAACACAAATAAGATCAAATCAATCAAGATATCAATGTCAGAGCTCATTATACAATGTAGTGATTACAGCAGATACATAGTCGAATTTCATCAAACAAACCATAACATACCCCGCGACCCACAACTCCACATAAGCCACCTCGTAACACACATTACGAATTATCTGCAGACCGGGGAGCGCGTGGGGCGCCCGCGCCGACCAGCGCACGCGCAGCGCCAGTCCACCACGCGGAGTCGCGTCGCGCAGCTGTCGCGAGCCAACCGGAACACTACCCACAAATTACGTCAGTTCTATTTTTTTAACTAAAACCTCCTTCTCTATCTCTGCTATCAATTAACTGTGAAAATAAAAAGTCAGCGTCATGAATTTCAATAGCTGTTCGTTTCGTGACTGACTTCAGCGATTATATCGTTTCCACTCATTGTACCTGTAATGTGGTGTAATAGGAGACTTATCTAACGTAGCGTAATACGACTGGTTAATCTGGTTGATTATTGCATAACGTCATACTCCTTTTTCACCCTTGGATTGACGTAAGAAGGTAGCGTGTGTTGTGATAGGTCATGTAATTTCATCGGTCCTGTAGTTTCACGTAGGCGTCTGTAACACGTTATCGTGATAACGACTCGTAAGTCGTAATCGTGATAGCATCTAACAATGAATCGTGATCGCGATAAGGCCTTAGAATTTCTCGTTAACTTGGTGTTAAA
The DNA here is from genome assembly GCA_949629185.1 of Apamea crenata. Classification (NCBI taxonomy): domain Eukaryota; kingdom Metazoa; phylum Arthropoda; class Insecta; order Lepidoptera; family Noctuidae; genus Apamea; species Apamea crenata. Next base: position 11,623,557 of record OX451372.1, read on the forward strand.
GTTAGTAAAAGCTAGGAGCGCTAAGTTATATAAGCGCATTCTAAGTACTTATGAAGCTGTGAACTTATTTCCTGGCTTCATTGAAAATTTGTTCGACGGCAATACTTGTCGCTGAAAGTAATTTGAATAACTAGTTTCGTGAGAGTGTACAAAGGCATTGTTACTTCCTTGACTCTTTTCATCTGAAAATGTTTGCCTTTAATCTTTTTTAGATCAGTCTCTTGTGACGTTAAATTCGCATCATTCTTTTGTTTTCTTTGGTTCAATTTCAGTGATCTAATGTTGCTTTGGCGTGACCTGTCAAATGGTAATTGCAGCTAACCTATTACGTCAAAACAACGGTAATAGCTTCTCCAGCATAATACTAATGATTGGGCGCAATTAGCTGTACTTACTATTATATAACTGCTTTGTTTAATTCTACTGACGCAAGCCTCTAACTGGAATGTATTTACTTCAATTTTATGACGTCGTTACGATTTTGAACCACATTCCTTTGAATGTTTGAACCTTAATTGCTTGAAACTTCAAATTAAGCCGAGCTAATTAATTAATAACAGGTTAACTAATAGTCTATAAAAACTGAGTAAACGATACAATACTTACAAGAAGACAAAATGAATCCACAATTCCTGCAGTTTTTTTTTAATATAAATTCCGATGATTTGCTTTTAAAATCAGTGACAGATGCATCCAATCGATAGCAAATAAAAAACTCACAAAACCTGGAAGCATGCAAAACCATTAAATACCATACACCAATTCACCACACGACACGCAGTAGAGACGAGATCTAAAATCGACAGCAATTAAAATGTCACCACACATAATACCACTTCTTACATTGTCACTTTTTCTAATTATAGGTTCGACATTCAAGTTCAAAGTGCATCGACAGTGCGTGAGAAAAATTGTCACAATAGTCATAACAAGACGTATTACTTTCGACTCGTAGACAAGTACAAGAGATCATTCGCCTGCACTGGGTGCTGAGCCCACTGAGTCTAAGGCCATTGAGACTACCGAGACTACTAAGGCTACTGAGGCTACTGAACCTGCTGAGCCTGCCGACTACCAGTGAGTGCTGATCAGTGAACAGTTTGGTGTGTCCCGTGATAGTGAAGTTACTGTAGAACTTATATTCGCGTGTTTGGATAAAAATCGAGAGAAATGAAGGTGAGTGTGGTTTGACAATAATTATTGATATAGTAGTAAGTTAGTCAAAGGCATAGTAAAGCTAAAATTACGAAGCTATCGAAGATGAACCTTTTTGTAGACTAGACTTGGCAAACACAGTGCAGAGTCAATCACAAGCATTTTTAGTAAGGGTTGGTGGATCATGACTTCTCATTTCATGACTTATTTTCTGAAATTCATGGCAAAAGGTTTCCGTGAATATTCTTTACAATGGATGCTAAAACGTATTGTGAAAACAAAACCATTATTCGTTGAATGAACGCATTCATAATTTTATCAAAAGCTCACGTTACGTGGTCAAGTTTAAGCAATCAAAAACAAAACGTTCTTTTTATTTACAAAATTTCTTAATCGCGGAAAGAATACAAACGTTTTTTACGTAATTCATTTCACATTCTCACGTTTTTTGAGAGTAAACAAATTATTATCTTCGCACAGATTACTGCAAGCAGTGAACCATGGAATTGCTCAATTTGATAGGTGTTATACGTTAAACTAAAAGATATTCGGTGTCATAACATTAATAATAAAAAGCAGTGTGCCAAGGCCGGTGAATAACTAAACCAAACATTGCAGTGTTATTGCGAAATTCAGTGGGTTTGTTGCTAACTCGTCGACAGTGCTAAGTGACCGGTGCATTCTGAATTTGTTTAGCATTTTTTTTTTGTTTGGGTAAACAAGTTTAAATTATGAAATCTTATGTAGAAATAGAACGATTCAAGGTAGACCTCGTAGTTAGTCACGAAGAAAAAATCTTCGTAAGATTGTGATGAAGTGGCATCAATATGAAATTCATTATTAGGTACGACGGTTTTCGGCCAAAAGACACGAACGGGAAACTATTACTAAGCCTCCGCTGTCTGTCCATCCGTCTGATTGTCAGCGAGCGTCTCATGAGCCGTAAAAGGTAGACAGTTTAAATTTTCACATAGTGTGTATATTGCCGCTATAACATCAAATAATAAAATAAAGTTATAAATTCAAGAGGGGACAAGAAACGTGTTTTTTTGACGTTTTTTGCCTTGTTGTATGGAACCTTTCGTATGCGAGTCCGACTCGCACTTGGCCAGTTTTTGGGATTGGTTTCATAATAATTATTTCTTTCTTTTTTAATTAACCTTTCAAATCTCCTAGAGCTGCACGTTAACCTGAAATGTTTTACCGTCTATTGCTTAACGGAAACATCTTGTAACTTCAGATCGACCAACTAATTCAGTTACACTATGTGAAATCTCTCGTACATAATGTTTGTCTAGTAGCGGTTTAACACCTAAATGTGATTAGACTCTACATAATTTGTTGCCATTCTCTAACAAATCGAGTCACACGTTTACTTCCGACTCAAGATTAATGTTTCGACTAGAATCTTCTCGTCTCATTAGCGAGGGTAAAAGTGCATGTAAATTGTTGTTACAACTCGAGTTATGAGCAATCGAGTGCACAGTCATCCTCAAAATAAAAAAACTTAAAGAGTACAGAGCATTACTTTCAATATTACCTAATACAGTCCAATTTAGGTGAGTAGGTAGGTGCGTATCTGAAAATCTTACTACTAACGATGCAAATAATTTATGTTTATGTAATACTGTGTAATCAGATAAGTACCCAGAAGCTGTTTGTAGTCAATACAATACCATTATATACTTAATCTATACATCTATCTACACAAATAAATAAAATTGAAGTATCTGTTTGTAATGTCAAAATATTAGCCATTTGCTAAATGCATATGAAAGTATATACGGTACTAATAACAAAAAAAAGTATTTAAAATTTTGTTTGTCTGTCTTATCTGTTTGTTCTGGTTAATCTCTGCAACGGCGGACCGATTTTGATGGGACTTTCACTGGCAGATAGCTGATGGTATAAGGAGTAACTTAGGCGTTTATTTTATTTTAGATTTTTCTAAAATTATCTAGGTACACCCAAAAATATTGACACCCATGCAATCCAATTTGTTTTCCGACACGCAATATAATTTAAATAAAGCTCTATTCATCGGCAATAATCGTAATTAATAAAGACGACAAAATTAATTGAGATCTATATTTTATGAAGTGCAAAGTTACGGGCGCCACACCGTAGTCGGCGCGCGCGCCGACGATCGTTGATTATGCAAAGCAGATACAAATCTCATTGCATCATGCTACATAACGTCTTGTTGCATTTTTTGACATAATCTTTGGTAATAAATACGTTAAGGCGAAGTATGTGAAGAATTAGGCTCAATTTATATTGCCGTGGAACGGAATGGAAGCGTTTTTTTTTTGTACAAAGCATCATGAACTTTATGTCAATAGTGCAACGCACAAATTAGATACATACATACGCACAGGTGGCGCTACTTCTGGATAATTTTCACGCATTCACGGGAAGTCCCGCAGTAACAAGCTCGTATCTAGTTTGCGCGTTAGACAATTGACATAAAGGTAATTTTGCTATGTACAATATCGTTACGAAAAGTCGCTTCCACTCCGTTCCGCGGCAATGTAAATTTACCCTTAAGGTTATTAGGATCCTGCGGGGGCCGCGGGTTGTTCGAAAGAGATACTGTGGCCCCTGGCACAGGCAACTGAAGGAACACGGGTGGGTTTTAGTCAGTAAAAGTCTGACACGCCCTTCCGTTCAGCACAGAGATTAATTATTTACCATTATATTATTAACTAGCTTCTGCCCGCAACTTCGTCCGCGTGATACTTCAACCCCAGTCGCATCGCGTCGCATCCCATCGCATCGCCCGTGCTACTACTTAGTTTCCGCTTAGGGTTCTTTCTGACTGTTTTTTCCTATTGCTCTGCTCCTAAGGGTCGTAGCGTAATGTTAAATAGCCTATACCTCAACAATTGGGCTATCAAATGCGAAAAGATTTTTTCAAATACGTCTGGCAGTTCCGGAGATTACCCCCTACATACAAACTTACAAACAAATTTTACAAATTAATACGAACTTTGTTTGAACCAAGATTGTTGCCCTAGAGCTGACACCCTGAACGTGTCCAGTTTTCTTTGCGTTTTTTCAAGAAAATTCCATGAAATATCTCCACTTTTTATACATTTTTTTAACAAGAAATTAATTTGAAATTAAATTATATTTTTATTAGATTAATTGGTGGATTTCATATTAGATTAAAGTGTTTTTGTCAAGTAGATATTAAATTATTAATTGCTTATTCTTCTCTTGCTCATTTAAGAATTGTCATTAGAGGTATTATAATTATAAATTATTGAGGTATTATGTAGATATTAAAGTTTAAATAATCGCAATCCAAACAATTGGTTCAACCATAGAAATATAAAACGTATAAGTATCATTGGGATCAACAAAGTAGACACTGCTTAGCTGTCAAAATGAACGCATTTCCATTTGCGTTATCAATCATGTCTCTGCAGTTAGGATATTTGTTCTAATCACTGTTATCTCCAATGTTATCATTAATCAACTACACTATCAGCAACTTGTACAGTTAAACACATTCATGCACTATTAACGGTAGACGTAACTAAGCTCATTTAATAAGGAAGAACCTACTGCGTAATGTTTCTTATTATCTTATTGAATATCATTAACGCACGCAATCACTTACGGTTTTAGAAAGGGACACATCAATTAGAATCTTTTAAGAAGCTGCGTAATTAGATCACGTATTCATATTCATCATTACGTCTTTGTAATTCTACAGATAACCAGCATAGCTAGCTTAGGAACAGACAAGCACTCGATACGGACTCCTCTAAACGCTGTTCACAAGTCCAAAAGCCAAAAATTTTGCTAGTTTATGGAATGATTTTTCCAACGCCAGATAATTTTAAACGAGGAACAATTTTGAATTTTTGACAGTTCTTCCATACATAATCTGTCAGACGTCAATTTTATTACACGAATAGCAATTATCTGTCGATTGAAAAATCAGGACTAATTCAAATGTATGGGAGGGCTGATATTTTTTTCGCGATCACGACGTTGGTTGTATGGAGAAAGTTGTTCAGTTTGATAATCTGTACCCACAGACCATCTTTATTTTTTGACCACACTTTTCTGAGATATGCTGTATACAACAAGTGAGACACGAAACGAGGTCCAGAGAAAATTTTTAGAAGCCTATCCCAGAAATAGAAAAAAAAACTAAATGTGACAGAAAAAGAAAAATAAAAATGCCTGAAGTCAAGTGAGAAATTTCCTAAAAATATTAAAAGCCGTTTAGCTTCTAAACAAAAAATAATCGCTGAACATACATGGGGGTGTTTCGGAAAGCCCTAAAAGGAGGGCTGGAGGGCTTCTAAAATTTTGCTTTGGAACTCGTTTCACTGTCCACTTTGTGTTTCAAATCGTCTATTGATTGGTCAAGTCGAAATGTAACTCGAATCATTTTAAATAATAAGATGTACTAACACTAGTTTGTAAGTTGTTTATGTCCTTACTAACAAAATTGGATTGTACCGATCTGACAAATAACATAAATGATAATAATAATATAAGTTATTTCGGACGATGAAATATCTGTCACCCACTTGTACGATTTGCATCTTCTTGCTTTGCTATCTTTTTTTCTTTACTCATCTACAGATAGGAATGGTCCTTCCTTAGCTTTATCTGTTCCTTTATCAGTCCTTACATTCCTGATAGTATTTTAATTAATCTCAGTTTCTGTTGTTCCTACTACCTTGTCGTACAGTGAAAACTATTGTAACTTCTTGTCCAAGCCGACCAATGGGATGTCCGGTGATATTGTAGCCTAGAAACCACGTGCATTGACATCAAACGTTTTCTTCTATTCATAAATGGTTTTTGTTTCCTACATCGCAAATCTGAATCATTTTGAAGGATATTGCTAACCCATTGCTTCTTATGTTCGAAAAATTTGTCTGCTCAACAACGTAAACAACGCAATGAATGTTGTTGAACTGTCAAAATGAAGGCCATTGGTACTGATAGTGTGTTACTCAATTACACCGCTGCCTGAACTAAGCATAGAATCTGACAAAAACTCGCCAAAAGTTCTTTGAATAACGAAAAGTTTTTAACGTATTTTTTTTTTCTCATAAAACTAAAACTGCAGGTATATAAAATGAAGAAAGTATGTATGACTAATGGTGTATCACGTAGTTACCTTAGTTGGACAAAAGTGCGTTCTCACAATTCAGCCTGAGCGTAACAAGTGACAAATAACAAACACGACGTAACACATAATAGTTCACCCGGGAAGTGCTCAGTAATGCGTTTGCGCAACTATAAAGCGGCCAGTCCACGGTTTACGTACCACAATTTTAAAACTGACTTTACTTAGTTACTACAATTCAATTGTTTTTTTTTTTGTAACAGATATGTAACAAAAAAAAGGTCTTCTACGTAAAGTGTCAGAACCAGAATCAGCATTTAATTATATGTCATATCTTATTACATTTTAAAAATGTCAAAACTTGTAGATATGAAATGTCGCGATTTAGGATATACTCTTTTTCTTAACCATCGACATGACGGTAATCTAAATCTCATTCATCATCATCTCTCATTCTTCTCTTCATTAGGACATAAAAAAAACAAGTATATCAGAAGATAGGATTCTTGTAATATCAAAAAATAGAAAACATATCCTAGAGGAGTGGACCGCGCTTCTTGCGTTTTATAATAATTAAGCTTTTACGAATCAGACTTTCAGTATTTCCTTGAATCGAGGGCTTTTTCGTTTTATATTCTAGTTCGTCTCGAATCTAATTTAGCAATACGACATGACAATAAGTAAAAGTATAATGATCAACGTATTTGTTAAGAAGCGAGTCGATTAGTTCCGTCTTTTTTCCGCACCTGCGCTTGTATGTTCACCGCGCGGAAATTGCGACCCCACGGTGAGACACAGCTTTTTTACTCGAAAACGTTTAAAAAAAAGTAAATGTAGTAGGTAAATAAAATCAAGCAGTTTTACTCGTAATTGTTGCTACTAACTTGGAAGTCTGTGTCGAGAGAAAAGATTATTTAAACATTGTTAGATGACGTATCTGATTGGGCTTGACAGTTGGCCCATTTGGGTGAGCACTAAATATCTCATATTTGAAACCGGTTTGGAAATGAATTTTATCACATTGTAAAAAAAACTGACTATTTATATTATTATGGCCTGAAAAAATGCAATTAACACAATACTAAATTATCTCTAAGTGCAAATGTTTCTTATAAATTAACTTAATTGCAAGTCATTTAGAATTATAACGGGCAGCACAAACCACTACAGTTAAAATAAAACGCTTATGAAAAAAACAAACGTTAAAAACATGCAAATTCTGCGACAATAACGGCATGAAACTTTTTAAACGCATATTTATGGTCCGAAGAAAACAATTGAGTGACGTAACAATGAGGTTAAATAATTGTAAATTAAACAGATACGCGTGCGGAAGAAAAAAGTCGGGCGTTAATAATGGTTATTAACAGTGCGCAGGCTTGCTTGACTGTGCCTACGTGACCGGCCGAAATTCAGCGGTGCCCGATCGCAGATGCTGATTTTCCGACTCAGTTGATCGATGCATAATCGACCTATAATGTTCCCACTGCTGGGACACAGGCCTCCTTTCTTAGAGAGGGAGTGGGCTGGCGCCCCGCGGGCCCAGTGCAGATCGGTAAATGCCACATTCCTTCGAATTTTGGTTCTGAGGCATGGTTTCCTCACGATGTTTTCCTACACCGTTTTAAGAACAGGGGTGATGAATTGATTACACAAAGCAATGTGCCTGTCTGGGTTAGAACCCAAGATCTACTCGCGTAAGTCGGGGTCGTTAGGTACCCCTGGGCCACCACTGCTACAACATTGATCGATGTTAGGGCTTAATTACATATTAAATTGCTCGATAGTATTAATTTTCGGCAGGACTCTACACATTAGCAAAATAAAATAAACCCCATGACAGAAGTATCTATGTATGTTTATGATCAACAATTTAGAAAGACTGATTTAATTAACAAGTTTTGGTTAAATATTCTTAGACTCACTAATCATACCGTAAACCCAGTAAGTACCCCCAGAACCCAGTAAGTTCAGTTACGCTACTTTACAAATTACTACTTACCAGAACGAATAATCTTAGATAAGTTTATTCATTCTGGTAAGTCCAAAATCGATGTAAAAAACCAGATAACTATACAAACGTAAGTTTTATTGTAAATATAACACGCTTATTTTAAAATCGTAATCCAACAAAATGCAGTGAACCATAGCAGCGACCTGTCATAAATAAATCCGTTGCTATGACGACCAGCCATGCAAATGGCGTCCTCAAATCGTTCAAACTAGTCGAGGAAAGTGAATCCAATGGCCGATGATATAACTGGGTCGTAATACTATTCCCATAAGCCCGAGGTAATGACCACCTTGCCAGCTGAAGAAACACAAGGTATTAGAACGAATGGAATATTATTTCGCGTTAACAGTTCTAGCATCATTTTGTAACTATCGAACAGAAGTTACGTGTATCTCGAAGGATTATTTTCGACCACTCTAACGCTTGACATTTTAAATAGTGTCAGATATCACTTATGATCATAGACGCTGATTTAAAAAAGTGAAAGTATACCAGAGCTTATACTCGTAGGAGTAGTATACAATTCATAACAGTATAATCTTGATGCAGCAATGAACGAGATGCTCAATAAAATCGTGGCTGATGTCTAGTTCCGAATAATTTAAAAACCGAATGTTAGTATCAGTTGTAAACAGCCATATTTCATATTTGAATTATTGCGTCTACTGTTAACTAACATTAATTTCGTTGGTCTCTTTCAAAATGTTCAGTTACAGAACTTTATTATCATAATGACAATTGATTTGCCCTCGACATTTGAAACCAAATAAAATAAACAAACAGAGCAAACAATAGTGTTGACATCTTTCACGAAATTGATTTGTAACTTTAGTGTTTCTAAAGAATGATAACGCAGTTTTTTGAGTTAACAGTTAGACGTTCTTCGTAATTACAAACTCTAAGATACGTAAACTAAAAAAAAAAGCTTACGAAAACAAATAATGGTGAACATAGGCAATTACCGACTCAGGAATGGTTTTGTCTATCCATAAAATATCCGCCTACTGTCTGTTTGAAGAAAACTCGACATGACCTTTTACTTTTATGAGTCGTACATTATTAATATTTGGATCAATAATGGCGCCCAACCAACCTTAATAATTTGTTGTTGGGCGCCAAATGGTGAACTTTGAATTTGATTTTCATGATTTGGACTGGCCACTTTATTGTTTGAAAGGGGTAGATGCCAGATTACATTGGCATGACTTTAAAATAATCAAGTGAGAGGTTTTAATCTTCATCTAATCGATTTGGCACTAAAGCACGCCCGATTTTAACAACACTAGAATCAAAAAATCTAACAACTAGAAACGAAGAAAATACTCCCATCTTCATCACATTAACCATGGCTATGAATGAGAATGTCAACAAACAAATCCTCTAGACACTACCAGAGCAGCGTAACAGCGTAACCGTGTTACAGCATATTATGATAGCATTCGCTGCAGGACCGGCGTTGGCGCAGTGAAGGTAACCGGTAGTCACGGCTACGTTGATGAACACTCGCTATTAATGGCGTTATATTTGTATAACAATATTGCAATGTCTAAATTATATTATCTGACTTCCATTTTAATTTCTGAACAAAAAGTCGAGCCTGCTGTATTGACAGTTGACGTTAAGTCATTTTAAGTTTACAAGGAGTTTATGAAGTTCGGGTCTGTTCTTTTCAATAGGAAACGCCAAATTGAACCGTTGTCCTTCCAATTTCATTGTTACTTTTCATAACTGGAAATCTCTTGAATTTTGCAATATTTTTACTATAAACATAATTAAAACATGTAGTCATCTCATTGGAATACGAAATTGATTCAATTAATATACAAAACGAATTAATTTACCAATAACAAGGCTAATGGCGTTCGTGACCGTGCCACTAATATAATTTTGAATATAGAACGGCGAGGCTGTGACCGCGAATCCTTGCAAGGCAGCCAACATTGCGACAACAAACTCGCCGGTCGTTACGTAAGGATTGCAACACCGAGTGCAGCGCTGCATCGACACTGACTCATGAATGCAACATGATGATACTTTATATAAGTTTACAGGATTTATTTTAACTACTTAATTTGTCAAAATCCTAGTTTTGAACTGAACATTTTTTTTTACTTTATCATTATCACTGTTAATATACTTATTTGTCTACGCAATGATTATTAATCCACTAGCTGCGCCCCGCCGTTTCACCCGCGTAAGTTTCGACCCCGTGAGAATATCGGGATAAAAAGTATCATATCCTATGTGTTAATCCTGGTTATAAGCTATCTGTGTGCCAAATTGCATCCAAATCCGTTCAGTAGTTTTGGCGTGAAAGAGCAACAAACATCCATCCATCCATCCATACAAACTTTCGCGTTTATAATATTACTAGCTGCGCCCCGCGGTTTCACCCGCATAAGTTTCGATCCCGTGGGAATGTCGGGATAAAAAGTATCCTATATGTTAATCCTGGTTATAAACTATCTGTGTGCTAAATTTCGTCAAAATCTGTTCAGTAGTTTTTGCGTGAAAGAGTAACAAACATCCATACATCCATACAAACTTTCGCATTTATAATATTAGTAGGATAGTAGGATGTCTAGTACAAAAAATCAAGTAACATGCAGTTAAAAAATAAAAAATAAATTCTTGTCGAGGTTAATAATTGTGCGTAACGTTCAGTTTTACGTAACATGAAATAAAACAAACACCATGCGTGCTCGATACAATGGACGTAATTTCAATAAAACCAAAATAAATTACGTTACAATTTTGGAATAAGACACCATTGAACATAATAGACGTTTTATGTTGTAACTATGCTATAAGTGAATTGTAATTTATTACACAGCCGCAAATTGACGGATAAATAGTTGAAATACGCGCTAATGCAATACGAAAATATTAAATTACTTATTTAACATTGTTAACGTCTTTATATGTCGGAATGATTTTTTTTTCAAGTAAATTGCGGTTACGTAGACAGCTGCCTTTTTTTGTTTTAGTTTATGAAATCTTTCAGTTTTGTATGAATTAGAGACTTGTTTTTTTTTTAAGGTAAATTATAAGCAGTAAAATTAAATGAAATACTAGATGATAAACACATCATTTTAATTGACTGTATGTATGTGCTACACAGAGTTTCCATCTTGTTCAAATTAACTGTCTTTGAACTTTTTCACTAGCTAAACCTAATTTAGAATTTCCTAAGCCTAAGTTATTACGAAACTATTTTTTTAATCCACGTGGTCTAAAAACGTAAAAAATCTAAATGCCAATCGAATACCATTTTGTTTCTCAACATTTTTCCAGTTATTCTATTTAGAAAAGTTGTTACTTTCTCAGTAGGTAGCTAATGAAAACTTTGTAAAGAAAAAAGGCAGATCCGTGGAAAACCGCTATGTACTTTACAGTCTGGGTGGGTGTTACAGGAGCTGCATAATTTGGCGTTCCACACACGTAGCGCACGCAAATTACGTCACAATCACAACATCGCATGGATTCATTCGAAGTCAGTTCGCTAGCAAATACATAGACAAACGTTTGTTTAATAGTACACGTGCTGTTTTATCAAAAGAATCTTTATTAAATACTCATTTTTTACTTTAAAAATTGATCAACAAAAATTCATTGTAATCGACTAAATTATAATCGATAAAGTTATGACTGGCCATTTTTTTCCAAAAGAAAACTTGATTACCGATTTAAAAAAATAAACAAAAACTTTTCTGTTTCTTTATGCCGCTTTGGGCGTTATTTTTTTCAAAATTGTGCCCAGTTACATACCTAGGTATAACATTTCCTTAGGATAGGATACACTAAGGTTGTAATCGGTTGAATACTACCTTACTTTGCGGGTTATGCTTTATGTTGTTTATCGTGTAAGTACCTACTTACTTGAGGGTTTGCAATGTTACTATTTTGTCAATATAGAACATAGAACTACACAGATTATGTAAGTAGCTTAAAATCCGGAACAAAGTAAGAGGCGCATAAGCATAATACATAATTTATTCAATGCGACATTATTACTACATTGTAGTTGGCACGTAACCATAACCGTAATTGAAATGTCAAATTATAGAGAGTTACACCAATTCAAATGACATTAGCGCGGGATTGATGTTCATTCTAATAATTCTCTCTGATTCTTATCATATTAGATAGAAATGTAAACTATGCGATACAGCAAGGTCAGCACGTGGGAAAAGTGGTCCAATTTGAGTGCTTATAATTTCAAAAGTATAATGTTTTATTGGATAGTTTTAATATGTACCTATGGTGATTGAATGCACTAAGGTCCGATGCCCTACGATAAACATTGCAATACAACTGAGTGCTCTACTCAGACAGCGATCTGTCAAAAATGACAGATTCAAATGAAGTTACCTACAATTAATTCAAAAATCGGAGACGGTTACTTTTAAAAATAATATGATAGGTACCTACTCCACGAAAATAAACATTCGGACTCTATATTGGTTAAGAGTTTGGCTAAAAGCAGATCATATCAGAAGGTGCGATAGAGCTCATAAAGGGGATCTGTCAATGTCATCATTTAAAACATTAATAAAACTATCCAAATTGTATGTGCTAAAGCCATATTTTCACGAAATAGTCGTATTTGCAGTAAACATTATTTTGAGAGCTATATTTATGTTTTAAAAGTTTATAATTTAGTAATTATCTTATAATAATTGCCAAGTAATGAATTTTATCTGTTGTTCACACCGGTGCGCACGCGCTTGCTAACTTGAGTGGTCAAGAAAAAGGCCTACTAATCATATTTCCCTCAATGTATAATAAACATACAACGTAAAACAGCGCTGCCATTAGCAAAAAATGCAAGATTTTTTTTTAATTTCGCGGACTACACATGTCATACACCTTAACTCATATGACTAGGCCTTTTTCTTGACCACTCAGAAGTTAGTATGCGCGTGCGCTCCCCGAGCAACTCTTGCGCAACAGTGAAAGTAATTTCGGCGCGGCCTTCACCCAATGTGCTACTAAACTTAATCGGGTTACGTTATCATACCATCTGCATTATTTTGCATTTAATTACAAATAAAAGTGTTAGCGTCAAACGTAATAGTAAACACATCATAATAAATTATGTATTATATGTTGCGAATTTTTATTTATTTACGTACTGAGTATTTATAAATAATCTAAACTAATAATAAACCTGAAGAGTTCGTTTGTTTGTTTGTTTGAACGCGCTAATCTCTGAAACTGAGAGTCAGATTTGAAAAATTATTTTTGCATTTGATAACCCAATTTTTGAGGAAGTCTATATATTATAGGCTATTTAAGAGCGTTTACAACGTACGGCATTTCATACAAACTTTCAAGTCCTTTGTTTTTCGAAATGCGTGAACCGATTTTAATGAAACTTCATACGCATAAGCAGGATACATAGGTCTAAAAAAATAGTAAAGAACATTTTCAAAATGTCTTATTTAAAAAAAGATAATTGGAAATCTCTATTTCTATGGAAAATTTAAAATCCGACGAATTTAGCTGTAAGTATCACTATTTTTCGAAAATGTTCTCAATTAACTTTTTAGACCTATATATCTTGCTTATGCGTAGGAAGTTTCATTAAAATCGGTTCATGCATTTCGAAAAACAAGAACTTGAAAGTTTGTATGAAATGCCGTACGTTGTCAACGCTCTTAACGTCAGGTTATGACCCTTAGGAGCCGAGCAAATAAAACACGAAGTCAGAAAGAACGCTAAGCGAAAACGAAGTTATAGCGCGAGCAGGCGATGCGATGCGACGAGGTAGCTCGGTGGAACAAGAAATTTCACGCAGGCAGGATACGTTATAAAATTATGTAAATAATAAAGTGCAGAAGGCATTAAACTGGCTGGCTGGCTAACTGGCTTGTACTTGGCTGATTTTATCAACTCATATTCAAGTTATTATTAAGTATAAAAAGCCAAGCTGGGTCAAGGCTTTGAACCGGCTGAATCCTGTAATTTGTCATTACAATTACCGTCTGCATTATTACTTTCATTACATATAGCCTTGTAACTTGTAATACATAAAAATAAGGCTTAAAATTAATGAACTAAAAATCCCTGACCAAGTTACATAGAATGACAGAAATAGGATTGATTGGCTGATTTGATAAAGGAGTCGCTTCCACCAATTGCCGTTAGCCCGTTAAGGTAATCTGCTTTCAAAACTTATGTTAACTGTTTTATTTGGATGACCACAGACGCAAATATGAAAATCAAGTTAACGTAAGGTCAATAATAAGGTTGAATGTGATTTAAAAAGACGGGAAAGGAGAAAATATCAGAAGAAATTCTTCTGATTTCTTTCCTTTTCCGTCCAGTTTTTAATCTATCCCACATTATTATTACTGTATTTCTACCAGACTAGTTAATTAATGAATTCAACGAGCAACACAACTCCTCCAATCAGTACGGAAAAGGACACCAAAATATACACTGAAATAAAAATCCATAAATGTATTGACATATTACTTAACAATATTGCAATACCTATCATTGTCCATAGACATAAAGCCGGTAAGTAGACTTTAAAGTCAACTTTCCCGCCATTTGTCAAACGAGACGCCATCTTATGACACCGTATGTCAGCGGACGAAAGTTCGAGAAACGGCCTTCACCCATTGCCACCGATAGCCATATGCGAACAGGTTGGCTTGCATAACGTTTGTTTATTTATTACGGAGGATATAACAAACTGCTTTCCTTTAACAAAAGTGGACACAAAAGAAATTGAAATATAAAAGGACTACAAATAATAATGCTATGCTGAATTAGGACAGTAGCCTTAGTATGCAAATTCTATGAAGATTTTAATGTGCTCAAAAAAGCCATTTATCTTATATTGAACTCAGTTTATCCTGGAGCTGAACGAAAGTCTTACCAAGGAGCTCCACAACCACCGACACAAGACCCCTTTCTCCATCTTCCGCATTATCTTTTGTCTGATTCTTACGTTTTAGTATAACCACACAAACTGCATAAGAACCATAAATTCAAAGTATTACAGCATTCTGTAATTGCGAAAAGTCATAACTTCTAAACTCTGGTGTGTCGTCATATTTTCGTTATTTTAAATGTCAGCATTATTGTTGCAACTAACATCTAACGGTTATCGTTTATTATTGATCGCGGTCAAGTTCAATATAATTTTTTATTGTATTTGTAACGTTATAACTTTTCCGTTTACATATTTAAAATTTAAAAGGTACTTTCTGAAGAAAATTGCAGTTTTTATGTTACCTACTGTTTTTGATATTTTCGTTTCAAATAATGAATAGACACAAGGGCAATGGTTTTTATCGTAGCAATATTTATACATAGACCAACCCTAACCTGGATCCCGTGGGTAAACTAATTTTGACAGTCGATGACTCATTTCAGAAGGCGCAGACACGACCCCAATTTAAAAAAAGGTTCGGTGTCGTTACAGCACAAGTGGGTGCGGCTACATGCCACAGATTACATAACAATTAGATAAATAACATATTACTATGTGCACATGGCTGCAAATTTTGCCTAGGGGGGACCGCCCCACATGACGTTTCCTGGTCGCTTTAAACAATGTTATAATCTGTGGTCAGTAATAGATAAACAGTCAATTAGAAACGACCTGTTACGGTCAAAAGTCAATTTATTTGATGGTTTTCTGCTCTTCGCTTTCCAAACGATTATTCGTTATACCTATCTGTCATTATTATTTGTTTAGCTTAGCAATAATTAACGTGAATGGGGATCGATGACTGAAATTATGTAACCAGCCTCAGAGTTTAACTACTTTTCATTTCAATATAAAATGTTGGTTAGTTACATGTTTATTACTTACTCTGTTTTGTGTTGTCTGAAAAAAAATGTAAATTGAAAAAGTATTTTTGTTATTGAACATAATACTAACAAAAGCGCAATTTAAAATTAATAATATTTTATCGACATATATAGGTCATATTTCAATCGACATTACATTAATTTTCCGGCTAGTTGACCATAGATTCATCAAAGTATTGCATAGACTAGAGTACTAGACTACCAACAATGGTAGCCATCTTGAACTTTTCTTAACTTCAATTACTGGCAGACTAGAGTTGATTAAGGTAGCTGTCAAAATTATCGCTCAAGCTTAATCGTACTAAATAATAGTCCAGTTATGACTTCAGTTCTTTTTATTATTTGTAAAGTACATTCACTTTGCTATTGTGCTTATTTTCTTGTACAAATTAACTAGTTAGATAAACTACATAACTATTGATTAATATTATGGGGTAAGTGATTTTTTTTGTGTTTTAAAAATGGTTAGTGTACAAACAATGTACACAGGGATACACAGGTGACAGGTGTACATTCAGGGATGAGAAAATTGAAAAGGACAGTGACTTCAATAAGCAACATCACTTAAAATTAAGTTGCTGGGGAGTATATCATCCAGGTCCCTAAACCTTAGAGCGTCATTTAGCTTTACTCGGTAATCATGCTCATTTCTGTCGACTGACCTAAAAGTTATGAAAAACATATGAGGAAAGTAATCGGCGCAGCCTCAAAAAAGCAGGAGGAAACCTTGTGCATAAGTCCTCAAAAATACTTTTTTTTTTCGGAGAGAATCTACAGTCACATGTAGACAAGGAGAGATTACTCAACATAAACAACAATATGTAAACATGCACACAATACTATTACATGTAAATGTTATGCACGAATAAGAGTAGCAAATTGCATTTATCGAAGTCCAACAGCACACGCCATACACGCCCGACACGCGCCCGCCTCGCGGCTCGCGCTCATGCCAACCTTGCGTTCACCAAGTGAGAGATTTTGCGCGTGCCGACCGCGGGTGTAAGGCGGGCACAACGCTTGTGCGTAGTCGGTGTGTGTCGTCTGAACATAGCCTAAGCAAAACAGCGTACGCTCTAATAACTTTGTCAGAGCACGCCTAATGTCGGCATTGTTCCGAATCACGGCTGGACACTTGAGGCTCTATTGTGCCTGAAATTAAATACAAAACATGACATGTTTATTAAAAAGGCGAAACTTATGAATAAAGTGAAAATTATATTTAAATATACCCTGTCCATTCGGTAAACCGTTTTTTGACCGATGGAACTAAATTGCAGCAACACACATTGATTGATACACGTACGTCTGTAAGAAGTCATAAATAGGATAATTCAATAATATAAGGCAGTTAGGGGAGCGGGGTTTAGGGGGGGGGGGGGGTAGATATTTATTTTATTACTCATTTTATAGTTAACTTTTACGTAATCTGGAATATGTACGTTCTAAGACAGCTTTCAAAAAACGGTTAACCTAATGGGCAGGGTACCTAATTCTCTGTAGCCTCTCAGCCTAATTTGAATAAATGACTTTTGATTTTGATTTTGAGTAACCCGCCCCTGCTTCGCGCGGTTCTTACGACTTGACAACGGGATTTTTATAAGGAGAATGCTCAGGCTACATAGAAAAAAAATCCAGCTCCGGGGGAAAAGAGTTGTATCTCAAATCATCAATACCAATAAGTATTGATAATTTGAGATACATCTCTTTTACCCCGGAGCTGGATTTTTTCTTAGCAATCTCCTTTATCTAAGTTTAATATCCCTCTATCTAAGGCTTCCGGAATAATTTCTCTAAATTGTGGTGAAAACCGTATCGAAATCCGTTGCGTAGTTTAGAAGAACAACGCCGTCAAGCGGACACGAAAACCGACTTTAATTTTTAGTAAGTATCGATGGATCTGTCTGGTTTACTTGTGCGGTAAAAAAAATAAAAAAAAGTCTACCTTACAAGTGAGATGAAGCGGACCATTAAATAAACAGTTACAATAAAAATACGCAAATGTTTTTTTTATAAGCTTTTGGGTTAAATAAACAGTACGTACATACGTGATGTTATTTTAGATGTGTACCTACATGAGTAATCATGTACACATCACGTATGTTTGAATAGACAATACAAATATAATATCCTATTCGGCCCAGTAAGTAAATGTCGTGAATGACAACAAAATCGAAGAGAATCGATAACTAATTAGTGAAGTGCGCTATGCTCGCGTGACACGACGCCATCATTAGACTTTATAAATTGACTTTTTACTGCTACACCCATCAACATTATCTAACAAACATTTCGAGAATTTCAAAAGTATTTAAAGTAGGTATATGATAGAAGATAAAGAATTAAAAGCCTGTCTAGTCTATACTAACTGCTGGGTAATTGTGTAACACACTATCAGTAGAAATAGCTTTCATTTTGACAGTTCAACAACATTCATTGCGTTATTTACGTCGCTGAGCAGACAAATTTTTCGAACATATGAAGCAGTGTATTATGCAATTAGGGTGCCGTAATTAAAATACAACATTGATCTACATAGACTGAACAACTATTAGATAATTTGTTCAGCTCTTTCAACCGAGTCATCAATCATTATGGCATACGCATTCAATTCTTCTCATATGTCGCTTAGCAACACCTCGATAGGCCGACCGCTATTCATCCAAAGGTCAGTGATGGTCGACAACATTTCCAAATAATTGACTCATATAATACAATCGAGGAAGTGACTTGCATTTAGCATCATCATGTATACGAGCGGTTCACTCTCTCCTACTAACTAAAATTGATGTAATAGTCGTATTAATCTATACATCTATACATATAAATAAAATTGAAGTGTCTGTGTGTAATGTCAAAAATAACAGCTTCTTACTAAATGCATATGAAATTAGATATGCTACTTATAACAAAAAAAAAAAACATTTTGTAACAGATACCTGATGTTATGGAGTAACATTTAGTTATTATTTGTCTCGGTAGCACGTTCCCCTGGGAAAATTTACGACATCCACGCGGGCGAAGCCGCGGGCTGAAGCTAGTTATGTTATATGAACGATAGAATATAATCTTAACCTGTAATTATTGCTCAATCAACTGGAATTCCATTCTACAATGATTATTAAGAGAATTACTTAACTACAATGTTTTTAAGTATAGGTGTGATAAGAATCGAATAATTAATAACAGAGATTCAAAAGAGAATTATATACAAGGTATGTAGGAACAGTGGAATGAATTCATAGGCACAATTACATATACCATTCAGAAAGGACACAACATCAGTTATGAAGAAGCAAATATTAGACACATGGCAAAACGCATAGAATATACAGGGTGGCATCGACGCGCAAACTCTAACCTTGAATTCAGCACAAGATTCTAGACCCCTTAAGCGTAATAATTTTCCGTAGGTTATCAAAAAGCAACAGCAACAGCTGTTTTTAGAAAAGTGTAAAACCTACGTGGTCAAAATGTATGGAACAGCATAAAATTTCAACGTCAGTAGAATCAAAAACCTACGTGGTCAAAATGTATGGAACAGCATAAAATTTCAACGTCAGTAGAATCATGTACTGAATCCATGGTTGCACGTCGATGTCCCTGTGACTCTGTATTAGACAAAAATCAAGTTTGGGCCGTAAGACATAGATAACTAGAACGTTATACGGCTTTAATATTTAATTTAGTTTGTACTATAACAACCAACGACATGATGACATACACATTGGTGACATTAAAGTCAACAAAAGCACATCTGCAAAAAACTGCTTTATCTTTTTTTTTGTTATAATTTTAATATCATTAACACATCTGTTAATGAGATTAACATTATAACTCGATCTCTTTGTGAAGGAATTGTAAAAATATTGTGTCACAGATTTCTATCAGCGATGCCTTTCACGAGATCGCCTGAGGAACGGGTAATGTCTGGAAATTAGATCATAATCTTCCGCACAAGTAGGAAATAGACACCTGTTCTGCGTCTCTTTCCTTCCACAATCACTTTGTATAGCGTTTTCTCTTTCGTTCTATTATTTTAACAACGTTATATTTCATGGGCGTGTGTAACGTTATGAGATTAAATTGTTTGTGCTTTCCCTTGGCATTCGAATTAAAGCTTATGTCATTACTGATGTTACTTTTATAATAACTTACCGATATTAAATGTAGTATTTACTGCCGTACAATTTATTCTTCTTTAATGACACATTAAAATACTTACTGGTGAATACGTAACGTTAGTCGTTAAACAAAAATGGGATGCCACGTACCTGAAACAGAAATAAAGTTATTAGCATAAAATATTTTAATCGGTTGATGGGCTACTGACCCACGCTTTTTCGTAGGAAGATATTCAGATGGAAATAATTTCCTATGAAAATATTTGTATTCAAAGGCATTTTTCTCTAATTCCAGATTCGAGAGTCCGACCGCACTTGCATGAGACGCTGTAATGCGTCATAACATGCGGCCGTCGCGCCCGCACCCGCACCCCGTCACCCACCCCATGCGCAGGAGCAAGCCGCCAGACAGACACAAACGCACACTCTAATGATAAGCAAACTAGTCGTACCTAAAAAACCAAAGTTAAGTTCAAATGCTGTGATATTGGCCAACAATTTGAACTGTGATAGAAAACGAAACGAAAATGGGCGTGCACGTACTTTTAGCGTCAACAGCCTTAAAAACTGTGAGTGTGACAGGACTGTGGTTGATCCCACTGCTGCTTGGAGCTCTTACGTACCACAATTATAACTCTTATGACCCGGAAGCGAAGATATTAGATAAGGAGCAGCCGCTGAAGGAGTATGACTTCGTTGTGGTCGGCGGAGGCTCGGCCGGGGCCGTGGTGGCGAGCCGCCTCAGTGAGGTTAAATCTTGGAATGTACTTTTATTGGAAAGCGGTAAGTGATGTTGCGAAACTATTAAGCGGAAGTATTAATATCGTCTGACTATAAACTTAATCATTTGGAAGTGAATTATATGTCACCTTGGCTCATGAAGTTTACAGACTAAAAATGTATGATGAATCGAAAATCTACCTACTACATCATCTTTGCTACTCCAAATGTCGTACAAGATATCAAGTAAAATTAAACTAGTAAATTATACGGAAAGTTATTGAAAGCCATTGACCCCAACTACTTTGTATCATTATCATTTGCCTAACCTTTTCCCAACTATGTTGGGATCTGCTACCAGTCTGACCGAAGCAGATGAATAGGTACCAGTATTTTACATAGAGCTGCTGCCTATCTGAACTCCACAACCCAGTGACTGCGTAATACGATATCCTTTGGTAAAACTGTTGGTCAGATTTTCGGACCATCCCAACTACTTTGTATACGTCACAGATATAAAACTCAAGTCTACTGCATATCATTCCAGGTCCGGACGAGAACGAAATAACGGACGTGCCCTCGTTAGCGGGCTACCTGCAGCTAACGAAGTTGGACTGGCAGTACAAGACGGAGCCCACGTCCTACGCCTGCCTGGGTTTCAAGAAGAAACAGTGCAGCTGGCCGAGAGGAAAGGTAACGAAAATACCTTGGATTTATCTCACCACCACCAAATGAGATTTATCAAACCATCAAAGTATAACTGGGATTCGAAAGTATCACACTAGCAAAATACATAGCTCCACTGATATAGTGAGGCTATTTTGTTAAATACATTCGATTCAACAGTTACTACTATAACGCATTCGGTCGCTCGCTCGATATCGGTTTGAAAGCGCCTACAAACAATGTACGAGCAACATGTTACTGCAAGTTATATTGCAAAGTTGTTTTGACTACTTTATGTTAAGAGCGTTGACAACGTACGGCATTTCATACAAACTTTCAAGTCCTTGTTGTTCGAAATGCATGAACCGATTTTAATGAAACATCCTACGCATAAGCAGCATAATAGATCTAAAAAGTTAATTGAGAACATTTTTGAAAAATAGTGTTACAGCTAAATTAGACCTATTTTAAATTTTCCATAGAAACAGAGATTTCTAATTATCTTTTTTTAAATAAGACATTTCGAAAATGTTCTTAACTAACTTTTTAGACCTATGTATTCTGCTTATGCGTATGAAGTTTAATTAAAATCAGTTCATGCATTTCGAAAAACAAGGACTTGAAAGTTTGTATGAAATGCCGTACGTTGTAAACGCTCTTAAACTAGCTGTGCCCCGAAGTTTCTTCCCCGTGGTCTTGATCCCGTGGGAAAAGATAATAGTATCCTATGTCCTAATCCAGGTCATGATCTACCCATATGTCAAATTTCATCAGCATCAGCCGTCGTTTTAGCGTACAAGCGTAACAAACAAACATACATAAAATCAAATATTTTATCTTTATAATATTAGTTTTCAGTTTTTAACCCCATTTTGTTCAATTCTGGATATAAAATAGTGTCTTGTTGCTTTTAATCTTGTTACATACTTTTATAATTAAAACATTCCCTATAAAATTTCAGGTACTCGGCGGTTCAAGCGTGCTCAACTACATGATCTACGTACGAGGCAATAGATTCGACTTCGACCAATGGGAGTCGTTCGGCAACCCCGGCTGGGGCTACCAGGAAGTGCTCAAGTACTTCATCAAGTCTGAGGACAACAGGAACCCTTACTTGGCTAAAAGCAAGTATCATGGCAGAGGAGGATATTTAACTGTTCAAGAAGCACCCTGGAGGACACCTCTCGTCGCTGCCTTCGTAGAATCTGGGGTCGAAATTGGATACGAGAACAGAGACATCAACGGTGCAGTACAGACAGGATTTATGATCGCTCAAGGAACAATAAGACGAGGCTCCAGGTGCAGTACAGCTAAAGCTTTTCTAAGACCTGTCCGAACGAGAAAAAATCTTGATATATCATTGAATTCACAAGCAACACGAGTCCTCATCAATCCTGTGACGATGAAGGCATATGGAGTGGAGTACGTGAAGCATGGAGTAAAACGGACAGTGTATGCAAGAAAAGAAGTGATATTAGCAGCCGGTGCCATCAATAGTCCGCAATTGTTGATGTTGTCTGGTATCGGGCCTCAAAATCATTTGAGGGACGTTGGAATAAAAGTTCTGAAAGATTTGCCGGTCGGAGAGAACCTACAGGACCATGTGGGCGTTGGAGGATTAACATTCTTGGTTGACAAGCCAGTTGCGATTGTCCAGAATAGATTCCAAGCTTTCCCAGTCACAATGAACTACGTTGTGAACGAAAGAGGTCCTATGACCACTCTCGGAGGACTTGAAGGGATTGCTTTTGTTAACACAAAGTACGCGAACACATCTGGATTGTGGCCTGACATCCAGTTCCACATGGCACCGGCATCGTTCTCTTCTGATAACGGACAAATTGTGCGGAAAATCCTTGGTCTCACCGATGAGGTATACGATACTGTTTACAGACCGATAGCTAACAAAGACGCATGGACGATCATGCCTCTGTTGCTCAGACCAAACACACGAGGATATGTCAGATTAAGAAGTTCCAATCCATTCCACTATCCTGTAATGAATCCCCGATACCATGAAGATCCTATAGACGTGGCTCGTCTAGTCGAAGGAATCAAGATAGCTTTGAAAGTTGCTAATGCATCTCCTTTCAAGCAATTCGGATCTAGACTGTACATGAAGCCTTTACCAAACTGTAAGCAGCATAAATTCATGTCGGATGAATACATTGAGTGTCAAGTGCGGACTATATCCATGACGATATATCATCAAAGTGGGACTGCTAAAATGGGTCCGTCGTGGGACCCAGAAGCGGTTGTAGACCCTCGACTGAGGGTCCACGGTGTAGAAGGACTTAGGGTAATCGATGCTAGTATAATGCCTACAATAGTGAGCGGCAACACAAACGCCGCAGTCATAATGATCGGTGAGAAAGGTGCCGATCTAATCAAACAGGACTGGTTGAACAAAAGATGATGACAGTGACTAGTGAGTGAACTCTTGTGTACCTTTTAAGTTACCAGTAATGTTAGGTAAATTCTAGTATAATGTTAAGTTCCAAAGATTCCCTGTAATTGCATCACGAACCGAAATAAATTTTCTAATACTAATACGTACGTACGTTATTCGTCTATAAGTTTGATAACGAATGCTGTGGCACAATCGTCCTATGTACCTCTGTGTATTATGGAGACTGTAATGCAATTGTAAACAAGTTTCACCGGAAACTAATGCACTGAGATATTTATGGAAAAGGTTGCATAATAATCGACTGCCATCAATATGCATGCAATGAACCTGCAGTAGACAATGGTTAAATCGTACCTGGTAAATAAGAAATGTGCTGTAAGTACACATTATGTAAATATGTAAAATAGGTAGGTAGTAGTTAACCCTGTATAATAATACTCCTATTTATTTAGTTCGTATTGCCATAACACATAATATTTTACATCACATTACCGTAGCGAGGCCATGTTCGGATCATGTTCGTTGTTTTTGTTACAAATATAAATGTTTTATTATTGTTTACTTGTTTTTTTTTACTCGTGCAAGACTTTCCCGTTCTTTTAGCAATTACAATGATGACGTTCGAAGTCACGAAGCATAACATCATTAGAGAAGTGACTTGGTGCATTAAATTCCTTTCGACATGTAAATACAGAGACCAAGAGATAGACTTCTAATAATTATTTTATTTGTATATCTGCACCCCAATTGCGTAACACACAAACAATCGGAATCTGAATCATTTTGAAGAAAATTGATAATCCATTGCTTCTTAAATTCGAAAAATTTGTCTATTCAACAACGTAAATAACGCAATGAATGTTGTTGAACTGTCAAAATGAAAGGTATTGCTACTGACAGTGTGTTACGCAATTACCCCGCTGCTTGTTGCTAATTGTATCTTATAAGTTCATTGGGTTGATTAACGTTTAATCACATCAAGTACAAATTTATGGGTTTTAAAATTACATGACATTTATTGCTAACACGACATCAAATTTAACTCTTTTTAATCATGATTTTATTATGAGTTAAATATTTTATTATAAAACCATTTATTTTCCATAAAATAGCTGCTACTGTCGGTACCTAAGTCACGACTCACGACGCGGTGACGTGGTTATAATTAGTGAACTTGGATAAAACAAGATCTTTCATTTGTTGGGTTTGTCTCCGCCCCGAATAGCGGATAAACTATTAAGTATAACATGGGAACAATTCAAAAACAAATGAAGATAATTCATTTTCTCATATATTTTGTATGGATTGATTATGAGACGGGTACGAAGTTCGCCGGGTCAGCTAGTAGATCATAAATAGATAATTTTATTTATTTATTATAATAGATAATCACAGATTAGCATATTTTACGACGTCTTAAACTATAGATTAATAACGTTTGTGTGGCCACCGTTAAATAACAGGTGTTAACAATATTCAGATAACGATGATTGAATCTATACTAATAATAAAGCTCTTGAGTTTGTTTGTTTGAACGCGCTAATCTCTGGAACTTCCAGTAGGATTTAAAAAAATATTTTTGCATTTGATAGTCCAATTCTTGAGGAAGGCTTAACTAATGTTAAGCCTTGGCTCCTAGCGTAATCGCTAAGCTAAGAGAAGGAACGCTAAGCTAAGACGAAAGTAATAGGGCGATGTGATGCGATGCGATGGGGTGGGTCGGGGGAACAGGAAATGTCACGCGGACGAAGTCACGAGCAGAAGCTAGTAGACTATATTATTATGAGAATACTAATCAATGAATAAACACATAAGTAGTAGTAATTAAAATAACAAGATTTTTGAAACGAAGTTCTTTAACGCGGCGTGCGGTAGGAGTTGACTGGTAGAAATAGTCACGTGACGAAAAAGCGTTAGTATGCCCCCTCCATGCGACTTTCTATCGCTCTCTCATCATCATCTGCCTAGCCTTTTCCCAACTATATTGGCGTCGGCTTCCAGTCTAACCGAATACCAGTATTTTACATGAAGCGACTCCCTATCTGACCTTCACAACCCAGTTACAGTGTCTATCGCTCTCTGTCTCTATTATATACCAGTGTGTATGGGTGCGAGTATCTCGTAAGGAACTTCATCCCCGTCAGGAATGACGTTCCTTACGCAGACCGCACACGAGTTCTAAAACTAGTAATATGTTAAACTAATAATTTTTTATGTTTGTTAACACATTCGTCACACCGCCAGACATGCGCAAATATTTCTAAAAGCTACTAACTTAAATATAAAAATAACTTTGAAAAACGAGAATGTTGGCCACCCCCAAGCATCTCCACTTCGACCGGTTCTATGCTTCTCGCATCCAACGGGTTCCTGCGGCCTTCACAAGGTCGTCGGTCCACCTTGTGTAGGCCTTCCAACGTTACGTCTTCCAGTACGCGGTCGCTACTCCAGAACCTATTGGCCACATCGGCCATCTGTTCTGCGAGCAATGTGCCCTGCCCACTGCCACTTAAGTTTGGCAATTCTTCGGGCTATGTCGGTTTCTTCATGTCTTATTCTATCACGCAGGGAAACTCCAAGCATACCTTTCAGGTGACTTAACCTTCTAATAAGGCCCATTGTGAGTGACTTCGTTTCAGTGCCATAGGTCATCACTGGCAACACGCACTGGTCAAAAACTTTCGTCTTGAGACACTGCGGTACCGCAATATCAAATTACACAACTTAAAATAGGTAGATCTGCCGCGGTCTGCCACTTTGGTCAAATGGTCACAAGCGCTACTGCTGAACATGAGGTCCTGGGTTCGATTCCCGGGGCGGGAAAAGTGTGTTTTTTTTTTTTTTTAAGTGTTATCAGTCTGGATTTGTGCCCGGTTATAGCAATAGACACGCCCTATATTGAATAGAACTAAAACATAACTGGTGAAATGAACTGGTGTACAGACGCCAGCACATCAAGCTACTACAGTCTGTCAAATTTCTTTAATAGATTTTCAACTTTATCGCTAAAGCGGTAAGGAAAATTTGACAGTTTCGGGTAGCTTGACCTGCTGGCGTCTGTACTATAGGCACACGTCTGCCAACCCTTCGAGAAATACAAGCGTGTTGTTTTCGTCCGTCATCATCATCAACGTTACATGATAATATGTTTACGTTAATATGTCTATTTATATCTGCTATAAAAACTTTCAAGGACAATAATGGCCAGTACCTAAGTGTAGGTCATAACAAAAATATGGTATCTTTTCAACAAAAACTTTATGACAGTGTCCAGAGAAACAAAAACAGATATGATTGACGTTTTATTATCCTTGACTGGTATTACTGTCGTCACTGAACGTAGGAAATACCTGACGACTAAATTATGTATATGCGAATTTATGAAGAAACTAAACGCGCAATCTGTAACTATGGATTCTTCTCGCTAAGCACGAAGTTAAAAAGCTCCGTAGTTTCATTCGAAGTTACGGACGTATCCAACTCCGTATCACTGGCGGACATAAGATTAGTAGTGGGCCCGAACTATGAATCAATGACAACTCGATTTGACAGTTGTCCCCCGCTCCCGATGTGTGTTAACCCGTCCGAAAAAAAATAATTTGGCACTTGTTATGACGGATTAGTTTTGTACGGGCCCGTAGAACAGTAGTAGCAGTATCTACAACGCCATATGCGAACAACGCGTCATACTGATGTCACGCAAATCCTGCATCTCGCAAGCAGAGTTTACCGTGCAATTAGCATAGATACAATTTCCCAACATCAATCGTTGGGCAATAGCCCGGCAGACACAACACCCGTCTGGTCGGAGGATCCTCCCTTTTCTATGGAGGATGAGTGAACTTTACACCCTGTTCCTCATACCTCCAAACTCTTTAACTTTAATAAGTACACCATATAAATTACAGACATAAATATAGGAATTTTACAAAGGGTAACACAATGTGCAGTCTTTTCGCTAAGAGCGATCTTTTAAATACAACCTTTGGATGGATTAAAAAGGGAAGGAGAGACAAATACTAGCCCGTATTTTCGTTGACGGACTAAGAGAGTAGACCCCCAGGTTGGTGTTGAGTAACTGTTCCAAGTATTTGATTAGAAAAGTGTCTGGTTAAGATAAATCTAAAGGATGGTGCCATAGGTATTAGCATAATCAACCTATAATGTTCCCACTGCTGGGACACTGGCCTCCTCTCTGTGAGAGGGAGTGGGCCGTACACCACCACGCGGGCCCAGTGAGGGTTGGTAGTTGTCACATGTCTTCGAATTTTTAGTTCTAGGACATGCCGATTTTCTCACGAAGTTTTCCTTCACCGTTTTGAGAGCAGTGGTGATGAAATAATTTTCCCAAAGTAAGGCGCCTGTTTAGGTTCGAACCTACGACCTACAACTCGTAAGTCGCGGCCGTTATCGCTGGGCCACCAATACTCCCATAGGTATTAATAAACTGGAAAAGAAAGGTTAACCGAACACGTAAAAAGTTACGTAAACGCAGAACTTTGAGAAAAACTCTGCTTTTCTTACTGAACAAAGAAAATAAAAAAATAAAAAGATTTCTTGCAGAAACTTGTATAACTTTTACAGTAAATCTTAAATAGGGACCTTCTTTTATGTAAAAGATATACCTGTACGCAATGACGTACTCGTATGTACTTATACAAAATAGCAACTAAGTAGGTAAACCTGAAACATCTTTGATGCCAAACTTAAAGCTAAATATAGGTAGGTAACCTTTTGAGAACTTGAATAACAAGAAAACATTATTCTAATAATAACTTTTCGAATGCTGTTAAGCGACGTCAATGGCCGAACCGGAAAAAAACCCTGCCTTTATAAAAAAGATCCAGTAAAATGTCACGTTGGAGCTGGACTAAAATTCAAATCGAACAACGTTGTATTTAATTTATCCTGTGGTTAATTTGTGGTGGTTAATCAATTTTAGTATTAATGACGAATTATACATAACACTTGGTTTACACTTTTTAAGGTTTCAAACGTCCGAAACAAAAACGTAACCATTTATAGGATTACTCGTGTGTCTGTCCGTCTGTTACAGCTTCGAACCTATTGCGCCAATTAAATTTAAATTTGGTACCTACACATATGAATTTCTGACTCGAACATGGACGTGTAACGAATATGAGGGAATTGAAAAATAAAATAAAACTTGCTAACTGTATACCACAAAGCGGCACAGCACAAAGAAAGGTGGGGGTTGCCTTTGCCCAGCGATGGGACAATGTAGGCTAATGGAAAAAAAAATCTGTATACCGTGTGACACATCAAATAAAAGGGATTGTTGTGAGAGTCTCAAATATTTTATTTTTATAATTCAATAGAAATACTTTCAAAATAATGTAAGAAAATTTATGAAAATTGACCCTTATACTTATCCGAAATTACTGAGCCTAAAATTTACTTAAAGATCACAGGAAAACCAATAAAAAGTCTATTGTCTTAAATGAACATGGTAAATCTTTTAATATTTAAGTCCTTGTTACTAAAAGCACTCGAATTTATTTCACTCTTTATACAATTAGCCTGAGAGATTAGCAATTAAATGCCAACAATATTTTATTTGTTATATTGCAACATAAAGTAATGTTAGTGTTACCCTGCATCATCCCAATGCTGGGCAAAGGCCTCTCCCCATGATTTCCAGCTCTTTCGATCCAGGGCTAAAGTAAAGTAAATTATGTAAATCGGTAGGTAAATTTTGAAAGCGTTCTGTACAAAAACGTCGCACATAGGCATTTTCCGTGTATAATAAAATAATATTTACATATTAATAACAGTATTATTAATTCGGGGAAGCATTCTTTTTTTGCGGATTTCCCTATAACTAAAAAAAACCCATAAATCAATTAAATTTAGTCGACGTCAAAGATTCCTCTTGACTCGTGTCAAAAGTCACGTTTCTTTTAAAAGCCTGTTTAATTATCATAGTGTCATAAAACATACGGTGTTGTCAATTGGCGACAATCATGAGGCAATTAAGTAATTGACAGTCAATTAATACTTACTTACAACTAATTAAACGACAAAATTATCATTATCATACCTTCTTGATTGATCTTTCAGATATGTTCTCAACCAGGGCGTGAAATTACAAAGGGGAAGATTTAAACATATACCTACTGTTAAAAACATTTGATTTTTAACCGACTGCCTTTTTTTAGCATTGTAAACCTAAAAAGGGGCTGTTCATTTATTACGTAAGACGATTTGAGGGGGGAGGGGGTCCAAACGAGTCTTATTTTTTCTTACGTGGGGGTGGGAGGGGCCTAGACTTGATCTTACGTAAGATCATAAAAGTAAACAAATAATTAGAAGTTTTTAATTTTTTGCTACTTTTTCTTTGTAATTTTGGTACTTAGATACTGATCTTACGATTAAAAATGGGGGAGGGGGTTCATCCATGTCTTATTCAATTCAGTCCAAGGGGAGGGGGTTCAGAAAGTGGTCAAATTTGTCTTACGTAATAAATGAGCCCCTTAAGCAGAAATACCGGAAGACGAAGCGTTGGGAAGACTTGTGAAGGCCTCATGAATCCGGTGATGCTAGAAGCACAGAACCGGTTGCAATGGCGGTGCTTGTCGTCTTTCGGCTGAAATGATGATGATGACAATGGAAGCATAAATACGAATCCAACACATCAGCAATATTTATATTGATCATCTGCAGAAACTCGGTAAGTGTACCTACGTTTTATTAAAAGGGTTTCCATTTCAGCTGAAATATTGGTGGGAGTTTGGTGAAAGCATGAAACATACATAAATGCTGTAAGTATTCTAGGAGGCACCAGCACACTAATTGCGTAACACACTATCAATCTGAATCATTTATTATTTATTATATTGCTAAGCCATTGCTTCATATGTTCGAAAAATGTGTCTGCTCAACAACGTAAATAACGCAATGAATGTTGTTGAACTGTCAAAATGAAACCCATTGCTACTGATAGTGTGTTACGCATTTACCCCGCCGGACTCAACTGTGATCATCACCAATCAACTTGGCGCAAACTAACAAAACCAATTTTGATTTTGTTAGTTTGCGCCAAGTTGATTAACAGATAATAATCTAAACAAAAGAAGACATTCTAACTATTTTTAATGACAATTATTATGAAATGCTTATCAAACTATTACGGAATACACTTGATAGTTCGACGATACGTGATCGAAAAAGAAAACGCTTGCGGACGTGCCGCCTGACGCATATTCTCGAGTTGTGTCCCTGCGGACTGGCCTGACAATGTGCTTCGGACCACGTTGGACGCCAACCTTAGCACCAGGTTCATTGGAGATGCAGACCACGACGCCATCTTTATCGCGGCGAAAAGAATAAGCACCCGGTATGTTGATTCCCCTACATTCTTTCGTTTCTTTGTCTCGATCTATATGACATACCAATGTCGTTTTCTTGTGTAGTAATCGTCTATTTTATTCTAATTAATGCGATAGGCAAATAATATGTAATTGCTATTGCAATAGTGTATTTTTCCGTCGATTTTTATTCATGCCAGTGCGCAACATCATGTATTTTTTGCTTGCCATCATTCACCTGCGATAGAATTCTTTGGTCATTGATAATAATTTAATTTATAATTAAAATATTCCATTCGTTCACGGGAAAACCCTACCTACCTATACTTTTTGTTTTAATACATCCGTGAAACAAGTTACAATAATTATTTTTTGCCGCAAAAGTCGTGTTCTTTTCACCGTCTTTGTTGAAGAGATCATTGATCTACCTACTATTAAATATTCGCAGCTGAATTGATTGACGTCATTCGACTATCATTAAAATTCCCTAATGTTTTTATTATCATACACCGATACTAATTCGATTTATTCATTCTTCTACGGCTTTGTTATTACTTGTACATTATACTACCACATACTTATTAAATCAAATCTAAATACATAATGAGGAAGATGAATGAAATATTTTTACATGTAAATACAATTTTAATCATAATCACACCTTTTATGTTTGATGCTTTTAACAGGTTTTGTGATAATCATTTATGAACACTTTGACCGTTGAAAAAGGTTCATCCCAGTTCAAAATTAAAAGTTCAAAAACTTCCTGTACCTAAAGTTTTACATCTTTGTAATGTACCGGCCCAGACGGAGATGGCGGGATGACCTGCCGATCGATTCTGTAAAAAACTCACCGTGAAAAGTTAAGTAAGGTGAGCTTAGAGTGAGCTGTCAATAGTGTCAATCCCTAGCATAAGTTGGAATGACAGCTCACTCCACGCTCACTTCACCTAAGTTTTCACGGTGAGATGGTTACAGAATCGCACTGCCGGACTCCTTTCATAAAGATTGGTCCTTGGCAGATCTGGACAGAGAGTAGGGAGGCCTTTGCCCAGCAGTTGGACAGTAACGGCTAATAAAAAAAATTTAAATCCTTTAGAGCAGTGGTGGCCCAGTGGAAACAACCGCGACTTTTTTTTTTGGATGGGAAATCATCAAATGACCCCTCCCGCTCTGGGTGGAGCGGAAGGGAATGTCAGAATCTTACTGACTAAAACCCACCCGTGTTCCTTCCTTAGCCCTTTCTGTTCCAGGGCAGCGGTAACCCTTTCGGATGATCCCGCTACCCACTTCTTAGGGCTGACTTTTCAATCGACAGATATTTTTTAAACGCGGAATAAAATTGACGTCTGACAGATTTTGTATGACCTGACCTGTCAAAAATAAAAAAAAATCTTCAAACCCTGACAGTCGCTTTACATTTAAATGTAAATTATTTCATCATCACTGTTCTCAAAACGGTGAAGGAAAACATCGTGAGGATACCGACATCTCCTAGAGCCAAAACTTCGAAGAGATGTGACATCTAGCAACCCGCACTGGGCCCGCGTGGTGATTACGGCCCACTCCCTCTCACCGAGAGGAGGCCTGTGTCCCAGCAGTGGGAACATTATAGGCTGATTATATTTGTTATGTAATGTAGGTACATACTTACCTTTATTACGCCATAAGTACCTACTAACTTTATCGTTTGTACCTTGAAAGAGCTATTGATTGTAATTCTATCATTGATCGAGTTTCAAGGATAATGATAGTTTGACTTTAAACTTATTAATATTCTATTTACATTAGCATGACAAATGAGGAAGTGTAGCGTGATGTGTCAGCAAGGATAAACTAATCAAATGACACAAGTTTTACCTGTCTAAATTAAGTAGCATTTACCTGTACACCAGTTCGTTCACAGTTATCTTACGTCTGATTTTGCATCACTGTCTAATCAGAGTGATCTTTATTATCAAGTTTGCTGTTGGTTTCCTGCCATTGCCAAGTCTGTCAAAATAAAAATGATCTTTATTTTCGTCGCACTAAGGTTGCTACTCGGTTGATACTTTCAGAGGTAAAATAACTGCTTCTCGGACCTAACTTCGTTGATAGACAGACACGGTCAAACGACATTACTTCAGCTGGTGCTGAGCCTTCAGTTTCACGGTCACGAAATACGCCTCGGTTCGTTACTGTAGCAGTCTTATCAATTTCTGTGACTCGTCTTTTTATCGTCCATCGTCTGTTTGCGACACTGTCGACGCTGCGGTCTTTGATCATGGCCATTAAACCATAGAAATAAGTAACAGCTAACCATCGAGCTTTTACATGGGTACAGCACCAGTAACTGAGTATGGATATAATCAGCCTATAATGTTCCCACTACTGGGATGTGTTTCTGCAGTGGGTGACGGTGGGGAGAGGCCTGTGAGCCTCCTCTCTGTGCGGCTCTGTGTGGAATGGGCCGTAATCCACCAGGATGGCCCGGTGCGTGTTGGTAGATGTCACATGTATTTGAATTTTTGGTTCTAGAACATATCGGTTTCCTCACGATGTTTTCCTTCACCGTTTATGAGAGCAGTGGTGATGAGATAATTTACAAAGAGTAAAGCCCGGCCTGGGTTCGAACCTGCGATCTACAACTCGTAGGTCGCGGCCGTTACCACTTGGCCAGCACTGCTCTTGCATCACCAGTATGTATGAATCTCCACAACTCGAGTTCATGCTGAGGTCTGATTAAGACCTGTGGAAGGGATGCTACACACATATTGTGAGTGCCGAGTGGCAAAATCGAATAAACATAATATATGGATATAAATATGTTTGGGAAAAAGCCGCTCGGTTTAGCTCGAATAGTACCAATCATGATTAGATGAGAGTAGATGCCGAACGAAGTTGGCCGATCGGCTTCGGTTTTTTGTTTGGTCGGCTTTGTTGTTCAACGAATACTGCCGAATCGAATGTTCCACTCCTAATATCGACAATAATAAATAAGCTTAGCTAAGACGTAGCCGCCTAGTTAGTAGGCACATTGTCTAGACTAGGGATGACGAATCTTTTTAGATTGATGGGCCTAAAATTATTTGAACCAGAACGTGGTGATGACGTGCCACCATTTCCAAGAAAAGTAAGTAGGTACAGGAAAGTAAAAACTAAGTTAAAAACCCAAATTAAATTAAATAAAAAATGTAAAAAAATAAGATAAGTATTTATTCGGCTTAAACATGGTATAAAGTTGTTACAGTCTGGTCTCTAGGTAACATTTATAACATAATTGTATTATTTAAACAAATTTAAAGGAAAATAAATGTGATTTCTTCTGTTATTTTCCTCACCATCATCTGCCTAGCCTTTTTCCAACCATTTTGGGGTCAGCTACAAGTTCAAACGGGCGAGGCTAAATACCAGTATTTTACATGAAGCGACTGCCTATCTGACCTTCACAACCCGGTTACTGGGTTACAATACAAAACGACACCCTTGGTAAAACTGGTTGTAAGACTTTTGTTATTTGCCCTGATTTTCTGACTGTCTAGGAGTCTAGGACATAATAGTGACACAGCATAAATAAATACCATAACTTATTCAACCGACGCACATTGACAGGACTTAATTACAGTACTTTGTAAGCACTACAATACATAGGTAGGTACTACATGTACTACTTACGTCGTTTGTCATTGTACACGAGGAGAAAGATTAATTACAATTGAATTTAAATAAGTAAGTAATTTAATTTATGTTGAATTTACATTTAAATCCTACTAATATTATAAACGCGAAAGTTTGTATGGATGTTTGTTGCTCTTTCACGCAAAACTACTAAACGGATTTGGATGAAAGGCACACAGATAGTTTATAACCAGGATTAACACAAACGATACTTTTTATCCCGATATTCCCACGGGATCGAAACTTATGCGGGTGATACCGCGGGGCACTGCTATTAAGTAAATAAGTTACATTTACATAAGTGGTTAACGAATAACTGACTTAATGGTGCAATTATTATCTTTTAGATACCTAGTTACATAACATCACGCCTGTATTCTGCGAAGGGTTAGGCAGAGGTGCACCTATAGGCTCAATTTACACCGCCGCAGAACGGAGTGGAATCGAGTTTTCGTACATAGCAAAATGATATAACTTTGATAGTTCAGGGGTCATAGAGGCCTAACTTGTAAAATGCGTAGGTATACTTGGAAAACTTCGTACAAAAATAACGAAATAATATTTTATATCACAATTTTATGTAACAATTATGTATTGGCCACTATTTTATTACCTATAGATTATGGGACGGAACCCTTCGTGCGCGAGTCCGAGTCGCACTTGGCCGGTTTTTTTTTTTTTTTAATAACCGAGGAAAATTTTCATTGTATCACAATCGGGAGTTGAAATTTCAAGTGAGAATCGTGTGCTGAATCCATGGTAACGGATTGCTCGCCGATGTCCCTGCCACCCGGTATTTTAACCTAGAGCGTTTAAAGCAACTTAGCACCTTGTGATGTGTTTCCTATTTCTATATACACACAATAATATGTCACAGATTTTCCTACAGATAAAATATGGGAGAGAAACGTGACTGATGCGCTTTCAGGGTGATCACCCTGACCCAACGGAGACGTGATCAAGTAGCCAATGACCAAATGATACATCATCTTAGCCTTTTAGCAGGTAGGTCAGCTATACAAGTACATACATAACAATTAGATGAAACGGTTTCAGGTAATGCTTAAGACGAGCTGCACCCTAATTGCGTAACACACAATCAATCTCAATCTGAATCATTTTGAAGGATATTGCTAATCCATTGCTTCGTATGTTTAAAAAATGTGTCATGTTTCAACAACGTAAATAACGCAATGAATGTTGTTGAACTGTCAAAATGAAACCGATTCCGATTGATCGTGTGTTACGCAATTA
Organism: Apamea crenata; assembly: GCA_949629185.1. Lineage (NCBI taxonomy): Eukaryota > Metazoa > Arthropoda > Insecta > Lepidoptera > Noctuidae > Apamea > Apamea crenata. Next base: position 11,659,813 of record OX451372.1, read on the forward strand.
GGGTTTTAATGAGGTAAAATCCCACACTCCCCGATCGCACTCCCCGGAGGTCGGGTGCCTTTTGAAGGTTTCCCCCAGAAAACAAAAAGAAAAAAAAAGGTAATGTGAACTGTTAAATGATAGCGATGTTTTAGGGTATTGCTTTTGCCAGAATTTCAAGAAATTTGAAGGATATCCGGTTTTCTTGTTAATTTTTTTTTCCCCCTTCAATGTCACCTTGTAATGACGCATATTCAGACAATATTTAGAAAATTAAGAGCAGCACCCCGCAGTTTCACCAGCATAATTTTCGATCCGAATGGTGAATCCGATTCCGATGGGAATATCGGGATAAAAAGTATCCTATGTGTTAATCCAGCACCGTAATTGCGTAACACACAATCAATCTGAATCTGAATCATTTTGAAGGATATTGCTAATCCATTGCTTCATATGTTCAAAAAATGTGTCATATTGTGTCTGCTCAACAATGTAAATAACGCAATGAATGTTGTTGAACTGTCAAAATGAAACCGATTCCGATTGATCGTGTGTTATACAATTAGGGTGCAGGTTATACACTATCTGTGTGCCAAATTTTAGCTAAATCTGTTGAGTCGATTTTGCGAGATTGAGTAACAAACATACAAACACTCACATGATAGTATGGATTCTGGCAATGGCACTTTAACAACGTAAAGCAGGATTTTAACGTGAAGTAGTACCTAGCTTTTAGTAACGATGGCAGATTTAATGAAACCATTTATATTCTGCAACCACAAAACATTCGTACTAATACGACGATATATGAATTACAAGCAGTTTTACTGCTAGCATATATTTAGCAGTAAAAGATTACAGTATGGTAAATATAAATATGTATTAAAGATACTGAGCCCTAATAACGCTCAGACAGCAAACAAATATTACTTCTCACACCCCAAATAAATTAATACAAATATATGCTCAAGATAATTATTATGTAATACCCAGTAAGTGGGTTGTGGAGGTCAGATAGGCAGTCGCTCCATGTAAAATACTGGAATTCAGCTGCATGTGGTTAGATTGGAAGTCGACCCCAACATAGTTGGAAAAAGGCTAGGCAGATGATGATATGCTCAAGATTGTGCATTGTCATTTTCGTTTTCAATACTATGGACAGCCATCGACAGTACGCAAACTGTATGTTCAGTTTATCTTAGCAGATCCTTATTTGTTGTACCTACAATAAAAACCCCAAGTGCGAGTCGCACTCTTCCGAAGGGTTCACGAAGGGTTCCGTACCAAAAACGCCAAAAAAAAAGACCTTCCTTGTTTGGTATTATAAGTTATTTTTATTATTAACTAGCTGACCCGGCAAACGTTGTTTTGCCATATATAAATTATTTCTAGCTGCCCGGCGCTACTTCGTTCGCGTGGTGTCCTACCCCCTACCCTACTCCTACACTACTCCTACCCTACTCCCACCCTACTCCTACACTACTCCTACCCTACTCCTACCCTACTCCTACACTACTCCTACCTCAGGGTGGACATCCCTTATCACTTAAGGGTTTGAAAAAAAAAAAAAAAAATAGATAGTAGCCGATTCTCAGACTTACTGAATATGCACAAAAATTTCATCAAAATCGGTCAAGCCGTTTCGGAGGAGTATGGCAACGAAAACTGTGACACGAGAATTTTATATATTAGATTATTATAGCGGCAATAGAAATTCACACTTTGTGAACATTTCAACTGTCTACCATTACGGTTCATGAGATACAGCCCGCTGACAGACAGACGGACGGACAGTGGAGGTTACAGGGTTCCGTCGGGACCCTTTGGCTACGGAACCCTAAAAATAAACCTGTCAAAATCATTATTTTACAGCCTAACAATATATTCTGACGCACTATAAATAGAACATCTTGACTTACATCTCCACGTCATCGCCGGCAGGCAAAATGATGTCGTTAAAGTCGTTACCGAACAAGTAAACATGCTGATAATTAATTGTCCCCATAATTTTGTCAAGATTGTATAATTAAGCACCTGATCACAATCACGACATGGTGTGAAATAACTGTTATCAAGCTATTGACATTTATAAAAATTATCCATTCATACAAACTTTTTATCATAAACGTTTATCGTACACAGTTCATTTTGATATCAGATTCTGATGTCAATGTAGACTGTATCGACGATAATAAAATAAGGTTTTCGACTACCATGTATTTTACATCCTTTTAATAATTGTATGAAATGATGAGGCCCGTGGCTAAATAATAAATATAATAATAATAATAATATGGATAGGTAACCATCTTTACATACCGAGACCCCTCCGTGCCTCGGAAAGCACGCCAAGCCGTTGGTCCCGACTGTCATTCGCGGATCTTTGACAGTCGTTACGGGTCGTCAGAAGCCCGAAAATCTGACAACCAGTCTTTCCACGGAGTATCGTATTACCCAGTAACTGGGTTGTGGAGGTCAGGTAGGCAGTCGCTCCATGTAAAATACTGGTATTCAGCTGCATCTGGTTACACTAGAAGCCGACCCTAACATAGATGGGAAAAGGTTAGGCAGATGATGAGATAGGAGGGTGACCTTTTTGGTGATGTTCCTAAGAAAGGTCAGATGCGTAGTACTCGCAACCAGCATGCGTGTATGACCTGAAGGTCAATTCACGTAATTAAAAAAGTTCAAAATCTAGTCGCAATCTCATTTCAGCGACAATCAATGTCAAAAACTTTTAAAAAATGTAGGGAAATTAGAGGTATTTTTGACAGATTGAGACTAAACATTTTTTTAAATTACCAGTATTTTCCCTCTGATGTATGAAAGTAAACGAGACAAAAGGAGTATGTAAGGATCGTAGCAGGTGACGTTCTGTAGTTTCTACCTACCCCCATTGGAAGATGGCGTGAGTTTATGCATAGATATGAAGCGTTAACAGACGCTCTCTCTACCATAATTAAATTCTAGGTACTTCATTTTACAAATTAAAAAAGCCTGACGACCAATTAGCATAAACACGTTCAGCACCCTAATTGCGTAACACAATATCAATCACAATCTGAATCATTTTGAAAGACATTGCTAATCCATTGCTTCATATGTTTGAAGAATTTGTCTGCTCAACAGCGTAAATAACGCAATGAATGTTGTTAGACTGTCAAAATGAAAGCCATAATTACCCCTGGGTAATTACCCCGCAGTTCATACTTTTGTGCACAATTGTGAGTTCACAACAGCGTTTGACGAAATCTTTAAGGAAAATGTTTCGGTAAAATTACAATTGTCTAGAATAATCTCTGTATATCAATCTGGCGTCGATTCATGGCTGGTCTGCCAACTAACCACATCATTATGCTGTAAACATCTGACTGACGTCAAAGAGGTCAATTATAATCCATATTAACCCGTCTGTGACTATAGGTACTATAAAACTTGTGAACACAAACAGAATAAAATGTATTCGCGTCTATGTCTATTTAGACAAGTTAGACAAACGCGATTCTTTCTTATTTTCGTCATTAAACTTCATAGGAAGTTTCAAAAAGGAATTTCGATTCAAGAAGGTTCTTGGACTGTAAGATAGGGAAAACAGTTAATTGATTCTCTAAAAGATTATGATTTATTCCGGTCTGATGCCCTTCTAATGCTGTACGCTCAAACGTTTAATAACTATTTGGGCATCTAATGTTGCACTTTTTTTTTTAGTTTCTTTTTAAATTTCTGGCATTTTCTCACAATTGGTCGCAGTAACTAAGCTAGGGTACCCCGAACAAATGGGGAACCAAGTTGGCCGCGGTTAAATGGCAATTTAGTATTTTTAGGACGCTCAAATAGGAACTAGTTGAGGTTCAGAAAAAGAGGCGCAATCATTATATTAGATGTTCATTAATATTTTTAGGAAAGCAAAATGAGGATTATTTGAGGTTCGATTACATACATGCCGTAAGAAAGCTAGAAGTAAGTACTTAAGTACATACCTACATATATTTGGATGATCTACTATTTTTAGGGTTCCGTACCTCTAAAGGAAAAAAACGGAACCCTTATAGAATCACTTTGTTGTCAGTCCGTCCGTCTGTCTGTCAAGACCCTTTTTTTTCAGGAACGCGTGGAGGTATCAAGCTGGAATTTAGGAGCTGTGAAAAAATCAAACTTCTAAGCAAACGCAATCAAAAGATACAGCCGTTTATGTCGCAAATTTTCGACACTCGCAAGGGAATCAAAACCTACAGAGTACTTACTTCCCGTAAACTCAGAATTTTGAAATTTGGTACGAAGCAACGTCTTATAGCACAGATAAAGGAAAAATTGCGAAAACCGTAAATTTTTAGTTAGGTAGGTACATCATATAATAAAAATATTTTTAATAATTTTAAATTGTGTGGAACCCTCGGTGCGTGAGTCCGACTCGCACTTGGCCGGTTTCATTGTTCTAATCGTTACTGAAATTGTGTAGCTGTGCCAAAACCTTGTTTAGTTAGTATTATTTATTATTAAAAAACGAGTCGCCTAATCTTCCTTAGGTAAGGTATACCTACGTAATACGTTAATCGCCAGTTTTGATATAAAATATAGATTTAATTACATTTTGTAGGTAGAGAAACCTTGACTTTTAATTATCAGTTTAAGAAAATTAAACAATATTCCGGGTTGTTGCTCATTAGACAGTTGGTCACAGTTTATTTTAAAATCACGTCTATGTTTAAGGCGGTTAATTAATTCTAATGTTTGGGTAAACCCGCATCAATTCTCCACAGATCTGTGATAGGGTCACCGCTTTTTTTTACATCTCTAATTGATGACCACAGATAATGGTTGTTCTTGGAAAGATAGAATCTACACTAAAAAAATAAAATTGAAGTGTCTGTTTTTAATGTCAAAATAACAGCTTTTTACTAAATCAATCAAAACAAAAAAACAACAAAAGTTTGTGTCTGTTTTTTGTTTGTTCCGGCTAATCTCTGAAACGGCTAGACCGATCTTGACAGGACTTTCACTAGCAGACAGCTGATGCTATAAGGAGTAATTTGGCTGATTTTATCTTAGAAGTACTTGTAGTAGGTACCATCAGTGTAGCCCTGGCTCAAGAGTCAGGGCTACACTGATGTTTATGTCTTGAAGTGAAAATACATAAATAAATAATAATTATTATTAATGAATCTCTGCATATATGTATTAAGTAATTGAGAGCTCGAACGACCCACATCATGAAAAGTATGCTACACTGGGAAAACCTTAATAAAGACGCAAATGCAATGAAATTATCTTAAACTGTAAGATATCATTAGATCCGCTAGTTCCTCCGAGATACCGTGACGATAAGTACATATCAAATAATATAGTTTTGATACAATGCGTGAGACACGTAACATGCGCAGGCGCACTGGCCCTTCATTATAACAAAGGACTATTCGTTACTGCAGTCACCCGGTCAATGTCTACTATCTAGGTCAATTAAAGGCTACACTAAGTTAATTATGCCATGAGTGCAGATTACAATAAGACTAGTGGTACAAGTCAGGGTTGAAATTGAGACTTACCTACTCATACATGAGGTTATGGAAACTCAAAAATAAGATGTTTTACTCATAGGTTCTATACCGGCCTTATAACAAAACAAGGTTCGTCTTTAGACCCAGGTTTAAACCATCGGGCCATTTTGTAATTTCGAACAATAATCCGACAAAGTTAAAGTTCCCATGCAAAAACTGACGTTAAACCCGAGTCTCAATTAAGTTTAGTTAAGTTGTCAATTTTGCATTAAGAACTTTACGTTTGTCGGAATAAAGTTCAAAATACAGTAAGGTTAAGCTCAAAGGTTTAGGCTAGGTCTTAATTTATTTAGAAAACGTTTTGTAAAAAGACGGTACTAGTAACCCAGATACTGCGACGAGTCTTTTAAAAGACCCAAAAACGCATACGTACGACATGCATACACCCCTATATTACGACGGGCCTTTTAAAAGGTCAAAAAACGCATACGTACGACATGCATACGACGACCCATATATTACAACGGACCTTTTAAAAGGCCACCTATTCCTGGCTTTGTTGGTAAAAATAGTTTCAGTATCATAACCATAACATAACATAGCTGCACCAGCTGACACAGTTACCGCTTTAAATAAACTCAGCTTGATGGGCAAGCTTGTCTTTACCCATTTTTTTTTTGTATTTCATCTTCTTATTTATCAAACAAAACACTCGGAGGCCTTGAAATAATAAAAAACTAACGAGAAATTCTTGGTTTTAAACATACAACAAGAACAGAACCTTAATACAATAAGACCAAGAATACTTTATAAGACTTAATACAATAAGACCAAGAATACTTTATAAGACTTAATTAATACAATAAGACCAAGAATACTTTATAAGACTTAATACAATAAGACCAAGAATACTTTATAAGACTTAATACAATAAGACCAAGAATACTTTATAAGACTGTTATAAGAGTCTGCACGTACGCAGTTTCAGTCTAGTTTGAGTTTAACCGCGTCATGGCTTTAGTAATGTCGTTGTTGTTTGTATTATTACTAGCAGCGCCCCGCGGTTTCACCCGCATAAATGTCAATCCCGTGGGAATATCGGGGTAAAAACTACTATAACTATGTGTTATTCTGTTGTATAAGCTACCTATATTACTGTAAAGTTTCATCAACATCCGTTCAGTAGTTTTTGCGTGAAAATGTAATAAACATCCATTCATCCTTCTTCTCAACCGGCACACTAGCAACTAATTAGCTGATGCGTGTGTATCAAACAGGTTGAAGATATTTAATTTGTCCAGTCGATTCTTGAAATAGTTCAGTATGGAGCCGACACAACATCTTCCGGGAGCCTATTCCATGCTCTTACAACTTGGTTAGACAACGATTGCTTCAAAGGATTTTTCCAGGGTACCGCCAGGGTAGCCAACGAAATTCAAATTTTCTTGCAGGTCAGAGTCACGTTGTATGTTGAACAAAATATGATTCGCGACCGTAACAAGTACGTATTTATAGAATAATAATCATTAAAAGCAACAACAACCCTCTATGTTCATATAACTCTATTGAATGGTTGTCTTATGAAATACTAGCTGCGCCCCGCGGTTTCACCCGCATAAGTTTCGATCCCGAGGGAATATCGGGATAAAGAGTATCCTATATGTTAATCCTGGTTATAAAACATCTGTGTGCCCAATTTCAATCAGTAGTTTTTGCGTGAAAGAGTAACAAACATCTATCCATCCATCCATACAAACTTTCATGTTTATAATATTAAATATAGTAAGGAGGATTAATCAATAAGGTTATATGAACATACCTTGCCGCTACCTCCTTAATAAAATTCGTAAATTTTGACAATTAATTATTAAAATAACTGTTAACGACAATAACAACAAAATCTAAAGTTTACTGTTACGTTAACATCCGCGTAATCAAGATCATGGGAGATAATCACAGCATCTAAGACAAAAAAACATATTATACCTAGACCAATTTATTTATAGCCGGCAGAGGGGCTTATCATTTGGGTTTTACCGACACAATATACATAATAACAGGCCCTCGACTAACGATTTGATTCAGTATAATTCCACTGCGTGCCTCTTCGTGGCAGATTTCCATAGGACGATGATACAACATCTTTTGTAATACGAGGCAAGTGTAAGGTAGCTAACTATCTAGGCATTAATTACAAGACCTATTCATTATGGTCAGGTCAGGAAAACCTAGAAATTATCCGCCTACTTTTAAATCAGTAATGTAGCTTGAAGGACATGATCACTGCGACAATTTTACAGAAATTTCTCAAAAAAAAATAATGAAGAAAAATATGATATGATGAATTATATAAAAAATGATGAAGATATCGCCCGCGTGACGTTCACGCCTTGCTACACTTTTTAGCATGGCGTAACGTCACGACCCCCCACTCCAAAATGTTGACGCGCTTTATCTTTGTAATTTTTTGTTTGATTGACAAAAGAAAAAAAAAGTGTCCATTATTCTTCGATAATATAACTGACGGACTAAATATAATTATTATTTTTTTACCCAGGAATCTACCCTATTTTGATACTGAACACGCATTAGCTGAAATTTCAATGGTAGATAATGATTCATTGATTATTTCACGAGAATGAGTAGCACTAGGTAGACGTTTTACACGGGTGTCTGAAAGGAGCAATATCAGCGACCGTCAATGATCTGTCTAATGATTACCAAAAAATATTTTGGCAATTTTGGAAGGAACCTTTAGGTATAATGGATAGAATATATTTTATATTCATCAACAAATTTACATTTGTGTCGAACAGTGGTTTTAACGATAACAATAACACAAAATTAAGTAATCATCGTAAAGCCAGAAAAGAGAGAAAATAAAAAATAAATACATTCCACATTGGTCACAACAGTCATAATGTTAATTTAACTAAATATTAGTTCAAAATTTAATTTAAATTAAATTCAAAGAAATGTATGTCAATAAAATTCATTAAGATGCAATGTCACGACAGAATGTTACATACTTATATCATTTAAAGTCATTAAAATATAATCACATATTAGTTCGAACTACTTTTATCTTTGAGAAACTCTTCTATGTTTTAATAAAATTTCTTCAATAATATGACTTTAATTTTCTCTGAATGCGTTTGGATTCATAGAGTTTTGAAATTGTACAGGCATTTATAGTACATATTTACTGATTGCACTCTTGAGGCATGTTTAACGACATTAAGCTTAGGCTGTATAAAATTAGGTAGATCCTTTCTTCGCGTTTTTATTCTGATATATCTCTGTTTTTCTGTCTCAAACTTATGGATATTTTTAATAATATGACTAAACAGGACCAGAATGTAGAGGCACGGTACTGTGAGAATGCGCAGTTTCTTAAAAAAAATATGAAGTAAATGGAAAGCAACCGAATCGCAAGATATTACCTACGCTTCGGTACATACCTATCCTGTTTAAATATGTATTATTGGAAACTATTATTATTGTTTTTTTTTCTCGTTTGAAGGACAAATAGCCGGAAGTTATGTAATTATATGTATATAATTGGTTGTTTTTTCTTGAATCCTGAATGCTAACTAAAGCCACTCCTACGTACTTGTGTAATAATGACGATGTCGAATTTTAAAGTAAAGTTAAGTTTTCGTGTCTTTCTGTGTGACCGCGTTATTCTTCAAAACTACGCAACGGAAAAGGTCTATGTGTATGTGTATTTAAGACTTAGGTATATTAAACTTACATCTAATATATAAAATTCTCGTGTCGCAATGTTTGTTACCAAACTCCTCCGAAACGGCTGGACCGATTTGTATGAAATTTTGTGTGCATATCCAGTAGGTCTGAGAATCGGCCAACATCTATTTTTAATACAAAAAAAAAACCTAGAAATATGGCAAAACAACGTTTGCCGGGTCAGCTAGTATTATAATATAAAAATCTCGATTTTTTGTGAAGTTGTAAAAACCGTGCGAAGATCGTTAGTAGAAGACAAAGGATATTCCATACCAGAACTTTAGCAATTCGATCGCGGTAATGAATAAACTGGAAAAACCTTACCTTTTTCAATCTTATTATTCTTATATCACCACAAGATATTATTTCCAGTCTCTTCAGTTTTTTGCAAGTTTAAAATCGAAACATGCAGGGTGGCAGGGAAATTATTTTATACTATTATATATTACTATTACCTACCATGTCTTCAGTACTTACATAATTCTGGACTCCCCTGCGTTAATATTTTTCGTCGGTTATAAAACAAAATTAGCTGTTCCATGTCCGTAAGGACAGGAGATTATGACCGTGTAGGAATTGCGCTTTGTAGCTTCTACCAGCAGTTTTTTTTTAATAACCTACAAAATATTTCAGTGCAGGTGGTCCCGAATCATGAACCATGAATCCATGGTAACAGTTTGTGCGTCGATGTCCCTGCCACCCTGTATAATACTTATTTTCAATTTATGATTGCCACACGAATAAATACTGAAAGACGTGATTAATACCAGCGTAAACAACAATTAACAACGTGTGTCACGAATCTTGTAATGAGGGTCCCGAGGCTAAATAATAACAGCCGCACAGGTAGGTCGATCGATCAGGTTAAGCTACACTTGCCGCGGTTGGTCTGTGGATGGGTGACCATCTTTAAATACCGAGACCCCTCCGTGCCTTGGAAAGCACGTTAAGCCGTTGGCCCCGGCTGTCATTCGTGGCTCTTTGACAGTCATTACGGGTAGTCAGAAGCCCGAAAGTCTGACGAACCAGTCTTACCAAGGGGTCGATACCCCTTGGTAAGACTGGTTGGCAGACTTTCGGCCTGACTTCCACAACCCAGTTACTGGGTAATACCATTATTACCCAGTAACTGGGTTGTGGAAGTCAGGCAGGCAGTCGCTGCATTTAAAATACTGGTAATCAACTGCATCCGGTTAGAGTGGAAGCCGACCCCAACATAGTTGGGAAAAGGTTAGGTAGATGATGTCACGAATCTTGTAAATAATAATACAAAAACCTAAACATATTCTCATTTATTTCTGGTACATAAGTAGTGCATAGCGCTACAATAAAATGTATAAAATGTATTAACTAACCAGACTGGACCAGGTTGCCTACTTGGGTGTCGCTATTGACCTTGCGTCTGTAGAAGGACGCCTTCATTGATATGCGCGTGCGACGGTATCAAGGAAGTTATTGTGAACTTTTAGATGAACGCACACTGCCTGCGAAATAAATCAAACGTGTGAGGACAAAATACATAATTTTTGTTACCTCAAAGGTTGCGAATGCTAATCGAACGAATTCTTTAGGAGGGCAATAACCTGATAAAAATGTAGCCTTTCAGCATTGCTACACGGTATGGCCGACATGATGGAGCGTTTAAACAGAACACCGAATAATTAAATTAAGGACGATTAAAGTTGTCAAAAAATAAAAGGCCCGTTTTGACATTGACAGTTCTAGTAGTTAATAAAGATCAAGTTCGCAAAACACGTGTTCGTTTGTATGAAACTGACAGGTGTCAAGAACGCATTCTTAAATGTCAAAACGGGCCTTTTATTTTTTGACAACTTTAGCCGCACGAAATAAGTAGGTAAGTATGGAATTCGTCACAAAGAACACCGAATTCTTTAAATGTGCTTTCTTCAGCAGTGTCGCTAACTCACCAATAGCAGAGTGTAAATTCAACAGTAGCCAATGTGCAACCGCCCTTAGCCGACAAAGAGAACAAAAATATTAATCATAATAATTATCATTTTTAACCTTATTAAAATGTCATCTACGTTGAATTAGGATTATAATTGTCTAATATTCAGGTGACAACGACGCGACGTTAGTTACCTGTTGGACAAGTTTTGCGCATATGTTACGATAAAAGAACTCCGGAAAAGAACTCATTTCTGGATATTTTGTATTACGTAACACCATTATATAATATTGTGTAATATATAAATCGTTTCTGCGCGATGCCATTTTATTTCCTGTTCAAATTAATAATAGTTTTCCAGTTAAATGTTACCAGTTTGGGGTAGATGCGTCATTCAAATCCGGTAAGTATAACAAATAAAATGGAGTGAGGCAGGGCACCTGGCAAGGCGAAGTGATAGCGGGTGGAGTAAGGCTGTGACCGGAAGCCGTCCAATCCAAGGACTGGAAGATGAAGTGTCGGTCTCCCGGCGGCGGCGAGATGGGCGGACGATATTGTTGCCATTGCGGGTAGAACCTGGGGGTCTACTCCGAAGTAGTATCGGCCGAATGTTCGGCCGTTTCCTGCTACGAGGTTACTATTTGGTTCGGTCGGTCTCGATCCTACACTCCTACACTCTTACTTACCATAGTCAATATTCGTGACTATGGCCCCGACCCAACTGAGCCGATCCGAACTTTTTTGGCATTTTTCGATAATATTCGGTTCGGCCATGATTGTCGGTCCGATCCGAACATTCGCACTTTGCACTTCGGAGTAGACTCCCTGGATGAGGCTGGCACAGGAGCGTGGAGATTGACACAAGAAAAGAGAGGCCTTTGCTCAGCATTTGGTGAAGGCGGGCTGTGGATGATGATGATGAAGTGGAATAAAGCCATAATATACGGAGGTAACGTACTCCCAAACCTCGAACACCATGAAGATGCAGGCGCCTAAAAAGATGAAGAACATGAAGCCAGGCACCAGGTAAAGGAAGATGTGGCCCAAAATGCAAGGGCACTGGAGGACATCGGACATTCCCCACGTGTGAGTCCTTTCACCGGCAACAAAAATAACAAGTTTAACTTGTCACACCACATGTTTTTAGCTTTTTGGCCATAAAACGTGTTGTGCGTAGTTTTCTTTGTTCAATCCGATGTGAAACAAGCTCAAATGCCGCGTATAGAAACAACTAGGAAGTGATGGAATCAAAATACTTTAATTAATCATTATTGGTTTTATTTTTTCTAAATGTTATTAAATCATTATGTCAGGTTTGACCAGTTCAGCGAATACAAAAATATTTTTTTTTAATCCGAATGAAGGCCGATCGTTCTCCTACCATAGGTACCGTGTAACGACATGACTAATGTCATTAAGATGTCGATCTTATCGGTATTATTAAGACCCAGCGTCAAAGTACGAATAACTATAATGCATCAATCTGAATGATCATCATGACAAATGATGATTTTTCAAAATCATCATCTGCTTGGCCTTTTCGCAACTATTTTGGGGTCGGCTTCCAGTCTAACCGGATGCAGCTGAATACCAGTATTTTACATGGAGCGACATCACAGTTCTTACATAAGTTTAGTTCTGTTATCTATCGACACTAATAATAAAGCTGAAGAGTTTGTAAGTTGTTTTGTTTGTTTGTTTGAACGCGCTAATCTCTGGAACTACCAGATGGATTTAAAAAAAAATTGTAGTTGATAGTCCAATGCTTGAGGAAGGTTATAGGTTTAACATCACGCTAGGATCCTTAGGAGCCGAGCGAAAAGAAAAAAACCAGAAATAAAGTTAAGCGAAAACGAAGTTATAGCGATGCGATGCGACGCGGTGGATCGGGAGTAGAAGAAATTTCACGCGGACGAAGTCGCGAAAAGAAACTAGTCCCTGATCTTTTCAGTCAAGTGATATAAATTAAAAAATACAATTTAAAATATAACCGAATGTACCTATAATTTAAGTCATACAAATCACGTTTATTATCGGAACTATTATTTCATGAGAGTTACTGATGTTCAATAAAAGTCTTCGTGGGATAATTTATTGAAAAACAAGCCGGAAAATAATCATCCAACAGGATAAAAACAGTGATCAGAACAGTCAACGCAAAAACTGGTGTACAAGAGTTCAGACAGAAATACGAGCTGCGTGTGATGTTGCGCTTAGCTGTATTTCCGCTTGAACTGCACGTAAGCATTATTTTACCAAAGAATTGTGGTCAAAGTGAGTGCATGCTAGATGGTGTGCGGCAGCCATGGCATGGCGTGTCACACGGCTAATGTGGCCCCGCCTCAATGCAGCAAATGATATGACGGTTTCAGAGTACATGCTCGTAATTTACCCTTTTATACAGACTAACAAGGCATTAGTGCCAACTAGCTGGCCTCGGAATATTTATACGCCTCGTGCTCCTAACAATCTAAGTTGATCACTTTATAACTTATTTATAGTGACTTCTGATGTAATTATGGAAGACGGAAGAACAACAGAATTTCTCAACGACCTATTATGGATTGCAGTAGTTTATTATATTAGACTTCTACTACGACTAGCTCGAGCATAATACATAATCAGCCTGTAATGTTCCCACTGTTGGGACCCAGGCGTCCTCTCAGTGAGAGGGCTATAAACCACCACGCGGGCCCAGTGCGGGTTGACGGATGTCTCATGTCCTGGGATTTTTGGTTCTAGGACGTTTCCTCAAGATGTTTTCCTCCACCGTTTTGACTTTTTGAGAGCAGTGGTGATGAAATAGTTTACACAAAGTAATGTGCCTGCTTGGGGACGGACCCACGACCTACAACTCGTAAGTCGCAGCCGTTAGCACTGTGACACCACCTCCTACGACTACTTTATTAAAGTAGGTATAGTTTAAGTTTGGACCTGCCACCTGCTTGGGCACAGTGCCAACTTACACACCAGACCAGCATTACTTAGGACCATTAATGTATGAAGTAAGCTACATTCATTTAATTGCAAGCTGTAAAGATTAATCAGGTTTTCAAGAATTATGCAGAGAATTATAGAAACGTGGTCCTTAGGTACTAAGATAGGTATGGCAGTATTGAATGCAAAGGCATAAAGGATGCTTAAATTTAAGTGTTTTCATTATTTATGTTAATTTTTACGAGTACCTCCTGTACTTACTCCAGTAATACAGGAGTACCTCCTGTTAATTTTTACGAGTACCTCCTGTACTAACTCAGTTATTGGTCAGTGGGTATAATATCCAGTCTCTTGAGCTGAAATTTAATACAAAAGCACGAGCGCGATGCTTTTTGTAAGCCAGACTGGTTGGATGGACATGTTTACGCCTACATAAGTACGATAACTTGGTAAGTATCATCAATACTATATCCTTATTGTTTTCCGGGATTCTGTGAATAACTGGAAATTTTTGCTGCTTCAGAAACTTCGACCATACCTTTGCATTTTTGGTATGTTTTAAAATGAATGTATGGTTTCTGCCAACTGCTCATATTCTTCAAGCTGTCGCCATATCCGATATTGAAATCAAAACAAACTTAACACAATGCAGTCGCACAAGGCAGCTGAACCTTTCACAAACTTTCAATTGGAAACAATAAATTCGAAGAAGTTATGTGGGATTCGCTTGGCTATTCGTGGGAATGGTGTTTTCGTTGTATGAACGTGTGATGAGCAGGAATGAAGGACTTGCCGCAAGAAAAGGTTGAGCACGAATATACCAAGAAGAACCGGGAAACGATGGATGGATTGTGTGTGTAAGATGATATGGCTCAACTCCAAGTAAATATTGATATGACGACTGAGAGAAATGTATGGAAGACATGACACCCCAAATAAATTGGTATAAGGGTAGGTGGACGGTGGAAACAGCAAGTGGTGGACAATAATTGAAACTAAGGGCGGTTGCAACACGCATAACCAGCCGAAATGGACAACAGGAATCCTAGTGTTGCATCCGTATTTGGGTGAACCGTTTAATATTTATGTGTGAATTAAGCTTTTTTACGTTCTCTGATTAAAGAACTTAATCCCCTTACGGTCCACACTCATAAGGAAAATTTCATTACCGTCATTGTCACATAAAATTGGAATGCTTAAATGGAAATAAATAATTTCTTTACGAATTTACAATTACTATTAACATGGGAATGTTAATAAGCTTAAAGTGTCCGAACATTTACCTACTGTGTTAAAGATTTTTTTACTTTTTTCAAAGTATGTAAGGTTCGTAGAAGGTAGCGTTCTGTAGTTTCTGCCGTCTCCCATGGAAAGATGGCGTCAATTTATGTATGTAAAGATTTCACGTGGTGATTCAATATTTTAATTAAGTTGTAAGTATTTAAAGTTAAAACTGCCAAATTAAACAAACGCTTGACGTAGGCCAAAACTAGTAAACCAATATAATCATCATCTGCCTAGCCTTTTCCCAACTATGTTGGGGTCGGCTTCCAGTCTAACCGGATGCAGCTGAGTACCAGTATTTTACATGGAGCGACTGCCTATCTTACCTCCACAAGCCAGTTACTGGGTAATACGAAACCCCTTGGTAAGACTGGTTGTCAGACTTTCGGGCTTCAGTCTGACAACCCGTAACGACTGTCAACGATCCACGAATGACAGCCGGGACGACGGCTTAACGTACTTTCCAAGGCACGGAAGGGTCTTGGTATGTAAAGATGGTCACCCATCCACGGACCAACCGCGACAAGAGCAGCTTAACCGCATCGATCGAGGCGTGTGGCTGTTATTACGTAGCCACAAGCCAATGCGCAATGTAGAGAATTGCCCGCTCGCGCATTTTGACCATGACCGTGTATCGAGTGCTCTGAAATTACCTGAATCGATCTGTCGGAAGGAATGCACGATCATTTTAATTTATTTAATGTTTATGTCGCAGCCAACTGGTTTAATTAGCTGTTTAGTTAACCGCCTAGCCTTTTTTAACTAAACGGCGGCCATTCAAATCACAGCCTGAATGATATTCAATAAATTATAGTTTAGTTTGGAACTGTAACCAATCACGTGGCAGCCGAATTGGTCGCAGTAACTAAGCCAGGGCACCCCGAGCCCCGACCAAATGGGTTAGTTTAGAACTGTGAACAACCGCGTGCGAGCGGAGAGAGCGAAGCGAGGCGAGCACTACTTCCAAAGGCCAGGCGGTTGACTAAACGGCTAATTTAACCAGTTTGCTGTGACATTTACAGTAAATTCTTTATCTTTTTTAATCCTTTAAAGAAGAATGCCTCAAGTAAAGATGAGCGTTTCTGCGATATGTATCGCGCAAGTTATGAATAACCTAAGTTTTTTTCAGAATCGATGAGGACTTCATCTGATGATCAAGCAATTTCACATCAATAACAAATGATTCATAAGAGGCGATGGGGTTTTCGATTTCGCACGAAAACAAAAAATTCACATTAAAGTTCAAAGTTGACTATCAATAAAAAATATTACAATATTGCAAATGTGATCGTGAAAAAACTGTGAATGACTCGGGGAAAAAATAAACTGACCACGCTAGGTCAGTACGTAGTGCATAAAACAACAGCTGTCAACCGCGTTGTTTAAAAGTTTGAAAATCCGTACCGGTAGGGTAAGCATTTTTATGCATTTAAACAACCGTTGACAAACAACGGTCGTTATACGAGTATTATATCTATGAAACTAATGTATTTTTAAAATCACACATCTCGCAATACAAAACAGCTTTCAAAAGTTAATATCGTTTTTTTTTTCGATAGGTCATCTCGCAGTTCAACCTATGAGGTTGTCGTGTGCTTAGCCGGGCTTGCCTGTGGATGCCTCAATAAATTAAGGCCTCCAGCCAGGTCTTAAAAAACTTAAAAACTAAGCGACTACACGCGGGCACCCCCTGTGGGGTACGGACCTCGGCTTAGGGCGTTGCTGGGAGAGGGCAGCAAGGGACAGGCTGCTTAAAACGGATTTAAAACTGCAGGCTGGCTCGGGCAAGGGAGTAACTATCGAAAACTTCGTGACAAAAATAAGCTAGAGCTCGAAATTCCACATGGTAGAGCAGCGTTAATGAACAAAAGTACTTTCTGTATGGCCACAAAAATACTTAACAAGCTACCTGACACATTCAAATTGTTAAATCTGGTCAAATTCAAAAGTGTATTACTAAAAATTTTAATCAATAAATGTTAGTACTCGTTAAAGGGCTATTTGGATAACAATTCTATATTTCCTCCTCCTCAGCATTAAGTTACCTGATCTGTTTTGACATTAATATATATTATTTGACAATCAACATTTTAACAATTAACATCGGATTTTGCTTTCTCAACATTTTATTGTGGACATTTTGGAAGGGAATTATTGATTCATTATGTACTCTAGTTCTTTCTATAATTTATAATAATCATTAATTCTTATAGCACTTAATTAATTTGAATTTAAATTGACTATGACTACTAATATAAGCCAGCTAATTGTATATAAGTAGTTTATCAGCCATCTTGTTACTATAACACAAGCATTAGGTTGCTTAGCTTGGGACAAATGGTGCTGTGTGAAATGTCCAGGGATATTTATTTAATATTTGTACGCCTAATGGCAAAACCTAGAGAACCTATGTAAATGTTGTAACATCTCACGCACTGTGTAACTCTACCGATGTTTACAAATAAAGATTCTGATTCTGATAAGATACAACTAAATTCAAATACCGACACAAATCGTGACACTTTGCAGCTTGCAACCGACGTTGTTACAGACATGTTTAAAAAACTATTTTTTATTGATAACTAGTCGTTACATCTTGTTGTAGGTGTAAATGATAAACGAAAATAGTAGAGAGTTGTCAATAAAAAAATAGTTCTCTAAACATGTCTACAACAAAGTCGGTCGCAGCGCAGGATGCCATGTAGCATCAAAGTCAAAGTCAAATCGTTTATTTCAAATAGGCACATAAAAAGAAGTTTCGAACGTCAAAATTTACAAAAACTTTTTTACAAAAAAAACAACCGACTTCCATAAAAACACTACAAACTGAAAAATAACTTTAATTTCGGAAGTCGGTGTCTGGTTTTTGTATTTCGTTTTTCGCCACCGACTTCAGTTCCTGTTGTCGACTTCCGTTTCTGTTGTGATATTTTTTTTTTTTTTTGATGATTTTTCAAAAACCGCTTGTCCGATTTTGATAAAAAATTTATGGAAGAATGAATAACGATCCAAAACAGTTAAAATAATAATCTTCAATTGCGGCGATACTTTAAATCGTACTTGATCCCTAGACACTTTTGATGGGTTTATTATTTTAGGTCGGTCATTCAATTAAATATTTCTAATACTAAAACAAAAAACTGTTGATTTTATTTTTGATACATCATTCATTTGAATTAATGGTCAAATGAATGATGTATCAAAAATAAAATCAACAGTTTTTTGTTTTAGTAAATTCAATAAGTGCATCGCCGCAAATAATATTTCCTAAGTTACATAAAAACAAGGAGACTATCTAAGTACTAAATATACATTATTAGGACCTAAACAAATGGAAGGGGGACTAATGTTTGCTGTAAACTTCACCATTAGCACTTGAGAAACACGACAAAAGATACTGGTTCGCACCATAAGGTAGGTCCAGGTACACCAGAAAGAGTATGCGCATCGTTAATCTTCGTGCTGCCGAATTAGTACGAACGTCGCCAGAGAGTAACCCGCCACAAAAGTAAAAGAGTCTTGGTTTTGTACTGCCGGGTTTTGCCGTAGTAACCTATCATTGCGTTTTTGTACGAAGCTCTCTCCCTGTTCGGTTACCTACTCTGGTCGTACAGTCAACAGCAAAAGTAGATGATCAAAATCAGAAATTCAATACTAATTAACGGAGTTCGCGTCAGAACTGTGTGGCGTCGAAGTGATTCAAAAGTATGACACTGAGTCTGACATACTTTTGAATCACTTCGACGCCACACAGTTCTGACGCAAACTCCGTTCATTAGTATTAAATTTGTATATAAAGTTTGACTGTACCTTGGCATATGTGATTCAAAAGTTATGATAAGTTTTTTGGAATTACATTGAGTTGTTAATCTAAAATTTTGTAACCATGGTAATACCAAATAGGGGATCTGACGCAGAATGTCCCATTTGCAAAAGTAACTACTGTCATGGCTGTCACAGCTCTATATTATAGGTATCTCATAAACACGCGTTCGTATTTCCGAAGACAGGCGATGATTTCCGAAGCAGATAGGTACTTCTGTACCTGCCTGTGAGCTTGTCATAATATTCACGAATAGATTCACAACAAAAGCAGTAAGCACGAATGTTCCATTCCCGGTAAGCCAGTTTACTGACGCAGTGGAAACTTTTTGATATGTCTTAAAATAACCTGACGTATTTAACCTTAACGTAGCTACAACTATTTTGTAGCATCTTTGTTTTAAAGTTCTTCACTGAAATGTGGCCAATTAACTAGTGTCAACCTAATATTGAAACTACACTAATTGACATAGCAATGTGCTTGGTTATTATGTAATTACATGACCCAATTACCTAGTCTGTTTTGCTAAAAGAAAATATTACCAGTGACTACTCAAGCATAAGCATAATCAGCTTACAATGTTCCCACTGCTGGGACACCGGCCTCCTCTCTGTGAGAGGGAGTGGGCCATAATCGACCACGCGGGCCCAGTGCGGATTGGTGGACGTCACATATCTTCGATTCGTTCTAGGACATGCCGCTTTTCTAACAATGTTTTCCTTCACCGATTTGAGAGCATGATGAAATAATTTACACAAAGTAAAAATTTGTAAGTCGTCGGTTAAAACCTAAGCAGGCGGCTTAGCTCGTAAGTGGCCATTACCACTAGGCCATCATTGCTCAAAATAATACACAATCAACGTATCTAAAGTCAAGTGCCAAGCAGACAAGTAATATATATAGGTATATATTTTAAGCCTACATTGGCGCCGATTCCCTTGTTCACCGACTAAACTAAATTTAAATCAGTGCATCTTTTTCTTTCTATTTCATTAAGAAAAGGACAGAAGATAAATATTAGTTTAGTCCTGTCAAATTAGTCAGCGCCTGACGTAAATTGACGTATTTTAAGTCGCCGTGTTTATAATCACGTCTAAACTGTCTATGGAGTATCTTAATTTGACAGGACTAAACTAATATTTTATCTTCTGTCCCTTTCTTAATGAAATAGAGAGAAAAAGATGCACTGAACTTAAATTTAGTTTAGTTTGTAGACAAGGGAATCGGCGCCATTGTGTCCCACTGCTGGCCAAGACCGTCGTAATTATTATCAAAGATAAAAACCATTACAAAGATTAGAAAAAAAAAGTAACAGCTTTTACTCAAATTTATTTTAAAGCTCACGCAACACATTATTCACACAGTCATCACTAAAATAGTAGGTACCAACCTATAACAATACTAATGTTAAGCACTGTAAAGTAAATGAAATACTACAGACAATTTTATTAACATTAGTTTACTTCGGGTCCAACAAAAAAAATATTTAAATGATTACAGCAAACTGTTTTTTATTGTAAGTGTTAATGACCGCGTAAATACTATATTTTACATATTCAACAATGCTGCTTGTATTTAAATTAAACTATTAGATAATTTTTAGTCGGCTTCTGCCTTGCAGACCAGACGAAAACAATGGATTTGCGACTGTTTATAACTACGAGGTAATTATTGTTCTTCTGAAGAACTATTTCTTTTTGTTTTATCGTGGGTACCATATTCGTACATGGAATAATAAAAACGCACTTGTTTTTGTTATTTTGTTATTCCGGGCAAGAAACTCCATGGACATTAAATAATATTTTACAAAAACATTAGTAGGTATATGTTTACGTTAATGTTGAATTTATAATTATAATTATGTGAGGTTATAACGATGTAAAAAAAAGTACACGTTAAAAGCTTCCAGAGTACCTACAGGAAATAGCAACAAAACAAACAATCCAAAAATAAAATTATTAAAAATAGGCCGAGGCAGCGAAGTGATGACCAGCCCTAACCGACGGCGCTCATTCATGAACGTGACGCATGGATCAGCACCATTCAGTTCAACCATTTTGAAGGGAGCTAAATGATCCAACACACGCCACCGTCATCGAGACATTTGAGTGAGCATGACATACAATCAGCCGCCAGCGCACATTCAAGTAAATTAAAGACATATTACCCGGTAAATGGAAGCTCTATAGTACATAGAACTCATGCCTGTGCTATGACTGCTATGCAATTATACAATACACAGGAAATTAAGTTTATACACTGCAAAGATTACTACAATCTTCAGCAGCTCCAACATTATTTTCAAGTGTTAATGAATTAGTTGTGGTTGTGAAGTAAGACCAGCATTGAGCCAGGCATTTTTATCAGCGATGTAATCCTGACTTATAATATGCCTTGCCTGCATAGTGTGCGTTTTATACAAGACTTGAATTTCGTGTGACTCAGTTGAATTATGTAGGGAGGTCTTTTATTATAATATTTTAAACAGTACCCCATGAAAGATGAGTCTACTTTAGCCAATCTGAAACCTGGTTGAACTAATAGGTCCCTATTGCTAGTATTACAATTATGTGTTTCACCTCTTTTACTAAAAAGATGTAAATTTGTCCTTACATACATGATGTTTTCGTAGATATATTGATAAGGTACTGTCATGATGTTAATATCCTTAAACAGTTCCCTTAGAAAATCGCGCCTGCAGAGATTATATTTAGGCTCTGACGGCTCTTTTCTGCAGAATAAAAATAGAGTCGTTGTCTGCAGCCCGTAGCCCGAGCTCTTCGAAGAACGAAGGCTGTTTAATGTCGCAGATTCGATAAGACTGAATCTAGTACCGCCTTGATGAGGCATTAGTTTAGGCAAACCACCGCTACAAAAAAAAAGCTCATTAGTAGCAGTGTACGTACAGCCACCTCTATAATAATGATTAAGGAAATACTACTTATGACAACTACGGAGTGTTATCAAATTTCACACGCAATGTAGGAAGCGTAGCGGCTCTAAAATCTGAAATTCGTAATACAGTATAAAACGCCGAATATAAAACAGAAATTTGGATACGACATAGCTCTACCAAATCAATATGGAAATGCTACCATACTGTTTTGATAAGCGCCTGAAACATCTATTTCCAGTAAGAATCTAAACCAAAACCTTCAGGAAAAACTAAAATAGAAGCTTATCCTACAGAGGAACATCGTATTCTACTTGCTTAGTATGAAATATCTTCACTTTTCTTGCGAACAAACAACACATGCACTTTCAATGTCAAAGAAAGAAAAATTACACTAAGTGCCCACTCAACCAGTCAGCGCATCTTCAAAATTCAGGTGCGGTATGCATTCAACAGGTGTACTTGAACGCGAGTGAAAAGGTCAAGGGCATGTAAGGCGTGTGCGTAGTCTGCGCGTAATTTTTCCGTCGACTAAATAAAACATCGACAGCGCTTCCCTCGCGAAGCAGTGGTGCGCAAGGAGTGTCGATCCTGCGCCGCCTGCGCACACGCCTCCCAAGTAACGATCGAGTGGCGCACTAAATAGAACGCGCGCAGTGTGTGACTGTATCTGTGTCGTGTTGTGCCTCTCATTTTGAAATCGGAATTTATTTATTTTTAAATGTAAGTAATTGTGGCCTTAATAAAATAGTTACAAATTAACTACCTACAGAGTTATTTATCTCTAAATGTACAGTATCTGAAAAAAAATCAAGATTCTACTATTATTAACCAATCAAGTAAGCAACTAATGGGATTAAAGTCAAGAAATACAAATATATAAGACCAGTCAGGAGTCCTGGACTGATGAAAAACTATTGCAAAGGTGCCTCTTACGTTCTTCTTAAATGCATGCATGTCTTTATTTTCCCAAAACTAATAACAACTTTACATTCATCTTGTATCCCGAAATTAATTAAACATATACGAAGAGGAGACGAAGTTATTAATCCTCTGGTTAATGTTAATAATAAACGATATTAAAAAGAGTTTATATTATACCAAAATCGAATTTATCGCAGAACACTTGTAAGCAAACAGTGCAAGGAAAACTGTCTTTGATTTTATCAATTAACTGGTAATTAATGATAATGACCCATGCGGTGCTAACAATACCTACTGCATTGCTAACAATCTCTGTTTCAACTTAGTCTCACATCCATTATTTTTTAGGTATTTATGAACTATCCCTAATGATTTTTTAATTATACTTACAACATGACCATGTGCGTTTGTTAAAACTACGGTAATAATTACCAATTTTGCAAAATACTTAAATACAAACAATAAAAAACCACGCTATTTTGTAATTTAGAAAACATCCCAGTAAGAGCAGGGGGTTTCAACTCTTCAGGTGCTAAATGACCTGTGATAAGTTATCAATCTGTCAAAAGCGTATCTAAATGTTTTTGACACTAGTTCGAAATCCGCCTACAAGAACCAATGCTGTCAGGAAGTCTTGAAGCAGGTAGTAGTCAGTATCAAATTCTAAACCAGTTATTAAAAAGCTGACGTGCACACTAAACAGATTTTTTTTAAACCTGTTCTTCAGCCTTGTAATTTTGCATGATTCGGGAAGACTGACAGATTAGGCTAGTTTTAAATGTTCAATTATTTTGCTTTTTTTTTTTGAAAACAGTTGTAGGTAGGATAGCATAAAATGAGGACTATAATAGCTAAGAATATTAATGTTTTCTAGTACTTATTATTTTACTTATATACAATAATTTAATTTATATATGTATAAACTACATAATAGCCTTCAAGCAAATAAAAACTCATCAATGACTTTAACTTTCGAACAATGTAAGTAATTCAAAAAATCGGTTGTTTTCCGGATCCAAGAACCTCGAAGTCTTATACGAGTATAATTCAGAAATTATTTTGAAATATTCATTGTAGCCAATGACTATAAAAACTCTTGTAGCACTACATATTTGCAGTATATTTTGAAGGACAGTACCGGTAGGACAGTAATACACGTGGATAGTTTTGGGTATCAATAATAATATATAATTATTGCTCATAAATGTATATTACACACTACTTCCTACTAATATTATAAACGCTAAAGTTTGTGAGGATGAATGGATGGATGTTTGTTACTCTTTCACGCAAAAACTACTATACGGATTTGAATGAAATTTGGCATAAGGATTGGTTTATAACCAGGATTAACACATAGGTAACTTTTATCCCGATATTCCTCCGGGATCGAAACTTATGCGGGTGAAACCGCGGAGCGCTGCTAGTTTTACAATACATTAATAATTGTCGGTTTTGTACATAGCATAAGCATAACATAATCAGCCTATAATGTCCCCACTGCTGGGACTTAGGCCTCCTCTCGGTGAGAGGGAATGGGCCATAATCCACCACTCGGGCTCAGTGCGGGTTGGTGACATGTCTTCGAATATTTTTGGTTCTAGGACATGCCGGTTTCCCCAAGATGTTTTACTTCGGTCGAAGTTTCAGTTCAATTTTGTTAAATCTAAATGAAGTCTACGACTATTTGATATTACAGTCAGCGAGTTTAATAGTTAATAAATAATAAGATTATATTAAATCAAGTTTTTAAAACTAGCAACCGCTGTACTCGCAACCGGCGTGCGTGTATGACAGAAATATGAACGTAAACGAGACAAAAGGAGTATGTAAGGATTGTAGCAGGAGGCGTTCTGTAGTTTCTGCCTTCCTTTATGGGAACAAGGCGTGAGATCATAATATAATATACCTATTTTGTGATTTTAAAAAAATGTGGCTACTTGGATTTGTAACGATATGAAAAATTGAGGGCGGAAGAGCATGTATATTTTTCAATTGTATTATGGCCGCGACTACCGAGTTGTAGATCGTAGGTTCGAACCCAGCCAGGCGCTTTAGTCTTTGTAGATTATCTCATCACCACTGCTCTCAATAACGGTGAAGGAAAACATCGAGAGGAACCCGGCATGTCCTAGAACCACAAATTCGAAGACATGTGACATCCACCAACCCGCACTGTTCTGTTAACACCTTCATGTTTTTTCCCAACTTGTTGTTTTTTTTGTGTTTGTGTTCTTTTTATGCGCCATTTTTGGCGCAAATGAATGTATTTTCTTTTTTTCTTTCTTCAAAATTATTCAGATTCTGATTAAAAGTGTGTTACGCAATTAGGGTACCAGTTAAAATAAAATATCAAGTCTCATTACGATAGGTGTAACACAGAACACCACGAAATTCCGCATTCAAACCACAAAAAACGGTATTTCTACCGTGACGTCATTATATTCGCATTAAATGTGACGATGTTGTATCAATTAACCATGTCCGTGACCGTTCACAAGGCTTGTCAGTAGTCCGTTTCGAGCGGCAAGCAATATGTTTTACATTTTCATATGAAATTAAACTAGTTTCCGATACATGTCTCGTGGTTCAGGGAATTCCGCACCAGTAGTGCTATTCTGTTAAAATCACACAGGTGGAAACTTAGGTGAAGTGAGTTTGAAGTGAGCTGTCAACCCCCTGCATACCTAGCGCCAGGTAGGATGACAGTTCACTTGAAGCTCACTTCACCTAAACTTTCACGGTAATATTTTTACAGAACAGACCGGCTGTACCTACATTCGGTATACGTGTAGCATAGTTAAACCAGTTAATGAATAATTAAATAACCACATTTTTTCTTGTGTACGGAAAAGGTCGCGGATCCGTGTTTATTTTTTTCTTGCTTTGTTTACGCGCTATAACTAGAGATCCAAGCGAATGAATTTATTTTTCAGAATGTTCTCAAGCATATTTGAGTCTCCAATGTTAGCTACCTACAAACATATTTATTTTAACTTCAAAATTGTGTCATTCGTAAATTGAGGCAACCCCAGTAGGTTACAAAAGTACTTGTGTCGGAGCTGTCTCACCCTTCCCTTATGTGGTAGCTTTAAGTAAAAAAGGTGAACCAAGCGTTTTTTAGCTCTTCCTGGTCAGAATGTTTTCTGTGTCTTCATAAGTTAGGGATCTTACGATCGACGGTACCCACAAATTATTTTTCGAATAAACATTTGGCTTCTGTGATATCACAAAATGAGGAAAATCAATGCTCAATGCTGACCTGGGTCCTTTTCTATGATCGGAAGAGGTAAGCTCAGGCTTGAAACTGATCAGAATATCAATATAAACATTACATCCGTTTAGAAGACCCTGACCGTGAGATGTGGACAGAAGGACCAAACAGGTCACGAGAATGCAACCTTCTGTATGTTTTCTTTTTACAAAAAAAATGGAGTAGCAAGTATTTAGAAAGGCAAGTGGGACGCGGACATGGTGAAATTTAAACTAAACAGACTAAAAGGTGTCGGGAAAACCAACTAAAAATCCTGACCCTAGTACAGTCAGTGCTGAATAAAGAGGCGCCAACTGCAATCTGATGCGAGGACCAGAGCAGTAGGCCGTTTCACTTGTAGGCTGGTGTATTGTAAAAAACTTAAAAAAAAAGCAACCGACTTCCATAA
Source organism: Apamea crenata (assembly GCA_949629185.1). Classification (NCBI taxonomy): domain Eukaryota; kingdom Metazoa; phylum Arthropoda; class Insecta; order Lepidoptera; family Noctuidae; genus Apamea; species Apamea crenata. The sequence continues at coordinate 11,686,466 of OX451372.1, forward strand.
AAACACTATAAAGTGAAAAATAACTTTAATTTCGGAAGTCGGTGTCTTTGGTGTTTCGCCACCAACAAAAAAAGATTTTTTCAAATCCGTTGGCAAGCGACGGTTATGCGCGAACAAACATAAAAAAAATACAAACATCCGAATTGAGAACCTCCTCCTTTTTTTTAGAAGTCGGTTAAAAACACATGTAATACGCAATAAATAATTGAATTGAATTGTAGCTCAGGAATGGGTTATCTTCATAGTTACTACGCATAGATGTGATGTACTAAATTCATAATTATTTCTACTATATAAAAATAAGTCGGGTTTTCCTTCCTGACGCTATAACTCCAGAACGCACGAACCGATTTCCATAGTTTTGCATTCGTTGGAAAGGAAAAAAAAAGAAAGTTTTTCTTTGCTATAAACCTCTCGGGCTCCGTGAGGTTTATAGCAAAGAAAATTCAGGAAAAATAGGAGTAGGGTAGGGGGTAGCACACCACGCGAACGAAGTAAGTAGCGCCGGGCAGCTAGAAATAATTTATATGGCAAAACAACGTTTGCCGGGTCAGCTAGTAAACTTATATTTATTATTGAGGTACGGTTGCTGTCAGCCCACCTTGCCGACGGGCGTCACATAAAAAATCGTAATGCCAGTCGGATAGGAAATAATAAAAATTGCAACCTTGACTTCTAGTTTAGTAACAATTATCCAATCTACGCAATAATGTATTATTAGTAACTTATTTGATAATATTTCTATTTAAAATCGGATAGATAACGGGTTGCATAGAAAAAATTACGTAATATTAACAATATAACAAGGTCTTCGCGCTACAAACAGAAATTTCACCATTTCTGATTCCGGTCCCCACATGTAAGTTTATTTTTTATCAAAAACATTTATAAAATAACAATAAATAATATGCGGCAGCTATCGAGCCTCCGCAAATATGAACTTAATCTAAACGCGATTGCGCGCGGTTATCGTCTCTGATTTTTTCCCTCGCTTGCCCAGAAAAGGAAGCTGGGAATTCAGATAGTTTAAAACTCAACGAAATTCTAAATATGATTAGTTAAATTGACATTTTCTTAAAGTTTCTGGTATCTAATAGCTAGGTTCGGAAGCAAGCGCCAGGGTAACCCGCGAAATTCAAATTTCTTACGTTTTTTGCCATTTGCAGGTCAGTGCCGGGTTGTATATTGAACAAAATACGATTCGCGACCATAATTATATACTAACATGTATGTATTTACAGAATTATAATCATTGAAATCATCAATACAACACTCTATGTTCATATAATCCTATTAAATTTCTATTTTCATGAAATATCAATCAATAGGATTATATGAACTTAACTACTGTAGACACATGCAATAGACTAGGTAGGTAATCTTCGTACACCGATAAGTGGTCGTTAATCAGTGTATATTGTTATTTGTCGTGAATTCAATCAATTACGTCAATCATAAGTTAGCCGTTGTGGTTATAGAATAACGAATAGTCATTCTAATATTCATTATTATATATTAATAAATACACAGTTTACATACAGAACAAAAACTTACGTTTGACATAGGACTTTACTTCCTAATTATTAGTTTGACAGGTTTATTATTCTCAAGTGTCTTATAACTTATAACTAACAACAAATTATTCACATGTGACGCTATGGTGATGCCACACATAAAAAATTGTACTCTTTTCTTTGGATGATAATAATAATGACGTATTCGAAATTCGGCTATTTACTTACACTTGGAAATTTTAAAAATAATGAAATACATTTTTTTTTTAACTATGTAAGATGTATACAAATGATACGACAAAAGTCCCAAGATTAAGAGAACTTGATTCCTAATAAAGTGCAGTCGCTGGGACCCGCTAACAGGAAAACAGCTCCTCACTACTTAGTCGATTTAATCAGAGAGACATGCGAAGGCCTAAGTTAGACTACCCACTTTAAACGCCAAGTCACGCAAACATATTATGTATTCTTTTGTTGTGGACAGGTATCGCCAACCTCGGCGGTACTCGACATCGACTTTGAATCCATAACGTCAACAATGAAATCACTATCATGATACTCTAATAGGAAAGTCTGATCTCTTTCCGCTTCAACATTATCCTTAGCATTTAAATTCAATATTGTACCCGTGTGAGAAGCCCCTCAGAAGTCGACTTTCGCTCGAACGCTTTCGCTCGAAATTTTGTTAAAAATATACAATAATAACACTATTATACAAAATATACCCAATTAAGTAATATTGTATAGTGTCTAATCAATTCCTTTGATTTTTTCAGATGAGACATCAGCATCGCGCGCCGGACCTGGCGACGGCAACATGGGTACTTTTCGCCCTCCTGCTTCCAACAGAAACACAGTTCGTAAACCCATTCTCGTCATTGATGAACTTTCTGAACGAGGGCTCCAATCAGCTGGATAACGAACCACCAGATCAAAATAACATGCTGACTGAATATGACTTCATCATCGTTGGAGCTGGCACCGCAGGATGCGTGCTCGCTAATCGACTAACTGAAGTCCCAGACTGGAAAGTTTTACTAATTGAAGCTGGAGCCAACGAAAATTTTGTTATGGATATTCCTATTGTTGCCAACTATCTGCAATTCACATCAGCTAACTGGGGTTATAAAACAATGCCATCCAAAAAATATTGTGCAGGATTTGAGAACCAGCAGTGTAACTGGCCACGTGGAAAAGTAGTTGGAGGTTCTAGTGTATTAAATTATATGATATACACACGAGGATCTAAGCCAGACTATGATAACTGGGAAGCAATGGGCAATGATGGTTGGGGGTGGGACGATGTTCTCCCATATTTCAAGAAAATTGAAAACTACAACATACCGGCATTCGATGATCCAAAGTATCATGGAAACAGTGGCCATCTCAATATTGAATACGCCCCATTCCGCACTACTAAGGGTAAAGCTTGGGTAAAAGCAGCACAAGAAATGGGTTTTAAATATGGAGACTACAATGGACCTGACCCATCATCAGTTTCTTTTCTTCAGCTGTCAATGAAGAATGGAACCCGTCATAGTTCTAGTAGAGCTTATTTACATCCAATAAAAAGAAGAAATAATCTTCACGTGTCCAAAGGCAGTATGGTCACTAAACTTATTTTTGACGATACCAATACTAAAGTGATTGGCGTGGAATTTGAAAAACAAAACAAAAAACATAAAATTTTAGCAAAGAAAGAAGTGATTTTATCTGCCGGTGCTATCAATTCCCCGCAATTGTTAATGATATCTGGTATCGGACCAAAGAATCATTTGGAATCGATGAAAATCAAGGTTGTGAAAGATTTACCTGTCGGATATAATCTAATGGATCACATAGCGGCTGGTGGAGTTCAATTTATAGTTCAACAACAAAACCTAACAGTATCGACTGAATACATATTAAACCATTTAGATTTAGTTTTTAAATGGATGAGGACACACAAAGGTCCGCTTTCAATCCCCGGTGGATGTGAAGCTCTAATATTTATGGATCTAAAGGATAAGTTCAATTCTAAGGGCTGGCCAGATATGGAACTGCTATTTATTTCTGGTGGATTGAATTCAGATCCACTGTTACGTCGAAATTTCGGCTTTGACGACCAAATCTTTACTGAAACATACGGACCTTTAGGCAGATCAGATGCTTTTATGGTCTTTCCAATGTTAATGCGCCCTAAATCAAAGGGGAGGGTCATGCTGCGGAGTAGAAATCCAAGGGCACATCCGGCACTAATTCCGAATTATTTCGAATATCCCGAAGACCTGCAGAAAATTGTAGAAGGAATAAAAGTAGCCGTGCAATTAGCAAGCCAACCGGCTTTGAAAAAAATAGGTGCAAAGTTATACGATGTACCGATCGAAGATTGTTTGAAAGATGGACCTTTTGGTAGCGATGCTTACTTTGCTTGTCAAGCACAGATGTTCACCTTTACTATTTATCATCAAAGTGGAACTTGCAAAATGGGAATAGAGAGTGATCCCACGGCAGTGGTCAGCTCGAGATTAAAAATCCACGGTATTGAAGGCATAAGAGTGATCGACGCCAGTATAATACCAGAAATAGTGTCAACTCATACGAACGCCCCCGTTTATATGATAGCTGAAAAAGGAGCTGACCTGATCAAAAAAGACTATGGTAAATTAAGATAGTACAGATCCGATGCAAGGAGTATTTATTTAATAAAGCTCACCTGTGATGTAATTTTAATCATAATAAAGGAGACTGGACAATTTTGTATGGGAAAGTGTTCTATGGTCCAATAGCGATATAGTTTTGACATTTGTGTACGGATACCTCATCTATACTTTTCTGCAAAGGGGCATCAAAATCTGACCCGGTAATTTTGAGAAAAATACAAATTTATGGGGGCTATCCCCACACGAATCACATCGACCACTTTCGCCCAATCTCCTTTAACAGTAGTAATATTGTCCGTTGATGTGCAATTTTCACAAATTGTCAGTAATAATTTATTGAAGGTAAAAAATCTTACCAGAAAACAAGCACAATCACGGAATAAATATAGATTCTAAACAAGGGAAATAGTCAATATTTTATGATAACACAATTTTAACTCACTAAACTTCAAATTTCAAGTGTCTGAAAATAAACCAGTTTTCCTTAGAACTATTAATAACTTGTAAACAGTTTCACCCAGTTTCCAAGAAAAATATGTAATTATAGTTTAAGTAGGGGGTAACTTGGAATGTGTTAAAGATAATTGTTAATTTTTAATATCAAATGTTGATACACACCCAATTATTAAATAAGTACATTATTTGACGTTTATTTATTTTAAATTATTATTGTATCATTAATTATGTATCTGTGTACAATTAAAGTACGTGTAAGTAAGTGTGTACAAATAAATACGTTAAATTAGTAATTCACATGCGGGTATTTTTAAGTTTTAAAAAAACAACAATAAAATATGTAGGGCAATGGGTGGTAATGGGGACCACGAAAACAATCGATTCACAATATCAAACATACAATGGGGAGACGACAATATGACAATAATTGAAAACACAATGTACAGGACAGTATTTTGACAAACATCGAAATTACAAAAGTTATATTTCCATAGCAGTGTTGAGCCGATTATTGGGTTTGCCGATCCACCGATTAGCTATATTGACTAAGCTATTGGATATATCATTGAATTTTGAAAGTCATAAGAAATACGAAACATAATTTGTCGTATTGTCATCATGTATAATGGGCGCAGTCATAAGAAATACGAAACCTAATTTGTCGTATTGTCATCACGTATAATGGGCGCAGTTGTTAAGTAGCAATGACAACTAGAGTAGTGTTAAGTACCACAAATAAATGTTTGATTAAGTTATTCGATAACAAAACTAGTGACAAAACATATTAAAATTATTCAACAGAACTGCAAACATGACTCCGTTGTTTTCTTCAGTGTTATCCTATTCCTCCCAGCCAAAAGAAATTCCTAGTACGCACGACGAAATATCAAGCTATACATTTCCAGTATAAGCTGACTTGTCATTGTACAGACCCCAGCAGGGCAAGCTACCCGAAACTGTAAAACTTTCCCAATCAACCTTGAACCTTAATGTTTTAGCGATGAAGTTGAAAATATATTAAAGAAATTTGACAGATTGTAGTAGCTTGATGTGCTGGCGTCTGTACGAAAAGTCTATACACTACGAGGTCAGCTAAAACTGGATATGTATAGTTTGATATGTTATCGTTTGTACCAACCGAACCGAATTGTATGCCTGATGTATTGCTATAAAAAGCTTTGCAGGCGTTTGCACGCCGAACTTCCGCCGCGTAATTTTAGGTACGCGAACCATGTCATGTTTACATAATCAACCAATAATGTTCCCACTGCTGTGACATATGCCTCCTCTAGGTGAGAGAGAGTGGGCCGTAATCTACCACGCGAGCCCAGTGCGGGTTGGCAGATGTTACATGACTTCGAAATTTTGGGTTCTAAGACATGCAGGTTTCCTTATGATGTTTTCCTTCACCATTTTGAGAGCAGTGGTGATGAAATAACTTACCTACACTAAGTAAAGCGCCTGTCTGGGTTCGAACCTACGACCTACAACTCGTAAGTCACGACTGTTACCACTGGGCCACCACTGCTCGACTGTCATGGTTGGTGTACCATTAAATATGATGAGCCTCGTATTTGACATGACACGGCAATAGATGACGTAAGAGTCACCACCCTTGAAGATAGGGTTACAAATCGCTGCATGATTTTAGATAAGGAGCAGTGATGTTGTGATATTTTCCAGTTTCCTTTTAAAAACAACAAGCGGCCTGCCCCGGCTTCGTTCGGGTAATCTAAGACAAAGAATTTAAGTAGCTAATTATTTTTATATAAGCCGCTAAGACGAGCCCCGCACTACTTACCTTTTCGATTTCGTCACTGACTGACGCACTTACCCATCCTGACACACTTACCCATCAAAACTCTAGGGCCCCTGGGCATTTACTTCCCGAAGTCTAGAAAGCTGAAATTTGGTAAGCATGTAGGTTTTTTTTGGGATTTGCATGCAACAAAATTAAGAAATCAGTAACTTCACTCTCCCACCCCCATAATGGGGGGTGTAATTTGTTTGCAGGCTAGGATTTGCACGTACGTATTTTTATTTTGACTTCTACTTTACTTCAAAGTATAAAGTCCACGAAGTTATGATGATTAGGGCCTAGTAGCCCCTCGAGCCCCTAGCAAACTCGAGGGGTTTACAAGTAGCCCCTAAAGAGTTCCACTATCCACCTCCTGGCTCCATCATCAGACCCTCGACACCAAGTGCAATATATTGGCCCCGTAAAAATGAAGCATATGTCCCCAAACTCGAGGGGTTTACTAGTAGCACCTTAAGAGTTCCACTATCCATACTGGCTCCATCATCAGAGCCTCGACATAAAGTGCAGATTGCACTTGGTGTCGAGGCTTGGATTGGACTCATCAAAACAAATCATATCAGCACAAACTCGAGGGGTTTACTAGTATTAGCTCCAAGTTACCAATATACACCGTGTTCTTCACGTTATCCATAAACTTTGGCAAACGCTTCTATAGCTATAGAAGCGTTTGTCAAATCAAGTGTATCAAAGGAAATAGTACTATATAAAAAGGCTTCGTTACAAAGATATTTGTAATTTCATTTAATTAAATTTAATTGAGCTATGCAGTAAGAAAGGGTCTTAGTTTGGTCTATGTTGCCGCTTAGTGCAATTAAAATGATAAATCTATCAAATACTTCGGATAAAGAGATGAAGAGGCATGCATATCGGGTGATTTACGTCAAGGTATTTAGTTTTTATATGAGACCACCCCGGAGCATACCTTATCCATTAAAAAAAGAATTCTGCAAATCCGTCTATACATAGGTATCTGACGGAGTCATGCCCGAACAAACATAAAAAAAAATATAAACATCCAAATTGAGAACCTCCTCCTTTTTTGAAGACGGTTAAAAACCATTGTAAAATATTACAATAAAGACCATTAACATTATTAGGAGAATGCCAATGGAAATTTTCTGATTAGATAAATCAGGGAATTCCGGTACTTATAATGTTCCACTTCTCTAGTAAATGACTTTTAGATGATTTTATTAATCAATCATTTTATTCGCATTACCTACACCAATGACTTCTTTATTATAAACAACTAAACGGTGTCAGTTTATCAATATTCTATTCCATGTTCATTTGGTGACAGTGCAAGTGGTATTTTTAGTGACTATAATAAAAGTGCTTGTGAGGACTACGGTATTGACTTTAGGTGATTGTGCTCCTAAATAAAAAGAATAAACCTTGGATATTAAACTCATTAAGGTTTTCAGGACCATAAGTGCGTATATCAAAAGGTAGGTCATGTCTACTGCTGAATATCCATCAGTTACTCCAAAAATCACCGATGATAGAACGTACGATACTTAAGAAAAGTTGTTGTGTGTGTTCACAGTGTAATAGTTTTTTTTTTTATAACTTTACATGTTTAAGGTGTTGGTATCATTTTAATAGTAAGGCTATTGCGCAAAATTCTAGTGGTGCAAAGTTAAATACAAAATGGGGAATAACATTCCTAAAAAGTAACAGATCAAAAAGCTTTTAACCCATCCTTTAAAAGATGCTCAGAACCAAGCTGTGCGAATTATTTATGTTTCATCATTCCAGATGAGCCGTAAGCACCGCGCACCAGTTTTCGCAGTGGCAGCATGCATGTTATTCACCTTCTTGCATGCAATCAAAACACAGGCCGCGAGCCCTTTATCATCTCTTATAAACTTCATGCGAGACGAAACAAATCAGTTCGATAACGAACCACCCGACGAAACCAATTTAATGTCTGTATATGACTTCATCATCATTGGAGCCGGCTCAGCGGGATGCGTGCTTGCAAATCGACTAACTGAAATCCCAGACTGGAACGTTTTACTTATAGAAGCTGGCAGTAACGAAAACTACGTAATGGACATACCCATCTTAGCGAGCTATCTTCAATTTACACCCGTTAACTGGGCTTATAAAACGATGCCGTCTAATAAGTACTGTACAGGATTTGAGAACAATCAGTGTAACTGGCCACGTGGAAAAGTAGTTGGAGGCTCCAGCGTATTGAATTATATGATTTATACGAGAGGGACAAAACCAGACTACGATAATTGGAAAGCAATGGGCAACGATGACTGGGGGTGGGATGATGTACTTCCATACTTCAAGAAAGTTGAAAATTACAATATACCAGCCTTCGATGATTCGTTGTATCACGGCCATGGTGGCTATGTCAATATCGAACACGCCCCCTTTCGCACAAGCAAAGGCAAAGCATGGGTCAAAGCAGCACAAGAAATGGGTTTTAAATATGGAGATCATAATGGAGCAGAACCATCAGGAGTGTCATTTCTCCAGCTGTCAATGAAAAATGGAACTCGACATAGTTCTAGTAGAGCATATTTACACCCAATAAACGGAAGAAAAAATCTTCACGTGTCCAAAGGCAGTATGGTCACTAAACTTATTTTTGACGATACCAATACTAAAGTGATTGGCGTGGAATTTGAAAAGCACAACAGGAAATATAAAATATTAGCAGATAAAGAAGTGATCTTATCCGCCGGTGCTATAAATTCTCCGCAATTGTTAATGTTATCTGGTATCGGACCAAGGGATCATTTAGAATCGATGAGAATTAATGTTGTAAAAGATTTACCTGTCGGATTTAATTTAATGGATCACGTTGCTGCTGGTGGTGTACAATTTGTAGTGCAACAACAACATTCAAGTTTTTCATCGGAATCCATATTGAATCATTTTGGTTTAGTATTCAAATGGATGAAGACACACAAAGGTCCTCTGTCCGTACCTGGAGGATGTGAGAGTCTAGTTTTTATGAATTTAAATGATAAGTTCAATTCTTCAAGTTGGCCCGACATGGAATTGCTCTTCATTGCCGGTGGCTTGAACGCGGATCCATTGTTACGTCGTAATTTCGGTTTTGATGAACAAATATACACCGACACATACGGACCCTTAGGGAAATCTGACACTTTCATGATCTTCCCTATGTTGTTACGTCCTAAATCAAAGGGACGCATCATGCTACAAAATAAAAATCCGGATGAGTATCCGGTATTAGTTCCAAATTATTTCGAGTATCCCGAAGACTTGCAGAAAATTGTAGAAGGAATAAAAGTTGCCGTGGAAATTTCAAAGCAACCGGCTATGAGAAAAATAGGTGCCAAGATATACGAAGTGCCGATCAAAGATTGCTTGAAATATGGACCATTCGGCAGCGATGAATACTTCGCCTGTCAAGCAAAGATGTTCACATTTACGATATATCATCTGAGTGGGACCTGCAAAATGGGAGTTGAGAGTGACAGTGTGGTCAGCCCTAAATTAAAAGTGCACGGTATTGAAGGAGTGAGAGTGATCGACGCTAGTATAATGCCCGATATAGTGTCAGGTCACACAAACGCTCCAGTCTATATGATAGCTGAAAAAGGAGCAGACATTATCAAACGTGATTGGGGTTATTCATAATTATTTCAATATCCATGTGTTGTATTGATTTTTGTAGAGGGTCATCTGTGATATTTTAGGAACTAATTTTAGGTTTTCTTATGTTTTGTATCTCCATAATATTATCATAACATCAATATATGATTATGAAATGACATAAAATTTTATTACGAAATAATATTTTGTATAACTACAGCCATTTGATGATATTATACAATATGACAGAAGCCCCCCATATTTATAAACATGACTAAAGCGAATATAAAGCACAAAGTCGTGCGATTGAAGGGAGGGACTAATGTCCAGCAGTAGTCTGCAATAGTAGGTAGTTCCATTGCTGGTCTTAGACCCGCGGGGTAATTGCGTAACACACTATCAGTAGCAACGGGTTTCGTTTTGACAGTTCAACAACATACATTGCCTTATTTACTTTGTTGAGCAGACACATGACACATTTTTTGACCATATGAAGCAATGGATTAGCAATATCCTTCAAAATGATTCAAATTGAGATTGTGTGTTACGCAATTAGGGTGCTGGTTCGCGTACCTAAAATTACGCGGCGGAAGTTCGGCGTGCTTACGCCTGCAAAGCTTTTTATAGCAATACATCAGGCGGTCGGTTGGTACATACGATAAAGTATCAAGCTATACATATCCAGTTTTAGCTGACCTCGTAGTGTATAGACTATATTTTGAACACATGAAGCAATGGATTAGTAATATCCTTCAAAATGATTCAGATTGAGATTGATAGTGTGTTACGAAATTAGGGTGCAGATTCATTAATATCTTGAGAAAATTTTAATGTTCATAATAGTATTAGGGTCCATTGCCCTCTTATTTCATTAACATGAAAATTACAAGGATGACTTATTTATAAATATCCAGTTTTGATGAAAAGAGGGTTATAACATATCTTACTTCAATACTGCGTTATGATAAAGGCTAAATTATGGAAATTCGATAATCTGTGTTAAATATTGGTAAGTTGGGTTTGATGAAATCGTTAAAAGAATTTCGTTGATTATGTCAATAAAATAAATCTAATTTATACCTGAGAATGTTTTGTTTTATTTCGACTTAAGACTCTTTAGAGATACTAAAAACAGTTAAAATAAATAATATTAATAACCAATATTTTAACGCCTTACTGAATATGAAAGCAACATGGTTAGATAGCGTTCTTGCTTTTAAACTAAGTTTGGTGCAAATTCTTACCGTTAGTGAATAATACTATTATCGATGTGTTTTCTATTTAAGAGATTGAATTAAAATATATTAAATGAAAAATATTAGGAATCTTAAAAGAGTTTTACCTAATGAGCTCTAAACTAAGGCAACCTGTGCAAACGCCGATTTCGACGCCTAGTCGTTATATTTTAGCAAAATTACGAACTGAAACTTACTAAAAGTGGACGCGTAAAAAGTTAACTTGTTTTAGTTAGATAAAAAATCGAAATCAAAGGAAAAAGTCATCTCATAGGAAATAAGTCAACAGATAAAAATAATCAAACTGTCCAGAAATCAACAAAAAATTGTTTCTACTGAACTCCATCAAATACAGTTTAATTATAAGATTCCTTGCATTCTAGCCATAGCAATAGGTGTGTGCAATAATCGTTGCTATAAATGATGTAGTTAATAACAATTCGCGAGAGCAAACGTGCTCGGAGAAAGGAAATATTGCAATAAGATGTTGTCCGTACTTCCAGGATTGTCTGATAGCTTGATGATACGATACAGTGCTTAACTTTAGTAGTAAAGATCATGTGTATACTAGTTTAAAATTGTGATTAACTTCGTAATGTCTATCAATAACGTCATATATTTTCATTATCTTGAACATAATGCATTAAATTTCATTTTTTCTTCCTTCTCTCTCAAGAAGGGAGAAAATTTAAAATTGAATGCATTATGTTCAAGATCATTTTTTCCTCCTAAAATTTTACCCATTTTCACCGGCTTTCTTTATTTACTTTGAACTGATTTATTTAAACTGCTGGTCGTCCGTCTGCCACGTTCATCACTGCAAATGTATGAAATTGCATTGCAACATACTCCCTCTCTGTTTAGTTATTAATTTCTAGGTAAACGTTTATATATGCCTACTTACTGACAAAACTTGTCCCTTCGTTTACAAACAAAGATCTTATTTGAATACGCCCTCGCATATCTAACCTCGTGTACATAGGTGCATTTATAGAAGAACCATACACCCTGTTTGATGCCAAGTTTAGAAATTAGCATTACAATAATATTCAAGTATAATATTTTACACATAGTTGCAGCGTAAATGGTGGGTACCTTTATGGTCATATCGAATAAAATGTTTCCCTTTATAAATGAACTACAAGACATGATATGCGAAGAAATGAGGAGCATATGCTGTATATGACCGGAAATGTGTGAATCTGGATGGATATAAGAAAAGAGTCAGACCAGAGAGTTTGTTTAACACCGGCTTACACGCTTAAAATGAGGCTCCTAGTTGCTAAGGTAAAATAATAAACCATTTCTCTCTATGGCTAGGAAGAGTGAACTCTGAGATGATGACTAAGACTGAGAGGTGTATGAAAGAAAAAACAAGATCACTTTTCAAGCAGTCTGATGCAATTGGCGGCACAGAATCTTAGATTGAATTCAAATAACACCACCTGCATCAGGCTGCTTGAAAAGTGATCTTGTTTTTTTTTTCTTGAGGTTGTTGGAATGTTTTAGTTACAGTCGAGTTTTTCAACATTTTTTTTTTATTTTGTTTTGTATTAGTTTTGGGATCATCTCCTTAACCCCTTTATTTTGTACCTCACATTGTCACGGTGCAAAAAAAATCAAGACACTACTTAATCATGTCTAGATTCTGCCATTTTGTTTTTATAAAAAGAAATCTTAGCTTATAATCATAGGTCGACCCAGACGAGGCGATAGATACCTCATGTATCAAAACCATCCAGCCGTTAGGGTGCCTTGAGGATTTAGAGAATCACCCAAACAAAGACACATAGATACGCGTGTAAAACAACCCTGTCTCTGTTGTGGCGTAGTCGGGTACTTACAAAGACGTCTGCACCGACCCCAAAAAAATTGAGAGAAGACTAAGCGGATGATATTAAACATGCAAGAAAAAAAATCCTTAGGTATTTACGTTGCTAAACTGTTAATCAAATCTTGCCTGGAAACTAAGAACTTACATCGCGATTCGCAAATTGAGCCGTGTGCTAATATGCAGGTTGGTACATAGGTATAATAAAATACATATCATTAATTATTATGTTACTTAACGTCCATCCGACATGTGTTTACACACGTGTAATTCCATTAATTATACCTACTCCATAAATCTAAAATCTATTAGGCTAACAAAAAAAGAATCAGCCAAACTAAACAAAAACTAAAGAAAAAGAAATAAAGTTTTACCTTGATGATATAGTATGTACAGTCACGAGCACCAATATGTCAACACTTAGCAACTTTCAATTGCGATTTTTTCGTGAAATAACGAATGCAACGTTGAAATAAGACACATTACATAAACCTATGGATTCGAAAATGCTATGTTCGTAACACCATAACATTCCATTAAAAAATAAAGGAGTAAATCGCTTTTGAATAAAGCCGAGTGTATACATACTTTTGCTCGTGACTGTACATATATTATTGTGTAGTATGAAGTTTAAATCATGGTTTAATAAAGTTCAGTTACTGACGGTCGGGCTGGTCCACAAATTGAAGGTCGCTCAGCGAACTCTCTCTCCTCTTCTTTCCTTCTTCTTCTTGGAGTCTCTTTGAAGGATACAATCAGGAATGAAATTATCCGAAAAAGAACCGGAGTTACCGACATAGCTTGTAGAGTAAGCAAACTGAAGTGGCAGTGGGCTGGCCATGTTTGTCGAAGGACCGATGCCCGGTCGGACGACCTAACGAAGGTGGCTGGGACAGACTGGATGCGGAAGGCGGAGGACAAGGTGTTGTGGCACAGCCTGGGAGAGGCCTCTGTCCTGCAGTGGTCTGCGATAGGCTGAGTTGATTTATTGATTGAAAATTTAGTTAGACACAGGCATCGTCGATGTTGGTGACAAGCCCGCGAGGCTGAAATGGGACTGGGTGAACCACGCGTACAGGACGCATCAGGACAGATGGCTCAACGTCGTCAGGCAGTTGGTGTCTGAAGACGTCTTCGACTGGCGTCGTCACCGAGACAGGCCCAAGAAACGCTGGTGCGACGACCTAGAATCTTTCTTGGCCAATTGGCCGGAACAGCGGCAGCAGGAAAAGATAAATGGCGAAGTTTTGGGGGAGACCTCTGCCCAGCAGTGGGAAAGTATAGGTTATTATAGAAAAAAGTTTATTTAGTATCCCATACACTTGTTTTTTTCAACGGTTCAACGAATTAGAACAATCTTTGGCAGGCACAATGTGACAAAATGCATACTGAATGAGCATTTAAGCTAACTCTCCCCTCTTCACCGAAGAAAAATGGGCAATTATTCTGTTGTTACTAACACGGCAGTATTTGGAGCATTTGCAGCATTTGATGCAACCTTGAGACGCACACCGCACTTTGTATATTAGTGTTATTTTTTTTGTTTTAAGTATGTCATGGTGTCACTTCATTTCTTTAAGTACCTATGTTTTCTTTTTTTTTTTAATTTTTTGTATGTTGGCACCTTGTAATTTGTTGTGCATTCATGTAATTTGTTACAATTTCATTGTGCTTTTGTGTGTTGTGCTATGTCTTTTATGTGCACTAAATATGTAAATGTTTTATCTATCTATCTATATAAATATCAAAGGAATAGGCGTATTGCATATACATATTTATTGCTCTGTATGTTTGCTTAGTTAGGAACATCAGTTACTTAGAAACATCTACTAGGTAGTTGATAATAAGAAAAATACCTTATGAATTTTCTAACGAAAAAAATTTCATACGTACTTACGTAGGGTCATAATTTCAACGTTATTTTTATCTTTTTATATGATTTCACGTTTATACCTTTTTTGTTATAATTTTTCATAGCTTTTAACCGACGAAAAAAAAATGGAGGAGGTTCTCAAGTCGACGCGTATATTTTTTTTTTATGTATGACCACGCATAACTTTTTACAGAATAGTCCGATTTTGATAATTCTTTTTTTATTGTAAAGGGTATAGGTACCCCAAAGTTGGTCCGATATAAATTTGAAAAAAAGATTTGGCAAAAAATTAGTAAATTATAGTCGAAAAAACTGAAAAGCAAAAAATAATACTTAAACCTTTTTTATTTAACCTTACTAATAACTTTAACGTTTTTTCGGCGGTTTAATTTTTTTGTTAACTTTTGTGTCGGGGATTTTTTAAATTTTTAATTAATTTTTTTATTTCATTTCTTTTATTTTCTTGCGTTTTAAGATTCAGGTAATTTGGTGTTTAATCAGGTTTTTTGCAATTCTCCATTTTGTGGTGGCGGCCATCTTGGATTTGAAATTTATCATAGTGTATAGTATTCTATTAGTCAATCCCTTTTATTTGATACCCATTTTGATACAGATTTTCATCAAACATAGCTAAAACACTCCCGACTAATTCACCTTTCAAAAAAAAATCAAAATCGGTTTTTCCGTTCGGGAGTTACGATGCCACAGACAGACACATACACACACACGCCCCCCCACACCCTCACACACACATACACCCTGACACTTGAAACTTATAACACCCGGCGTTTTTGCGTCGGGGGTTAAAAATGAGTAACTAGTTCTTTTAATGACAAGACTTTAACACTGATACCCTATTAACCGCCAGCAGACTAACCGGACAGATTAACCGGCATAGCAGAGTATCGCATTTAAAGCCCAAAAAAAGTGCATTACATCCATATTTAAATAAAAAATGACTGATAGTTGCAAGCCTTTTTTCATAAGCCACAAAATCTCGAGTTTACCATCAATTTATATTTTGGAAATCGCGATATTTGTTAAAACAAATCCTAAGCTATTTCCCCGCATGGCAAACCGGTCTGCTAGAATGGGTTTCTCAAAACCTGTAAACAAACCTATTACTAAAGGCTTACTGGGTAATAGGACGATTAATTTATTAAGGCTAAAGCGTCAGGGCGAAATTCAGATTTACTGACGTTTTTTACAATCAGGTTAGTATCGAGGAGTGTTGGCCAAGTGGTAACGGCAGCGACTTACGACTTGTATGTCGTAGGTTCGAACCCAGACAGGCGCTTTACTTTGTGTAAATTATTTCGTCACCACTGCTCTCAAAACGGTGAACGAAAACATCGTGAGGAAACCGGCATGTCCTAGAACCAAAAATTCGAAGACATGTGACATCTGCCAACCCGCACTGGGCCCGCGATTCCCTCTCACCGAGGCCTGTGTCCCAGCAGTGGGAACATTATAGGCTGATTATGTTATGTATCTGGTTGTATGTTGCTCTAAATATGATTCGCGGCCGTAATAAATAATATATTTATGTATAGAATTATGATCATAAAAAACATTATCAACTCTCTATGTTCATATTACCCTATTGAATGAGTATTTCAGGAAGTCATGACATTTGAGGTCAATTCTAACTCAAGGAGTTGTATTGTACTTGTATGTGTGTTACAAACTGACACTGACCAGTAAGTTAGCCCGTGAAAAAAATCAATTTCACGGGCTACCTATGCACATTCCCCTTAATTGTATTCAAATATATGAAGTCAAGCTTGTTTTGAGTGGCGCGTTCACCGGTTTCGCAAAATTGCTGTAGCTACCTGCAACAAAAAAAAACAATACGTTAGTAAGTTCGTCGTTAGCATTAGGATGCTTGTATTGCTCCAATAATTCAACATATTGTAATAAAAAATGACAGTAGCATAGTTTCGTTGTTCTCGCATTCCGACATATACTTTTCACAGAATCACCTTCTCTGCCTACCTACTTACGAAGGCTATACTTTCGATTCATTATGAACGTTACGAATGTGTCACAGTGAAAAGCTAAGGTTGAATTATCCTACAGCCTGGTTTTCGTGACGGTGGTATGTACGGTTACCAAACCACGCCATTTGATATCAATCAACCCCAATGATAACTCTCAAAGGTAAACGTTGATCTTTCGTTGCGAAATCTTAACGCAGCTTTAAGACAAGATTAAGTAAATAATAAGCAGGCTCATACCAACCAGGCTGCACTACATATAAGTAATCGATACGTTACACATTCACCGCTTCTCGTACGTGGTAACTTTGCAACTATGTTTACCAAGCTGAGAATCTGTAAGCTATTATCGTTAATAGAAAAAAAAACCGGCCAAGTGCGAGTCGGACTCGCGCACCGAGGGTTCCGTACAATTACAATTTACGATTTATGACGTATTAAAAAAAACTACCTACTAGATCTCGTTCAAACCAATTTCCGGTGGAAGTTTACATGGTAATGTACATCATATATTTTTTTTAGTTTTATCATTCCCTTATTTCAGAAGTTACAGGGGGGGGGCACACATTTTACCACTTTGGAAGTGTCTCTCGCGCAAACTATTCAGTTTAGAAAAAAATGATATTAGAAACCTCAATATCATTTTTGAAGACCTATCCATAGATACCCCACAAGTATGGGTTTGATGAAAAAAAAAAATTTGAGTTTCACTTCTAAGTATGGGGAACCCCCAAAATTTATTGTTTTTTTTTTTCTATTTTTGTGTGAAAATATTAATGCGGTTCACAGAATACAACTACTTACCAAGTTTCAACAGATAGTTCTTATAGTTTCGGAAAAAAGTGGCTGTGACATACGGACGGACAGACAGACAGACAGACATGACGAATCCATAAGGGTTCCGTTTTAGCCATTTGGCTACGGAACCCTAAAAACCGCACGAAAACTTTTTTTTATATTAGTTATATGAATCTAATGCTCATGAAAAGTGCTGACAAACAACGTTTTCAGTTTTTCAGTAGTTAGATTCTCATAGAGGGAGCCGATGCACCGGATTCTGTTATTAGTTTCACATTCCTTGTCAAAAAAATCCAACAAAATATTTTAATGTTCAATTAGTCGATTTGTTAACGAGAGTTTTAGATTAAAAACAGACAGTTTTTTTTTCTCGTATCAACAAAACGTTCAGAACAGCAATGAGGCAAAGGAGTCACCTCTGGACCTGGTAACAATATGAAGGTTAGATATTGATAGAACAGATTATGTCATTGGCACCTGCGAGCTACTATGCTGTGCCCATCAGGGTCATCATGTAATTGTTTCATTCATTTTAAGCCTACCAACTTTTTACCGACATTATGGAATACAATTATGCAATAAAGAATTGTGAATTAAATTGTAATTGCATAACACACTAATAAAAGCCATTGCTACTGACAATGGCTTTTATTTTGACAGTTCAACATGACAGTTCAACAACTTGACAGTTCAACAACAGTCATTGCGTTTTTCACGTTGTAGAGCAGACACATTTTTAGAACAGATGAAGCAATGAATTAAGAATGTCCTTCAAAATGATTCAGACGGTGATTAAAAGTGTGTTACGCAAGGGCTGGTTACTGGTCGCCAAACTCGCCAGTGAGTAAGCGGGCGTCGGCACACTGCAGTCGAACTTGATACGTCCAATAGTCCAAATCGGAGGACCAGAATATATCCACTAGTGTTATATCAGTGTTTTCTTGGATTTTTATGACCACGTAAGTTATTATTAAAGTGCAAACATTTTCTTTTTTTTAACTTATTTTTATCAATTAACTAAGTTATTCTAAAGCTAAATAAAAAAAAATACATTGTTTAAAAAAATTAAAAGTGTGTACCGAGTTAATCAATTCACTTGTTGTTATAGAACTATGAACCAGCAGTGCGATTCTGTAACCATCTCCCCGTGAAAACTTAGGTGAAGAGAGCGTGGAGTGAGCTGTCATTCCAACTAATGCTAGGGATTGACACTATTGACAGCTCACTCTAAGCTCACTTCACCTAACTTTTCACGGTGAGATTTATACAGAATAGTCCGGCTCGGTACCAGCCGGTCTATTCTGTATAAATCTCACCGTGCTTCACGGTACCGAGTGCAATAAAATCAAAATACGGTTATTCACGTATGTTCAATAATGATTACTACGTATTTTGCATGTGAATTCTTTTGCTTGTCAGCCTAATCTGACATCGAATCTCTTCTAATCTTAAATTAATGATTGTCTTGTATTTTATGCCAATAACTTAACTGACTCGCCGAGGTTGCATGTAAGCACCAAATACGCTATAGTCTCTACAGTACTGTGTTTAGATACGATATCCATCGTATCTGCGGAGTTTAGCTAGCGAAACTAACCCTGTATAAAGGTTATTGATAGAACATTAGTCCGTGGTCACATGGTCATTGCTTGCTAAAGTCGCCAGTGAGCTGTGCCAGTGAGGCAGTGAGTAAACGGGCCTCGTCGCACTGCAGTCGAGCTTACGTACCGTAGTGGTTAATCAGTGTTTTCTCAGATTTTCATGACCACGTAAGTTTTTATTTAGCTCATCATAATATATATTTTTTTTAATAATTTTCTTTTATTTTAACCAATTAGGTAGGTAGGCATAATTATGTACATTGCGGGAAGCTAAGTAGGGATATTGAACTTGCACGTTTTCCCGAATACGGTTATATTGTGTTCGCCCGCGTGGATGTCGGAAGTTATCCCACGAGAACGTGCTACCAGGATAAAAATTATGTGCTTCCCCAGGATGCCATCTATCTCTTTGCCAAATCAGAAGTTCAGTGATTTAGGCGTGAAAATGTAACATACAGTTTCAAGTTCAAATCCTCCCCTAAAAACAGAATTACCCCTTTTTGCCCCGTCAGAGGTCAATTTTCGACAACTTTACATACTTATTATTAATTATTTTCTGTCAAAAGTATCAATATCTACTAAGTTTCGAGTTAATCGGACCGCGCATTTAATTTCTTCCGCACAAACTGCAACACCCCTATATCCCCCTTTGAGGGGTAGTTTGAAGAGGCGTCACGGCGTTCTCACGTACCGCCTGACGCAGGTCCTCTCCGGACACGGATGTTTCGGGAGGTTCCTGCACATCATCAGGCGGGAGGAGACGCCCGGGTGTCACCACTGCCAGGATCGCCCAGAGGACACGGTGGAGCACACGGTGGAGGTCTGCCCTGCTTGGGCGGAGCCCCGCCGTGTCCTCGTAGAGGCGATCGGCAACGGCGGCGACCTCTCGCGCCCGGCCCTGGTGCAAGCCATGGTCCGGGGCGAGAGAGAATGGGAGGCAGTCACCTCCTTCTGCGAAGCAGTCATGCTAGCGAAGGAGGTGGCGGGGAGGCTGAGGGAGAACACCTCACGCCTCAGCCGCCGCGGGAGACGCTCCGGGCGTCGGGAGCCGCGTGACGACTCCCGGCCACCGTAGGCGCGGGCCTGCGGGCGGTGAGTAATGGGTAGCTCACCGTCCGATCAGGACCAGGCCCGTGCCGGACGGCGCGTTGTGTTCCACGCGCGCCTCAAAGAGAAAATGTCAGCAGAGGACGGGGCCCCATAGGGCCGAAGCCTGCCGGGGCGGCGGGATTTTCCGAAAGGTTAACCGCTGCCCTGGAACAGAAAGGGCTAAGGACGGAACACGGGTGGGTTTTAGTCAGTAAAAGTCTGACACTCCCTTCCGCTCCACCCAGAGCGGGAGGGGTCATTTGATGATTTCCCATCCACAAAAAAAAAAAAAAAAAAAAAAAGGGGTAGTTTGAAAAACTTATAATGATAAACTTTATTACTTACTTAGGCAAGTATTGTTGCCAAGTTTCAAGTTTATTAACCTAACGAATAAGATTTTTCATATTAACTGTATCCCCGCTTTTCACCCCCACAGGGGTGGAATTTTGAAAAATTATTTGGGATGTGTTCATAACTTGACTCAAAGATTATTTATACCAATTTTCGAGTTAATCAAGCCACGCTGTAAAATTGACTACCCCTTTTCAGGCCGTCAGGGGTAGATTTTCGAAAAACCGTGATACACATTATTTTTTTCTTTCAATTTTAAGTATAAATACTGAGTTTCGATTAAATCGGACCGCGCGCTAAAATTCTTCCATACAAACTTTGAAACCCCCCAATCCCCTTTTAGGGGGTAGTTTATAAAAACAAAAAATGCCCAACTTCATAATTTACTTAGATAAGTATTCGTGCCAAGTTTCAAGTTTATTAACTCAAGGAATAGGATTTTTCATACAAACAAAATCCCCCCATTTCACCCTCTTAGGGGTGGAATTTCGAAAAACCCTTTCTTAGTGGATACCTACTCTTCACGAAGAATACACCCTCCAAATTTCGTGTCTCTAGGACCAGCGGTTTAGGCTGTGCGTTGATGTCTCAGTCAGTCAGTCAGTCAGTCAGTCAGGACTTTGAATTTTATATATATAGATGAATGAATAATTCGGAAGTAAAGAGTTAATTGATTTTCTTGTTTTAATAAAATAAAGGCTTAATTGCATATAAGTGAATATATAATAAACTAAATTATAAAGCTCATAATGATAAATGTTTTTTTTTGTGTAAGTAGGTTTGCAAAAACACATAATCGATTATATTTTAAAAACTAGATGAGGGCGGCCTATCCTATACTCCTCCTATACTGTTTATCAGATTTGATGTAAATATTTTTGGACTGTGTGTACGTAAATTTTTAAAGATATGAGGCTTTTAATATTTAGCACATGTTACTAATACATAGATAAATATTTTACTAAGTTTACTTGTATAATCAACTAGCATAATTATTATTATTGTTTTTTTTTTTGTTCATGTGGTGTTTACCTATAAGTGATTGCTGCACTTTGTAGAGTTTAAACGCATGTTTTATTTTTGTTTGTAGATTAGTGTAAACAATTGTTGGTAGACCTAATAAATAAAATAAAATAAAATAAATAAAATCCTATCTGACTACTCTGACAAGAAAGGCCGAAACCAACTCAGAGGTCAGAGTCTTAGCTCAGACATAACCCTGGTCAGATCATATAAGACCATGAAGATTGGTGTCAGAAATGGTCTTTTGAGGAAAGAACTACACAGATTGAGTGGACTGTCCAGTGAGTGCACGCAATTGTCATTAATCGTGTAGATCAGAACTTTAGGAGGGCTAGTTTTAAAAAATCAAGCTTCTAAAAGTCTTTCGTCAAAGCAACAAAAAAAAACAGGCCATTTATGCGACATATTTTGATATCAAAACCTATAGGTACTTCCCGTTGACCTACAATCATGAAATTTGGTAAGAAGGAAAGTCGCACAGCACACGTAAAGGAAAAAAATCGTTAATTTGCAGTTTAACACATAAAAATATATGTGTCAGCGATTACAAACTTACACTTGCAGGTGGAGAATTGACCGTAACGTATATCGAAAGATAGGGAAAATAATCTCAACTACAAAGTTAACAAATTCATCCCAACTACGGAACCCTTCATTGTGCGTGGTCTGAAACGCACTTGGCCGGTTTTTATTTATTTAAAATTCCAGAATGTCAGTCTGGTTATGTCATGAAATATTAAAAAAAAAAAATTAACGCTTTCAGATTTCACCCAGGGAAATACAACTTGTCGCTACAATGGCGACATAAATTTAACAAACGGGTAGGGCTAGTGGGCAGTAATCATAAAAAAATAATTATAACGACATAAAATAATTCGAAAGTATCGCCTGCGCCGGTTACCGACATAGGGCTCTCTCTCTTTCCTTCAATTTGTCTACACTTTGCACGTTATTCGTTTTAAATAATAATAATAATAAATCCCTGGACATTTCACACAGCACCATTTGTCCCAAGCTAAGCAACCTAATGCTTGTGTTATGGTAACAAGATGGCTGATAAACTACTTATATACAATTTTTTTTTTGTAAATACATACATATTATAGATAGAAAAACACCCAGACTCGGAACAAATACATGTAGGTCATACAAATATTTGTTCCGTGCGGGAATCGAACCCGCGACACGCAGCGCAGCAGTCAATCGCTTAACCACTGCGCCAACTGTGCCGGCTTTAATTTCATTGATGCGATGTTATGACCCGTGACCCAGGCAAATGACCCCTGCGCTACAGTTCTTTAAGTAAGGGTGCTCCTAGGTGCTATTTAAGAAAATTGTAAAAAAACATAGTGTTTAATAAAAATTAAAATAGGTTCATAAAACGAAAACGCGAAACCGTATGCATGTGTTAAATGTCGCCATTAAAGCGTCACGCTGTATAAACTTACTCGTTGAAATATAAAGCCAACCTGCAACTTTGTAACAAGTTAGGCCATAACATAACTAACATTCCTAGACATTAATGAATAAATAGTGTTCAATTATAACCGCTAATAAATGTCTAGTAAAATCAACTTGCCGAGTTTTAGTACCAAAATAATCACAAATAACCGTGCGTTGGTATTTATGGCTGGTACTTATTTCCATTAATCCATCTTTACATACCACCCCTCCGTGCCTCGGAACAGTCGGAAAGAACGTTAAGCTGTTGGTCCAGGCTGTCATTCGTGGATCTTTGACTGTCGTTACGGGTCGTCAGAAGCCCGAAAGTCTGACAACCAGTCTTCCCAAGCGTTATCGTATTTCCCAGTAACTGGGTTGTGGAGGTCAGATAGGCTATAGGATAGGTTGCTCCATGTTAAATACGCTGGTATTTAGTTGCATCCGATTAGACTGAAAACCCAGTTGGAAAAAGGCTATACGCTAATGATGATGTATTTCCATTAATAAACAAAAACGAATAATTTTTCTTACCAGTGGTAGCATTTTTATTGCCAAACTGGGCATATAAATAGATTCGTAAGCTAATTTTACCTATAATAGCTACTTCTTTGCTTTAATATTGGTAAAGATACAAGTCTTGATTTTAATTTTAACTAAGGATCTGTAAATTATAGGAATCGGCCATAAAAAACAAAGACCACCAGGAGTCAGGAGTCAAAAGGTTAAACCTAATTGTTGTTTATGGACAAACTGGTCTATAAGCGTTGGCAAACCGATAAATATTTGTACATGCATATATTTTTTACAATTAAGTACGTACATTTACTTATTCTGTGTATTTATTTCAGCTTCCAAAGTACAATTTTTTAAAGTTATTATTTCTACTCATAGCTTCCGCCTTATATCTTGAGTCAATAGGTCACTATCACGTACACAGAACGTGAACCTCTAGGTCTAGGCTATAGTACCATGACGAGCTTTTTTGGGAAAACCTAAATTCACACCTAAGGTGACGTTAAATACACTCGAGAGCAATGAATCCGGGTCACTTGAAGAATCCTAAAAATCTCGGAAACTAAAAATGCTAGGTTAATGCAATAAATTGTATTTAATAGACAATGTAATACTCCTTAAATGAAGTTATTAAAACTTCTTAGTTATTGTAAAGTTATATCATAAAAAAATCAAATTTGAAAAAGGGCCACTTTCGAAGATGGAACTACGAAATTACAGCATTTGGTTTTGCTTTTGTTTGTAATCTGTCATTTATGTGGGTACATAAACCATGTTGATAGTGCTCTATATTCATTATTCAAGCTGAAATTATGTCGCTTACGCCTGAAGAATGCACCAGAATACTTACAATGCTGGAAACCGGCCGGAGTCAGCGCGATACAGCCAGGACTGTCGGTGTGTCGCTGTCAACAGTACAAAGAGTTCTCCGACGTTACGAAGAAACTGGTTCTAACCTACGCAGACCAGGAACGGGCAGAACCAGGTGTACCACAGCACGAGAAGACCGATACTTGGTGAACACCATGCTTCGAAATCGCTTTCTCACAGGAACTGAACTCACAAATCAGTTTCGACGCCTCGGAGGAAGTAACCCAAGTGCATGGACAGTAAGACGTCGGCTTGCTGAATCTAACTTAAAACCCCTTAGACCTGCAAACGGCCCTAAACTGGAGCGTGGGCATCGTATTTCAAGACTAAGATATGCCCAGAGCCACGTAAATTGGAGTATTGAAGATTGGTCAAAAGTTATGTTCTCCGACGAATCAAAATTTATGCTCTACAAGCACAATGGAAGACATAGAGTGTATCGAAGACCAGGGGAAAGATTCAAGCAAGCATGCATCGAAGAAAAAGTAGCCTACGGTGGTGGGTCTGTACTTGTGTGGGCCGGAATTTCTTCTGAAAGTCGCACAGAGCTGGTGATCATAGAAAACGGCTCTTTAACTAGCGTAAGATATGTGGAAGAAATCCTCAATGATCACGTTGGTCCATTTATGGTCAATTTAGGTGAGGATGCTATATTTATGCATGACAATGCCCGACCTCATACAGGTAGGATTGTGAATGACTACCTTCAAGAGATGAACATTACTCGTATGGAGTGGCCAGCGCGCAGCCCGGATATCAACCCGATCGAGCATGCTTGGGACGAGCTAGGCAGATGCGTAAAACAACGAAACCCTCCCCCAATCACGCTTCGTGAGCTCAAAATTGCTCTCACAGAGGAATGGGAGAATATTCCCCAAAATCGTATAAGGAACTTGGTGTACAGCATGCCAAACCGCGTAAACGCAGTAATAGAAGCACGAGGAGGCAATACGAAGTATTACAATTCAAGAAAATCGTAATAAAGTTAAAAAATTTCATGTTTCCTATTTTTGTTTTAAGGAGAGATCAGCAGTTTTTTTCTTTATGTAATTTTGTGTTAATAAAATGTATGGTGACTCATATTTTTTTTACTTTCATTTAAGGAGTATTACATTGTCTATTAAATACAATCTATTGCATTAACCTATCATTTTTAGTTTCCGAGATTTTTAACATTCTTTAAGTGACCCGGATTCATTGCTCTCGAGTGTATATCAATCGTTATTACCAATCGCATGGTTTTCCCTTTATCAAGATACTTAACGTAACCGCAAAATTCTGGTCCTTTTCATCACCCCCAAGCTGTCTACGGCCAAGGACGTCCAAGGTAGCAATTATATAGGTAGCCTAAATTACCACGTTTTTGTTGATTGCCAAATTGTATTCATGTGGGTTGATAACAACTAAATTGACACTTAGCCATGCTAGACTGGTTTGTTAGTTATTAAAAACTAACGGCCCGCCCCTGCTTTGCACGGTTTTTACTACTTGACAAAACTTGAGATTTCTTTATTATACCGAGTGTAATTAGACACTTAACGAAGCCGAGAGACACTTGTGCTCCACGACGGTGTAAACATTTGTTTGTACTGGACCATACCTGGAAACCTCCTGGTTACGGAGATATTGAAATTCCAACTTTTACAGAAGTTTTTTTTGCGAAAACATGTTTTTAATGTTATAACACAACTTTAAAAACCCCCGCGGTCCTTGTAACGTTGCATGCACCCATAAGCACAATTGCCTGTGTTACATTGCGCACTACTGCAAACAGCTTTCACACCAAAAATAAAAGTTGTTCCCCAGCAATTATTTTGTGCAATGTTACTTAGTTTGATGAAGGCGTAGTTGACGGCTATGTGATGGGTATTTTTACACCCTTTAGGCAAGTTTTAATATTAATGAATTATACACATAAACCTACCGGAATAAATTCTCTAAATGATGGTGAAAACCGCACCAAAATCCGTTGCGTAGTTTATATGAACAAAGCGGTCACACAGACAGACCAAATAATCTAGAATAAGTGCTCTCGTTTGACGGTCGAATGTTAGGCTGCACGTACTAACGCCACTCACTAGTTCAATGCGAATATAATGTTGTAATAATATGTTATTAATAACTGCATTTTAAGCATACGAAACTATGGCCTTCAGCGTAGACAGCGAAATACTATCAGTACGGGAGTTACTCAAGCTTGAAGAGTATTGTTCTAATTTTGGCACGTCCAATGAGTTCCAATGACATTAAATTGACGCAATAATGACATTAAAAAAATGTGTTGGTGCACATTGTTTAAAACTCGCCTGTGGACTTCTCCTTTCTTCTTCCGAAAGTTAAATAATGCAAAACGCAAACCAGTTGAGCTATGCCTAAAGAAAATATTGCTAACAGGAAAGTCTTACTGCGCAAGCTTGAGAAAAACTTGAACGGTGATGATGGAATGCTGTCAGTTGGAAGACACCTAAAATGGAACGAATGTATTTTCCGGTTTTCCGGTACAAATTCACGCGTAATCATGATTAGCACTCGCTAGCCAGTACTTTAGTCTGTATATTGAAAACGAAAAAGGATCGTAGATAGTAATGTGAAAGTAGTAAGTAAAGTTATATCTCTGTCCTACGCAAGCAATTTATTTTCTGCCCATCGATTCTGTAAAAATCTCACTGTGAAAAGTTAGGTGAAGTGAGCTTAGAGTGAGTTGTCAATAGTGTCAATCCCTAGCATTAGTTGGAATGACAGCTCACTCCACGCTCACTTCACCTAACTTTTCACGGTGAGATTTAACTTGCAGACGACCCAGGAGGGTTAAAAAGTAAAGAAGTATCATAGTTAGCTGTAAGTTGAATATGATACTAAGCGTGGGTACTATATCCAGCCTACCTTCACCGCCTTCAGGATATACGTTTAGTTAGTTGCATCTAACAATCCTCCACAGTAGATTAATATGGATAAAAAGAAGACCCGCAAGAGTTAACTTGAGACTTCGCTTGGATGACGTTAGTACGTCGTACTGAGTCTTCCTTTGCGAGAGCGGTAACAGTGCGGGGGTCGGGAGGAGCCGCTGGGGTCTTAAAACTTAGACATTTATGAAAACAGTTTAAATGAAGACGCTTTAAAAACTTGAATGGTTACCAAACTAATCTGCTGCCATTTATTAGTTCTAAAATGAAGATAATTATGGCACCATAAAAACCAAACTAAGTGTAAAATCGCATAAAACTTCATCTCATACGCACAAAAGCCCCTCGAGGTCGAGTCCAGATTACATTGGCAACTTTTAGTTCTTACAATTTAAGTAAGTGACTTGACTTAACGAGCATATTGAACTAGGATGACACATTGCCCAAAAAAAATGCCTGCTTAGGTAACACAGATAGCAAAAAAGTGGAAGCTTCTTAATTTATTAAGTCTGTCTGTCTGTGAACGGATTTCGATGAAGGCAAACAGGTAGACGATGACCTGGGTTAGGACATAGGATACTTTTTATCCCGATAGTACGTTCCCGTGGAATAAATTCCTGTCTCCACGTGGGTGAAGTCGCAAGGAAAAGCTAGTACATCATAAATTATTCAAATCCTACTATCTACTAATAATATTATAAACGCGAAAGTTTGTATGGCTGGATGGATGGATGTTTGTTCCTTTCACCCCAAAACTGCTGAACGGATTTGGATGAAATTTGGCACACAGATGCATATAACCAGGATTAACACATGGGATACTTTTACCCCGATATTCCCACGGGATCGAAACTTATGCGGGTGAAACCGCGGGGCGCAGCTAATAACTTAATAAAGAAAAGAAAGAAAGTAAATAAGTTTATTTGTCCCAGGTTAAGTAAGGCACACAATATGAAACACTATATAATATACTATATTATAAAATACATAGTTTACCGAAAGTTGCAGTTAGCAAAATTGCAAAAGAATAAATTTGCAATCAGAATGTATTTCTACCTACCGTACTCACTAAAGTTAGTTCAGGCGCAGGCGCGGATATGTTGGGATTCGAAAATTATTGCGCAGTTGGCCTGTTGTAACGATTTTATGTGAATGTTCAACGCTCATTAAAATTATCATGCAATACATAGTCCTGTCCAAAATTTTTGATATGTATGAATGCCTCTTAACATTTTAGTGATGTAAGTAGCTTGTCTATACATATAAATAATAATGACATGCGGTAAGCGCATCACTTGAGAACGGCTGGACCGATTTGTATTTTTTGTATGTTCCTAATAGTCCAAATTAGGTTTTTATGGAAAGAAAAATTTTCAAAGTTTCCCGGAAAACTGAAAAAAAAACGGAACGTCTTTTTTCTATGGGATTTTTTATTTATTTATTTAAATAACATTTTGTATGAATTATTGACATTTCGACAGGACAACATCTGTCTGGTCAGCTAGTAAACAATAAAATTGCCGGATACATTATAACAATTTGATGGTCCTTTTTTTCAGGAATGTTTAAATAATGTTTCAAAGGGTGATATGGTCCATCCTGATATTTTCGACGATCATCGATCAGAACCGGATAATTTGTCAGAATGACGTTTCGTACGTACAGAACCCTATAATACATTTACTGATGCAATCGGCGGCACCTAACTACACGCCACGGAACCCTGGTGATCTCTTTGATATACTAAGGGACAGCTATCCACTTCCCAATGGTGAGTACCCAACTGTATTTGAAATTAAATGAAATTAGTTTATTTGCAAGAATTGTCGGATTTTTTAACAGTTTCTAAACAACGACAACACGCAAAAACTAGCATGCAAAGTTATTGATCTTACATGAATTAAATAAAATTGGTACAATCATAGTTATTAAATTTAAATGTCAGGTATTTGTAATTAAATAAAATAATAACATGTCAGTGTAAATCTTTAAAGTAAAAAAAAGCTTTGGTACCTAAGTAAATTACACGTATTTGGTGGCTACGGAAGCTTCATCCACAAATTCTTAATCCTGTCAAAACATCGGATTATATTCAGAAATGGCGTTTATATCAAAATAATTCAGTAAAATAAAAATATCCCGAAATAGTAAGTTTAGATACACACGTTTTTCTTGGCGTGAAAAACTACGGTTTATTCACCGTGTGTCTGTAGGCACGGTCGTCATTGCTTTAATATATTTAAGCTAATTGAAAGACACGTTTTTCTTTAGACGCCGTACCAACGACCGTAAAGAAACCGTACCGTGCATAAAGGTCCTGAAGGTTAAAAATACCACCTAAAGTTTTTGAGCATACGCTGACCTACATGTTCACACAGTTAGGACCTATATTATATTTGTTTGGGTAAGTACCAACCGTATGATTTACCCGAACAATTAAGTTTGACTTTAAATTTTGTTTTGTAATCTGTACTGAAATTTGATTAGTCAAAATTTAATATGATCTAGAAATTAATCAACATTAGATTTTTTATCTTCTAATTTTTGTATTATATTTACTCTTGATTGCCTGTAGTTTTTTGTCGGTTCAAATAAAACACGTCATGTGAAAATAAAACGGGTTTAATTTTATTAAAAATCAGCTAACTTGTCCAATCTTAAAGAACACCATTCTGAATCTCCATTCGAGCCTAGTGTGCTGAGCTGCAAGCAATTACGTGATATAAAAAACAACTAACGTAACTGAATGTTTAAAAGTATTAGCCATTATGTAGGGCGGCAGGGACATCGCCGAGCAAACTGTAACCATGAATTCAGCACATGATTCTAGACGCCGCGCCCTAGCGTAGAAATTTTTCATCGGTTATAAAAAAAAAAGCTTTTCTATGGAAAATATTTTTTTTTTCAGAATTATGTGCTGAATCCATAGGTAACAGGTTGTCTCTGCCATACGGAAATTACACTTAAAATATATATATATATAAGTTTACATTCCCAACTCTTTATTTAAACGAATATTTCCCATAATTCCAGGTTTAAAATCTCCACTACCAGTGTATGACTACATCATCGTGGGGGCCGGCTCAGCCGGCTGCGTCCTCGCTGCTCGTCTGACTGAGGATCCCAATGTCAAGGTCCTGTTGCTGGAGGCCGGTAGACCTGAGAACTTCTTCACTGAAGTCCCTGGGATTGCACCGTTCTTTCAACGCACGGAGTATGCTTGGCCCTACTATATGGAACGCCAGCCTGGAGTATGTTTAGGTAAATATTCGATAATTATCAGATTAGTCTCATCTGAATACTAAAAGTATTTTGGAATAATATGTCATAAGACTAATGTAGGTATTTATTTATTTATATATACTTTATTGTATACCACAAAAATACATAGCATAAAAAAATACATGAGACACTACAAAATATACAATGGGCGACCTTATCGCATTACTGCTATCTCTTCCAGGCAACCTAGGTACCTAACTAATGCAAGAGGCTATTATAACTCGAAATATTTTGCAATCACTGTAATGTTATTGTTCCAGAAGCATAAAGAATTGCTTTACATTTATGTGCAAATAAAATGATGTTTCAGAGCAATGTTTCTGTTGAGACAAATCACGGCTACATTTGAACCGCACACGGCACAGTACTTGGTTACAGCTGCGGAGCAGGTTCACAATTAATTTTTTTTTTCTTTCTTCTGTTTAGGCTTGATAAACCAAAGATGCTACTGGCCGAGAGGGCGGGCTGTAGGAGGCACCAGCACCATCAACTACATGATCTACACCAGAGGACGACCCGAGGAATGGGACAGAATCGCAGCAGCAGGAAACTATGGCTGGTAATGAATGCCCAGCTTTATTCAAGGTGGAGACGACAATACGACAATAAAATAAATTGCTTATATCGTAATTCGTACAAGTCAAAGTCAAATCATTTATTTCAAATAGGCACATAAAAGGCACTTTTGAACGTCAAAAATAAAATTGATTCTAGTCGCCCCTTCCAAAAGGTAGTTTTCGTATGAAGAAGAATGGGCAAGAAACCGTTACTCTTTTAAAATGTTTTACAATATTTTGCATACATAAATTATATAATTATATGGGAAGACGATGCACCTAAAAATAAAATTACTATACCTACCACAATAGGTAAAAAAAAACCATAAAAATAAAAAACCACCATAACCATAAAAAACCAAACAACCAAAAAAAACACCAAACCATATAAATTAACTATGTGATTGATACATGGTGGTCACATATTTACAAACATTCTAAAAGTAGACGATTTTCATAAATAAATAAGAAGTAATAAGTCCGTAAGTAGTCCTACTATAATATTATAAACGTGAAAGTTTGTATGGATGTATGGATGTTTGTTACTCTTTCACGCAAAAACTACTGCACGGATTTGGATGAAATTTGGCACACATATGGTTTATAACCAGGATTAACATATAGGATATTTTTTATCCCGATATTCCCACGGGATCGAAACTTATGCGGGTGAAACCGCGGGGCGCAGCTAGTAATTCATAAAACGTTCGCAGTCTGCATCCTAAAGATCAATCAATTATGTCTAATAGTTTTCTCACTATAGCTAGTGAAAGTGAAAGATTGGCTAAACTTATAGTCGGCCATCCCTAGTATTTAGTTAGTTAGAAAAAATAAGTAGTGTCTTTTCATTAATTGTCGTAATGCCTCTCCACATTGTATAATAAATACTGGTACTGCTTACAGCACAATTAAACCTGACCCTAATAAAAGGAAGGACTACAAATGTACAATAATTTGCTCCAATTGTTTTGATTGCGTGACAGATATCTTGAAACAGACTCATTACTTAATTTATAAATAATAATGCAGTTTATTTTCTACTTTTTTCCAGGTCCTACGGAGACGTTCTCAAATACTACATGAGATCGGAGAACGCCAATTTAAATGGTTATGAAAATTCTCCTTATCGAGGAAGGAACGGCGAAATGAATATCGAATTCGTAAACTTCAAGTAAGTTATCCCAGGCAGGCGCTTTACTTTATGTAAATAATTTCATCACCACTCCTGTCAAAACGGTGAAGGAAAACATCGCGAGGAAACCGGCATGTCTTAGAACCAAAAGTTTGTAGACATTTGACATCTGCCAACCCGCATTGGGCCGCGTCTTTACTAAATGTACCTTGTGGGGACGCCAGTGACGTCACGGGCCTGGCCGACTTCGGGTATAATTAGGAGATCACATTTTCGAGTGACTACCGCTAAATGTACCTTACCAAGAAAATACACCACTATACTCGGGTATATTTAGTAATACGTAATCACTAAACGCTAGGTCCTAAAAATACCCGATTATGATACTCCAACTCGGCAAGTATATTTAGTAGTTAAAAAATTTCGAAAGCCTCACGCTAACTATACCCGACCAAAACCCTATGGGGAGTTTCCACAAGGTACATTTAGTAAAGACGCCACTGGGCCAGCGTGCTAGATTACAGAAAGGAGGCCTGTGTCCTAACAGTAGGAACATTATAGGCTGGTTATGATGAAGTAAGTTATCATCATCATTTTATCTACTTAATCAAACTATTAATAACATCAAAACATAAATAATGTAAATCGTGTTTTACTGACATCGCTGTAAGCAATTAATGTGCATATAAAGTCGCATAATTCCTGGTGTATGGGTACCGAATACCAATTATTTGAATAGCGAGACCCCAATCCAATAAACATTCTGTTAATGTCTTATGTACATACATACAATATGAATATGATGATTAGACCATTCTGTGTTTTTATTTAACACTTGTAAGGTTGTATGTCTTTATTTACCACCAAAACACCATTGTAAAAGTACAGACACTCAAAATAGATGGAACACAATACAGTTTGAAGAAGAGGTGTGGGACATGAAAGACATACAACCTTACAGTGGCGGCCCCACGTTGGGCGCCACTGTAAGGTAATTTAACAAATAACGACCGCACTCTACACACAAACACTTCTGCACGTTCAGAGTCTTTCTGGTCCGTGGCGCACCTGCGTGCCATGTACGGGATGCAGCAGCCGCCATACAAAGTGCTACGGGAGATCGTCGACACGACTCTGAACTCTGAAGACTCTGAACGTGCAGAAGTGTTTGTGTGTAGAGTGCGGTCGTTATTTGTTAAATTACCTTACACACTTTATTTACTTATTTGAGGATATTACTAAGCTCGCTCCGGTTAACTTCTTTTGAGACCTCGGCTAAAATTATAAGCTTACGTAGATATTCAAAGGGCAATATGGTAGACTGGAGAAGGATCTTCCATGTCAGAAGAGTGATTACTTTAAAACCGTGTTTAATTTCCTCTTTACTGTTTTCAGGACACCACTAGTTGAAGCCTTCTTAGAAGCAGGAAGAATATTGGGTAGCCCTACAATAGACTACAATTCTCCAGAGCAGCTCGGATTTGGATACGTTCAAACGAATATGAAATACGGCAGAAGACTGAGCTCCGCTAAAGCATTTCTGCGCCCAAACAAGAGACGTCCCAACTTGCATATACTACCCTCAACAACAGTGACTAGAGTACTTATAGACAAACATACACAAACTGCTTATGGGGTGGAATACGTCAGAAATCGTTTGAGTAATAAAGTGAGAGCGCGAAGGGAAGTAATATTATCAGCCGGACCGATGGCCTCGCCTCAGTTACTGATGTTATCAGGAGTAGGTCCCAAAGAGCATCTCAGGATTCACGGTATTCCCGTAATACAAAACTTGCCCGTCGGTCGTTCACTTTATGATCACATAACGTATCCGGCATTAATATTCACTCTCAATGCCACGAATGTAGGCTTCAACGAAAATAAAGATGGATCTATTCAAAACTTGCTGGAGTGGACGCAGTTCGGTGATAATGTAGTCGCGAGTCCTGGCGGCGTGGAAGGTATCGGATACATTAAAACTCCTTTATCTAATCAACAAGACCAAATACCAGATATTGAGTTAATAAGTCTCGGCGGTTCACTAGTGGCTGATGGCGGAGCGTCAGGGAGCAAAGCTGTGCGACGTGGAATGATGATTTCTCCTGAATTATTCGAAAAAGCTTTTGGAGCAATAGATAATACGGAGTCATGGAGTGTATTTCCTATGTTGCTGCATCCTAAATCAGTAGGATATCTTGAGTTGAAAGATAGAAATCCCTTTAGTCATCCTCTACTATATGGCAATTATTTGACACATCGTATTGACGTAGCAACAATGATTGCTTCAATACGTTATGTGCAGGCTTTGGTTGAAACGCCACCGTTCCAGCGTTTCGGGGCAAGGTTGCACAAAGCGAATTTCTCGATTTGTCGAGGGTTGGCTTACGACTCTGACCAGTACTGGGAGTGTGCGTTACGTACACTCACTATTACACTGCATCATCAAATAGCGACGTGTCGCATGGGTCCAGTAGGTGATCCGCTGGCTGTGGTAGACCCAGAATTACGAGTTCACGGTATAAATAATCTTCGCGTCGTCGACTCTAGCATTTTGCCGCGAACAGTTTCAGTGCACACGCATGCCCCAGCAGTAATGATTGGAGAAAAGGCTGCAGATATGATAAAGAGCACTTGGAACTAGACAAGATATTGGTAAGTACAAGTAATTTAGGGAAGACAGTGTATTATTTATTAATACTTAGTATTTTAAACCACAGCCAAAAATATGTTACAATTAAAATAAACGAATAAATGATAATAAATGTTTGCTCAGACAATGTTTTTGTTTTATCTTGTGAAACTGCTTGACTGCATCGCTCGTTTTAATAAAGGAACTGCACCCACGAACCAAACTCAACCAGGTAAATAACGAATGTTGTTGAATCATATGTTATTACGAATGTTACTGTGTTACACCACTACCCCCCCCCCCCCCCCCTTCGCAATTTGAATAGGACCTAGAAAAAAAAAACAGTTACATCTGATAGAACGTGACAACTGAATCTAAAGTAGTAGAGTATACGTGATCAAGTGCATCATAAATTGCCTTGTTCATTAAAAGTAAACCTGTAGATATAGTTTATTGACATAACATCTTAGCTTTTACGTATCATTTAATTTTATTGTTTACCTAGGCTGCCTAAACAGGATTACCGTTCGAGTATAAGGGGTTTATTTATAAAGATTGTTTAAAGTTAAGTCATGATTAGCGACTGTTCAATCACACATTTCTGACGTTTAAAAGTCTCTTAACTTTAAGCAACGTTTATACAGAAAGAGGTAAGTGTATAATCGCCATGATTCTATGAATGCCATGTAGTTTAGAAACGACAGTAGAACAGAGCAAGCAATAATAGTCCCGACGTTTAACAATGCACCAAATACGTTTGTCATACCTGTCTACATAATAATAGAGGACCTCAATATAATCTACCACCATATAATAGAATGCTAAAATAGAATAAGTCTACATACTTGTATCATTGAGGTCGTAACCAGGAAAGGTGATCTAGAAACATAATACGCGAATTACCGCCTCATATTCTGGGCAAGTAGTTCTTGTTTAGATAACAATTTACATAGATTCTAATCATCTAGTTATAGGCTCTCCTCGAAATCCTAAGTTTACAAGGTGATGTTATAATGGAGGCCATATCCGCACTAAAAGTCTAAAACAAAATGTTTATAAGTGCGTTTCGGTGCAACAGTTTATCAATATTATTTTCAGTCCCCGAACGGCACTTACGAAAAAGACTATGTAAAAAATCTAAGACACAACTTTTCAAATCCATAGGCTAGCCTTGATACACCAGTATCGGAGTCAAGCCTGTGGAATTTTAGTAACCACGTTGATTAGCTATCCGATCTCCAGCCAAACGTCGGTTGTTAAATACTTAACAGCATACAAATAAATTGCAACAAGGCAAAATGCTCAATTTTGTTTATAATTAGTTTCGACGGTAAGTACCTACATTACTTAAAGGTAGGTAAGTCGCAAACAAAGGGGATCATTTTTTTTGTTCGGCGATTAGGCCCACCAAATATTGTGGCGTCTACTATTGAAACGCATGTTCATTTGTTCCTTATGATCTCTAGATTACAGCTGTGGTAGTAATAATTTATACTTCGTCT
Organism: Apamea crenata; assembly: GCA_949629185.1. Lineage (NCBI taxonomy): Eukaryota > Metazoa > Arthropoda > Insecta > Lepidoptera > Noctuidae > Apamea > Apamea crenata. The sequence goes on from OX451372.1 coordinate 11,723,108, forward strand.
AACGAGAAGACTGAGAAAAACGATCATAACCTAAAAAATATATTGTTTTGTGAGTAGGTTGGCTTCATCGGTATTATAATGTACCTAGTAAAATAGTGCACTGTTCAGTAATAAATAATAGGAATATAAGGTGTCATCACATTATATCCATTTCTACGTCAGAAGACTTAGAAGTAGATAGTATTTATTATTTATTTATTTAAACTTTTCGCATAAAAAAGGTACAAAGGCGGACTTAATGCTTAGTATTTCATATCTGAAAAAACGTAGGTCGCTGCACTGTCTCATCTTTGATACCGTGTCCAAGATAAAAATACTTAGAAACCGCATGCTCAACATTACATTTGCACAACAGCCAATATCCAGCAAGGGAGCAAGAGTAGCGCTAGTGTTAGAAATTGACTTTCTAGGTACCTAAATCCACCTGAAAAAATAGAAGATTTGTGTTACAAAATAAGCGTATATAACTAATATTCTTATTGTTCTCTTTGGTGTGCTGGAATCCACTGCAAAATAATGTTCTTTTTCGCAAAAGTCAACAAGCATAGTATACGTTTGTTGTGCAGATCGACATGGAAAGTAAATATTCCTGTATCCAAATCTCCATAATTAATAAACGGTTTCAATACTTTCTTTCATCGTCAATACGCATTTTTTCTCAAACTGCATATAATGGTTTGACTGAAACAAGCGAAAAATCCATGCGTACGTAACCGCACATCTGCAGCATTCTCGGATAATGTCTTCGCACATTGCATTGAAATCTTGCTGAACAATTAACACAACATCATAATAGAGTAAATGCTAAATTCAATACACATTGTATCTAATCCTTCAATTACACACAGGAAAACAGAAATATCAATTTCATGCAATTCGAAAGAAACGGGAAAAAATTAAAGTGTTGCTGTCACTTGACACTAACTTGTCTTGTGTCAGATAGTGATGCGATAAAGGCGCGAACAATTAAATGCACAGGTAGGTAATAAATCAGGGATATTTCGTGTAATAAACCGTCAAAATACTGTGATGTAGAGTCACAGGGTTTTAATAAGAGTAAAAATACATATTCTGTGGGTTAGTTCCGTCAGTAACATGTATTTTGTCATTAAAATCGCCATCGTATCGTCATTGATTATCAGATTGACAGTAAAATGTGAGTAGGAAAAGACGCTTCTTAGAAAGTCGAACAAGGCGAATCTTAATCACTGACTTAAACCTCAAAGTACCAACATGTAATGGTTGCTGTATTTCGGATCTTGCTATGATTATTTTCTTAAGTTTTTTTTGTGTGTATTTCAAACGTACGAAGCCGCTGGGAACTTGGTTTTTGAATTACATAATCGAGTCAATCGAGTGCCTGAACGTTAATGACTGAGTAACATCACTACAGTCAAACTGACAAGCAACAAAAAAACTACAATCCGTTTTACGTTGATTTTTAAACTACTTAAGGCGAGAGTAAGCAAACTAAAACATGTGATTAAACACAGGAGGACCTGCTGCAGCGTCAATGGTACATTTTTGTACTAAATGAAACAGATTCGGTTACCACCTCGAACTGTATATTGTTTTTTTTTTTCTTCTTAAAAACGCTCTTATACATGCATTTATGACATTGAGGACCATATCTGGAATTGAATCAATTGAGTGCCTTATCAAAACATTACAGCACACATTCATTACAGCATTACATTCTTTTTATTACAGTTTTGTGATTCCGGTTAGACTATTGAAAAAATCGACCATTTTAAATAATAAATTGGTTACGTTTCTTTAAGTATAATACGATTAATAGACGATACAAAAGGTGGGCCCAAAAAAAACTATCTCCTTTATAAAATAAATTAATGAATTAAAAGTTATCAACCTTCCTAAGATTCGTGTTCACTGTTCAGATTCACAGTTTTCAAACGGTGACAAAATAACGACATGCTTTATTGCGCTATTCAACTGAATTTAACTTGTTTTTACATCAAAACACCAAGGTGGAACAGTACGTATAAATAAGTACGTAAAATCGGGTAAGTACATATAAGTACGTACAATCTGGTTCTTATGGTGAAATAACGAGGGTGAGATAATTTTGCTGGGACAACTCTCGCGAAGAGGCAAGCAAAATTCCTATTGTGAAATAATCGGAAATATTGCCTAAAGGCTAAGCGCGCACCGCGATAAAAAATCGTTGCGATTTTTTTAATGCGAAATAAAATCGCAAACTACAATATTTCATACACGCACGATTTATTTTCGCAATGCGCGGATTGTAGTGTATTTCTGTGGTTCACAGATTTGCGATATTTTTTCGCAACGATTTTTTATCGTAGTGCGCGCTCGCCCTTAGGCATCCGATGGCTTTTCGCTCGTGCAACGAACTTTGGCTAGAGAATTGTTAAGTTGATGTTAGCAGAATTGATGAGAGAACTCATTATCGGATCGACCGCAGGAGTCATAAAAAGCAGGATCTTCACTGTAGGTTATTACGTAACGGTATTTCAACGGAATTATAAATACGATAAGTTTCATCATCATCATTGGCAGTCTTGTTCCCCCCACAGCTGAGTACAGGCCTCCTCCTCTCCCCTGTGCCATTCTTCCCTGGTCTGTGCGAGTCTCGTCCAGGTCTTCCATGCGATCTTCTATAGGTCGTCCACACACCTGGCCCTTGGTCTACCAACGCACTTTCTACCGTTATTAATACTGTTTACGCCTGCATGTTAATTAAGAAGTCGTTCAGTGTTCGTGTCTGTCGCATTTACTATTCGAAAGCGCCAGGCGCCGTACGGATTTTTATTTTGCATAAACCATCACAAATAATATTATTTAGTCCAAAATGTATCATCCAAAACTTGTACGCTCCGCATATTATTATTGTAAAATGCAGTTTTACCTAATTAAACCACCATACCTCGATACGGGAGTTTCAATGAAGATCACTGAAGCCCCAACAAATACAACAAGTATCATAAATCACACATAAGGACTTAGGTAGCCCTAAGCTAGATAATGATACTTGTCGAATGTGTGTTATAAATTCAACAACAAACATTAACAATGGACAATGAGCGGCTTTGGAGTCCCTTCAATAGTCGACGTGCAGTTGTGAGATCAATGCATTTATATTCGAATTTTATTTATGTTTCAAATTGACGTTATTTCAAGTTAAACAAATATCCACTTTATTTTAATGGCAACTAAGTTGATTTTAGAGTTACTAGCACTAATGAAAAAGTTATAAAAATATTTGAAGTTGTAGCGTAAACTGAACTTTATTGTGTAAGGATTAAAGTTATTTTTCCTTAAACTCGTATTTGTTTACATTTTTGGCGAATATGTCGCAAATGCAAATTAAGTATTGGTAGTATAGGATAGTTTAACCCATTTAAGGAGTTTCTGAGAAAGGATCAGACCTTTTGGTCCTTACCACCTGTATCACCTTGTAGCAGCCGTGGTCCAGTGATAGCGGCCCCCAACGAGTTGTAATTCATGGGTTCGAACCCAGCCAGCCACTTTAATTTTTGTACTTAATTTATTAAGCCGGTGAAAGAAAACATCGTGAGTTTCCTCACGATGTTTTCTTTCACCGGCATGTCCTAGAACCAAAAATTGGAAGACGTATGGCATCTACCAACCCGCACTGGGCCCGCGTGGGGGATTTTGGTCCACAGAGAGGAGGCCTGTGTCCCATCAGTTGGAACGTTACAGGCTGATTATGCTATCGTATGCACCTGTATCAAACAGGGTAGTTTTCGCCCTGCAATAGTATTAGGAACAGTACAAAGGAGCGGGAACGAGATACAACGAGTTGACTTTAATAAGTCAAGTCACACACAATATACCATTAGGCATATTGTGGATTCTCAAATTATTTGCATTCCCACCTTGTGTCCAATGAGGCAGTTCCCGTAACCGGCTTTTGATAAGAGCGATGACCTTTAATACATTACAGTTTGAGAGAACATATATATTATAGTAGGTACCACCTACTCAAGACAGGCGCGTTCACAGCCCAAGATTTTGGGGGGGTCACCATGCGTGCCGAGGAATATTTTAAGGGAGATAAATCTCCTCGTTGGTTAAGATTCATGTACTTCTCCAGCTCTATTATATTATAATATTTTTATTTCTAAGTAAGTATATGGTACGGACGCCAGCAGGTCAAGCTACCCGAAACTGTCAAATTTTCCCAATCAACCTTGAACCTTAATGCTTTAGTGATAAAGTTGAAAATCTATTAAAGAAATTTGACAGATTGTAGTAGGTTGATGTGCTGGCGTCTGTACATTGAGATCTTAAATTAAACATTGATTCACGTATACTACCATAGCTGGTGTAGAAAAATTAAATAAGCTAAGTGTATGCAAATCGTAGACATTACAATAAAAGTTAAATTAAATAAATATAATTGTTTTGAATTTATATATTTCATTTGATACAATAATATTGATTTGGATTAATTGAATAGGATTATTTGTAATGTCAAAATATTAATTATTATGTCAAACATAAAATACAAAACAACAAGACAAGACAAAAAAAATATTTGCATGTCAAAAATATAAGTTCTAGTGACAAAATATTAATTATAATGTCAAAATACTAAGGGTCAGTTCACACCGAGACGCGACGCGACGCTGTGCGCACACTTTAAAAGAGTGACTCAAAATATACTCTCAACGCGAATTCTCACAATGCAATGTGTACCTTTTCGTGTAGAAAATAAAGTATATTTTGAGTCACTCTTTTAAAGTGTGCGCGCAGCGACGCGTCGCGTCTCGGTGTGAACTGACCCTAATAGCATAGAATATTAATTACAATGTCAAAAACCGGACAAGTGCGAGCCAGACTCGCGCACCGAGGGTTCCGTACAATTACAATTTACGATTTATGACGTATTAAAAAAAACTACCAACTAGATCTCGTTCAAACCAATTTTCGGTGAAAGTTTACATGGTAATGTACATGATATATTTTTTTTAGTTTTATCATTCCCTTATTTTAGAAGTTACAGGGGGAAGACACACATTTTACCACTTTGGAAGTGTCTCTCGCGCAAACTATTAAGTTTAGAAAAAAATGATATTAGAAACCTCATATCATTTTTGAAGACCACCCCACCCACACGTATGGGTTTGATGAAAAAAAAAATTTGAGTTTCAGTAGTAGTAAGTATGGGGAACCCCCCCAAAATTTATTGTTTTTTTTTTCTATTTCTCTGTGAAAATCTTAATGCGGTTCACAGAATACATCTACTTACCAAGTTTCAACAGTTCATATAGTTTAAAAGTGGCTGTGACATACGGACGGACGGACAGACAGACAGACAGACATGACGAATCCATAAGGGTTCCGTTTTAGCCATTTGGCTACGGAACCCTAAAAAGTATGATTTAAAAATTCATTAACGGAATAAAAACACATGTCTAAGAGCCAAGTAAACATTTTACATTTGAATTTATTAGTTGGTAACATTCTCAAGCCAGATGGTAATTTATTATACATTTTTACTGTCATACAACTGGCATTTCTACTGTACAGTTGCCAAGTCTAGATCACTTATGCTATTTAGGGACGCAGCTTGTACATGGGGGGGAGTGTTAGGTACTTAATAATGCTGCCAAAGTGGTCTTATGTATTAGAACGGTAGATTACGTAGGGTGGGGAGGGCGATCGAAGCGAGCTCGAAAATTTTAATAACCCGCCTCGGTTTGTTTAGCTTTTGTTTTATATTTTCAAGAAGAAGTAGGAGTTACATTGTCGACTTATGCAGGCAACCCCAAAAAGCAAATATCAGAATGTAAAATGGAAGAGCGTTAAAAGCCCACTGTCATTTCATAGTTTTAAGTGTTTACTTTTGTCGGCAGTCTAGTCTGCCTATCTGTGGTGTCTGCCTATGTCCTTAATGTTTTTGTATACCTATGGCATCGGGGTTTTCGTGGCTCAAGTAAAGGTAATGAAAGTAAATCATTCAGACTCTCGACCGGCTTGAATGATTTTGGGGGGTCATGACCCCACGACAACCCCCTCCCTCGGACCGCGCCTGACTCAAGATACAATTTGTATGTCAATCGAAATTCCTATCAGGCACTTTGCCAACGAATGGCGATTGATTTTTATGAACTTTCTAGTGTATTTTGATCCCCGTGATTTTATTCAGACAGATGCGAATCAGAACGGGTTACCTAGCAGGGTATTTAAATTTTTAGAACAACAATCATGATTTCATACCAGCTCAACATCTGCCCCATATTAAAAATGTAAGCTCTAGTTTTAGCTTTCCGTGTTCATAAACTAATTAGTAGTAGCAAGGCTATCTTGGCGTTACAAGTGTTTCACCGCCTCAGCCTTTACCATTCACGTCAAGTACTTATTAACAATATAAAAAAGGAACAACATGAAGCAATTACAGCAGTATTAATCCAGCCACTCTAGCGGTCAACAAAAGTATCAATTATTTTCTAAGCCGACAAAAAACAGATGAAGGAGAAATTCGGCGTAGGAAATAGGAATACAAGTACAGGCGCGCTATAAGAACGCGCTTCCTTTAACGGTAAGCCATAGTTACCTACTTATAATATCTTCACGCACCACACATCTATACTCGGAGCTCGCACCGTCAACACTACCATAGTCTCACAAGACTTCGGCGTGTTTACTTGCATTCACTGTATATATATAATTTTTAAATTGCGATGTGTTAATAATCCGGTAACAGGAAGAAATACACAAGAAAATGTTACACAAACTAGTGTTTATACTGACAGTTTTGTCGATCGGAAGTACAACAAACAGTGACGAAGAAGCTATTGTAGAAACTGTGGGTGGGGATGAAGACCAAGCAGGGGAAGAAGGCAGACAAGGGAGGCTGATCTATTCATATCGGCAGAATCCTATGATCAACATAATGCTACAAACTGCAGCGCCTAACTACGTGCCCAAGCATCCTGATGATATATTTGATTTTCTAAGGGATTCGTTTCCATTACCTGGAGGTGAGTTTAGCTAGACCTATTGCATAAAACTAAAAAATATTTAAAATTCTCCAAAAATAGAGTACAGTGGTAGAAAATGTATGCATTAAGTCCGCCTTTGTACCTTTTTTTTTGTGTGCGAAAAGATTAAATAAATAAGTAAAAAACTACCTCTAGATTAATTTTTATAAATATAACAATCGTTCGCACACTCAAACTTAATGTTACTTATAAAAGAGCATGTAAATTCGACCCGCCTTCCGACTATTTTTATAAGTAAAAAAACTCAAGAATAATTATCTAAAGTAACAAGGCAAACACAGGATTATTAAGAAAAAACCATCATTACAGGAAAAAACGTTAACGGGCACCTTCAAGACTATAATGTAGTTGATGTTAACACATAGCAAAAAGAGCTACATAGGCATAAGTTTAAGCGAGAATAGAATAATTACATTTCCTTTTTTTTTTAATCGTTGCCCCACACTAGGAATTACTCCTGTATCGTGAGTTCGTTACAAAAATTTAAACTCACATACACAAACAGCCAGAGACCACTAACTGTAGGCAATACAAATATTTGCTCCGTGCGGGAATCGAAACCGCGACACGCAGCGCAGCAGTCGATTGCTCAGCAACTGCGCCAACCGTGTCGACGAAACATTGATAACAAACGTACTTGATACCACAAAAAGTAACCGAATAACAAAGGTTTTCATTTTGAATTCAATCATTCTTAAAAAACGTTACACGCGTTTACAAAATCTTCATATTGCGAAGATTCTTTTGCACTCATAATCAGCTTATACTGTTCCCACTACTGGGACACAGGCCTCCTCTCTGTGAGAGGGAGTGGGCCGTAATTCACCACGCGGGTTGGTAGATGACACATGTCTTCGAATTTTTGGTTCTAGGACATGCCGGTTTCCTCACGATGTTTTCCTTCACCGTTCTGAGAGTGTGTGTGCCCAGTGGTGATGAAATTATTTACACAAAGTAAAAGCCCCTGGCTGGGTTCGAACCCACGACCTACAACTGGTAAGTCGGGGCCGTTACCACTGGGCTACCACTGCTCTCTCTCTCTCTCTCTCGCTCTCTTTTGCACTGCTGAAGCTCAATTACTCAATCTTCTGAAACGAAGATTTTTTTTTTTAAGTGAAAACTTCTTTAGCGGCGTTGTGCACTTTTGTTGTGATGGTTAAAAAATGTTAAGCTCGCGTCAGGGCACGAGACCTGATCGAAAATTCGTAAGACGGAGCTCGCGTCAGGACACGTGACCTGATCGAAAATTCGTAAGACGGAGGGAGAGTAGACCGCATTCCAAAATATCAAAAATGCACAACATTAATATTCAAGTTTTCACTTCTGCCGGCACTCCCGGAGTGCAACCCGTTTTTTATATACAGGGTAGCATGGACATCGACGCGCAAACTGTAACCATGAATTCAGCACATGATTCTAGAACCCCTAGGGTAGACAGTTTACGTCATTACAATTTGGCGTCCCAGCTACCCTGTATATGATAATTACTGTTATCTTTATGTATATAAAATTCCCTAGGCTAATTGATGTTCAATCGTTTATCTTATATGCAATCGGTAATTAAAAACCATAGAACTATTGAATATTAGTAATCAATATTTTGAACAGCGATTGACGATAACATTCTTGAGATTATGATAAATCGTGGAGGTATAAACGACGAAAGACATGTTTGATAAAATAAGATATATTTTATCAAACATGTTTTTATGTCGGTTAGTGAGTGAGTTATCTAAAACTTTCTCTGATTAAACACAAACAAACAAAGTAAGGTATATAAAATACCTTACTTTGTGTGCGTCACTGTGGCGAGGGTCAAAGACATGGAATTCGCCAGCATTTATAAAACTGATAGTTATAAATATGGGAATTATAACCGCAATTGGACCGAATTTCTCAAAATTATGCCGTTATCGAAATTCCACTATTTTTTAGGTAAATGACTATAACCGTTTACAAGAATTAGGTAAACAAAAATCTATTTAAATACTGACCTTTGTAATTATGACATTTCCTTAATGAAAATAATTCTTATTAAATTCTGAAAGGTTAAGGACAGTCTAACCAACATTAAATGAATCTAAATCTTAATTCTAGCGCAGTCATATTCTATTAATATAATTGATCTCATTTAACCAATATTCAAAAATAAAACAAGTTATTATATACCGGTGTCGACTTGCCGCATTACTTGAGCCGTAATATTATTGACTAATAGATTATCTGGTTTGTAATAGACATCATTGTAAAATAGTGGTGCAGGGCATGCGACTATTGTAAACAGTAACTGCATGTTTTTAACACGTAAAGGGTCACTCCACTCTGCTGGTGCAATAGAAACATAATCCCTTTCGACGTACTAAACAAAATATGCGCTAGTTTCTGGACTATGCAATATAACTGATGTCTTATTACACAAAAAGGATCATTACAGCTCTCACCTCATTCTCGTCTTGTACTAGCCTTGACTACCCAAACTACGTTGAATCTCTGACGCTGAATTAGCGGTATGATTGATTATAAGTGGAGGGTATTTATTATATTATGTAGGCTTGGATAAATACGACGATTATGCTCTCAAAAGTTAAATTCAATAATTGTTGGTTTTAAGGTCTCCAAGCTCCTTATGAAGAATATGACTACATCATAGTAGGCGCTGGATCGGCAGGATCTGCCCTCGCTTCGAGACTGTCAGAAGATAAAAACGTGACAGTGTTACTGCTTGAAGCTGGCAAACCAGAGATGCTGCTTACCGACATACCCGCCATGGCACCGTACTTTCAGTCAACGGACTACTCGTGGCAGTATTACATGGAATATCAACCAGGAGTGTGCACTGGTAATATAAGTTAAATTATTACATCTGGCCATTTCGGTAATTGAAATGTTATTTGTTGCACAAAACAAAGATTTTATTATCATAAAAATCTATCTAAAGTCATACCTCTTATTAATTGCAGAAATGTATGTTTTAACGAGTAATAAAGCTGGGTTATTAATATTCCAACTAACATCTTCCGGTCTTCATATGATCCGACCAAGATTATGTCTGGACTTTAAAAGAGACTGTGACCTCTGAGTTTGTTTCGGCCTTTCTTCTCAGACTAGTCAGATAGGAAACTCTATCTATCTAGTTTTAAAATATGATTGACGTGTAAAAGTGTTTGTACAAACCTACTTACAAAATAAAATCATTTATCATAACAATTAACAAAGATTCCATTAAATTTAATGTCGAACAATGCCAAATTTTAATTATCAATCTCATATTCCAGGCATGCTCAACGGGCGCTGTTTTTGGCCACGCGGCAAGGCTGTCGGTGGGACGAGTGTTATCAACTATATGATATACACCCGAGGAAGGCCTCAAGACTGGGACCGCATCGCCGCAGACGGCAACTACGGATGGTAATTAACATTCATGTAATCCCAATACAGAAAGGCACGTGAATCTGCATTTATAGAGGATAAAACAACAACGTGAAGTCCGTAGAATTGTAAATCATGTCACTACAAACATATACAGATTATGCATCTTTTAAACAACACAAATCGTTATAGTAATTCATGCATCATATACCTATCTTAATAAAGCTGTAGTCTATTTCTCACAGCTTCTGGCCTACTGGCCATTAATATTAATCAATTTGATAATGTAATAGACGGTATATTTGAACTCGGGAAGCTAAGGAAATATATAATAAGAAATCGAATGGGCACAATTTTCGACAAAGGATAAACCAACTACTCACACTATTGATAAATTAAAGCACCAATTAAATCAAAGGGCTGGTAAAATATTGGATGAATTGCAATTAAGGTGGTCTAATCGATTAAGGGCTGTTTTTTTTTCAATCATCTGATAACTTTAATCGAGGAATAATTTTGAAATTTTGACAGTTATTTTATACAAAAACTTGAATTTTATTCCTCGAATAAAAGTTATCTGGCGATGGAAAAATCAGCCTTATGTCTGGTTGTTGCATGCAGTTGGATTTATCTGAGGCCTTTTAGCAAGTTGCACTCGAGCAATTTTTCCTTGCGATAGCAAATTGCTAAAGGTTATTTATAAAAGTAAAGCGATTAAAGTCATAACATTTTAGTATTGAGTCTGTGATCCAATGTAGCGCTTTTATTGCACATTAATTTATACATATATTTTACTAAAAAGGTTTTCCCACGTAAGATAACAAGAATTAATTAATCTTGTTAAACATAATGGAAATTAACTACTTAATTATCTCGTGTATTTACATGGGTTTAAACCTCATATATATCAATTCTCATTAACATTTTCAGGTCATACAACGACGTTCTATATTACTATATGAAATCTGAGAGAGCATCATTAGGTGGTTTGGAGAAAACCGCCTTTAGAAGTCGAGACGGGGTGGTTTCTGTAGAGCTTGTGCCCAAACAGTAAATAATCTGAGTTACTATTTTTTCTACGTTATTCATGCAAACAAGTGCCCATAAATCTATAACTGTTTTTTCTTGCATTTCAGAACTAAATTAATAAAAGCTTTTCTAGAAGCTGGGAAAATCCTTGGACATCCGACTGTGGATTATAACTCGCCGCACGAATTAGGTTTTGGTTATGTGCAGGCCACCACAACTAACGGCCACAGATGCAGCGCTGCTAAAGCATTCTTACACAAACACAAGAAGAGACGCAATTTACACATATTGCCCGAGAGCAGAGTGACTAAAGTCTTGATTGAACCGCTGACCAATACAGCTTATGGTGTAAACTACGTCAGAAAAAGGCTTAAATCTACAGTCAGAGCACGCAAAGAAGTAATACTCTCTGCAGGACCCATTGCTTCTCCTCAACTTCTTATGTTATCTGGCGTCGGCCCCAAAAATCACTTAAAATCGATTGGCATACCTGTAATAAAGGACTTGCCAGTCGGACAAACGCTATACGATCACATCTGTTTCCCTGGATTAATATTTGAACTGAACACGACAGGAGTGAGTCTCAGTGAAGCTAAGGCCTTCAGTATTCAAGAAGCAATTGCATGGCTTCGAAACGGTGAATCTGCTTTATCTTCTCCTGGGGCAGTGGAAGGTATTGGATACATTAAAACACCGATATCGGATGACCCTGAACCTGTGCCTGATATAGAACTGATAAGTATCGGCGGATCACTTATTTCTGATGGTGGACCAGAGGGAAGTACGGCTGCACGACGAGGCATGAGAATAAGAGAAGACGTTTTTGACGAAGCTTTTGGAGAGATAGATAGAATAAATAAAGACAGTTGGAGTGCCTTCCCTTTGTTGCTTCATCCGAAATCTGTAGGTCGAATAGAATTGAAGGATAGTAATCCGTTCAGCTATCCTCTAATGTACGGAAACTACTTGACGGACCCTAAAGACGTAGCAACATTTATTGCAGCGTTCCGTCACGTACAGGCGCTTGTGGCGACTCCGCCTTTCCAACGTTTCGGAGCTAAGTTACACAGAGCGAAGTACCCATTATGTCGTTCGACGATTTTCGACTCCGACGAGTACTGGGAGTGTGCGTTGCGTACCCTCACAGCGACTCTTCACCATCAGATAGCGACGTGCCGCATGGGTCCTGTCGGCGACCCGCTCGCTGTCGTGGACCCTGAGCTACGCGTGCATGGCGTGCACAGGCTGCGAGTCGTGGACTCCAGCGTGTTACCGCGTACTGTGTCTGCACATACACACGCTCCGGCCATGATGATCGGAGAAAAAGCGGCGGATTTAATAAAATGGACATGGAACGTACTCAATAAAGCTTAGACTTAGTAAATTATCATAGCAATAAGTTGTAATCAATAATATGTGTGAGAAGAATAACGAAGGGTTAGAAATGTCTGTTTTAAGATTAATAAATAACTGAGAAATATGTATTTCATTTTGCTTATCGACTGCGAGGTGTCAATACAGGAGGTATTGACATCGATGGACATTTTTCGCGAGATCACTTTTTATGGTTTCGAATTTTTATTATTAAAATTCGCATGTTCTAGTAAAATCTCTGCACTTCGATTAATCAATTTAACTGCTCAAAAAATTAAAAGCTATTTTCACTTGGTGTAAATAATTAACTTCGGCAGTTAGAATTTTTTGTCACTTCGCCGTCGTTATGTAAATTCCCTAGCGCGTCTCTTTGACAAAACAAGTCAAGCCTAGCTATGTAAATATTTGGCAAAAGCCTGTGTCCAATTATCTATCCATGCAATGCATGCACCATTGCATGCCGTATCTGCAGGCTGATATTCCAAAGACTCTAAAGAAAACTAAAAAATAAAACGAGACATATTTCCATTGGTTTTATTTGCTTCAAACATTTCACTAAACCTCGACTCGAAATCATTGCTAGTTATCTGACGCTAGGAGTTTCGAAATTATACTGTTAGTTTGGTAATGCTTGCCATCAGCTCGAAGTTTAAAAATTCGAAGATAACCTTTGATGTTTAGTTGGACGATACCATACATACGAGATTCATGAATGCTCTTAAACCAAGTCCAAGACCCCGTAATTTAGGTAAATTAACGAAAAAGCTAGAATATTTGGAACATAGCCAAACAACTTGGCCTCAAGATCCTGATTCTTTATAATAACTGTACTTTAAACCTGCACCTGTATATATGTATATATCTCTGCCTGTATCTACCTACATGTTCTTTATTATTGTAGGCATGTTTTAAGATGAAGAGGATCTGACATACATTCTCAAAAAATAAACCGGAATTAGTAGTAAAGGAAACAGTTAGCTATTTATTGATGCAAAGCTTTAAAAGTGAATAATTGACGAAGATTATATGTTAGCACGCAGTAAATAACAGTTAGATACGAGAGTTGATGAAAAAGCTCGCGTTTCTGTGCCTGTTTTACAACTTAGCTAGGGATAATAAAAGTTTGAAGAATTTACAGAAACATAATTAATTATAAAACTAGAGATTCTTCCTTGTGAAGCAGAGTCACAAATCTACTTGCAATTCAGGCTGGAGTACTTCAGGGCAGTCCTGGGTCCAACCACAGATCTGTTATTTACTGGCAACCTAAATACAAATGTCGAAACAGGCACTTTTGTCGATGGCGCTTTTGGCGATACGGCCACTCTGGCTAATTATACCTGCCCGAGAGGGGCCTTTACAAAACAGCCTCAAGCTAATCTCTGAATGGCTTAAATTTTTTAAAATAAAAGTTAATTAAACAAAGTCAGTCCAGGTGACTTTGACCGCTCGCAAAGAAACATACACCCAAGCAGAGGTCACACGATACCTTGGAATATACCTTGACTGACGCTTTACATGGAGACACCAAATATTCACCAACCAAATCCTAGGGCAAAAACTTACACTGGATGATAAACATAAAATCTCAAATGGCTCTGGAAAGCAAACTACTTGTACACAATTGCATTCTCAAGCCTATCTGGTGCTATGCTATCTTTTTATAGCTTTGGGGAACGACTGGGAAGTCAAAGATGTCAATCAAAATACTACTAGGTGCATTAGTGAATGATTGAGATCTGTAGTAGTATATTTGAGTACGTCACAAAAGACAGAATCCACAAGACAAAAACTATTACCCCTCAATAAAATGACTACCTGAAACTTGACAAAAAATGATCAAACCATTTAATTGCCAAACTGTATGTATGTTAGCCTTAGCACGCATTAAAACACAAAAGTTCATTTTATTTCGCATCGGTCAAGTCCAGTTTTTTTCAAGAGCCCGCATCATTATGTGCCAAAAAACATGGTTAGGGTCGACGGACTCTCCGGGACCACTATAGTACAGATAGCAACCCAGAAAAGTAACCAGAGGAGCTTGAAAGCCGCATTAAAAATTATATTATGTCTTGCGTAGACATACATTGCCTACGTTCCGGTATTCAAAGGGTGCAATCCGTGCAACATAATTATGGTGTGCATGCACATAGGTTGAGATCGTCTGATTTAAAATTGCCCGCCCGTAGAGACGCGGACAATTTGAATTCTTGTTACTTACACATTTCCAAACTTTGTATACATATAAATTTTAGTGGAGAGTCGTGCATTTTTCAGACGAACATAATGTCTAAGACTTCATTAGGTCTCTACTGAAATCTTTGACATAAATATGTTCGCCTGAGTGTTCTTGATGTATAAAAAACGCGATATTAATGAATTTTACCTTCATTGTGCAAAGAACCATTTTTTTTTGGCCAAGTACTTTTTTGTTGACCGTACCTACCTTAGGATCGTTAGTGCAACAAAAATAAATTTTAAAACCAGTCGAAGTCCGTTTCAAAATAAAAAATAAACTGAAGCGAGATTGTGGAAAAGGAGTTAAAGGAGGTATTGGAGCTAACCCAAGGACAATAACTAAAAGGAAATATTATGTAATGTATTGAAAAGCCCTTTAAAGGTTACTAGATCTCAACAGACTAACGTAATACGTACGAATTTGGCCCATAACATTCACTTCTAGACTTTTATTAACTTTGTGTCAATATACTTGATAGCACTGAATAAAAGAGAGAGCACAGTCAACGCAGATTCAGATATTATGAATAATAGCAGAATCTGTTAGCAAACAATTGTAAAGCTGCTTTCGGCTACGCTATACTAAAGTGCCATATAGTATAGCAAAGAAGGACCTAGTATTAATTTTAATAGTAAGCCAATAATATATAGTACAGTACAGTGTGAACGTGTCCATAACAATGTATGGTGCGCGATATTGTTGTGCTATGAGCTATATACTATATGCTATTATATTATAGCGTAGTCTGAAAGCAGCTTTAGACGGTTGAAGCATCATAGCGATACATTGTTACAATGATATGACGGATCTCCATTAACGCACACGATCACGAACTTGACAATGCACAAGCACGCACCAAATTGCATTGCTTATGTCTAAATTATTGGAATAATTCTCGAGTCTTTTGTAACAACGCACATACTCGATAGCCTTGTTGTTAATTTTGAACTGGATCAAAAAACTGCCTACTGAAAGCAAAACGATCAGTTTAATTTAAGTACCGGCAAGAACGGTCCGTTATGAAACTTTTTCTTTCTCTGACATGTTGAATTCGCGAGCCTAATTCAAGTTCATAGTTCTCAATTCTTGTTTATAAAAAAATAACATCATAAACAGTTAAACCGGTTAATGCAAACATCTAAATCGCAAGCAGAGCTCAGAAATAAGTTGATCACGGTCAAGAACAGTGTTATATAGAAGATATAATGAAGAATAAAATAATATTATTAACATTTTTATATTTATTACAAAAAGGTACAAGTTCTAATTATGATGATGACTCTTATGTGTCGATTGATGAAGAAGAATATGCGAGACCAAGTGCTTGTAAAGGCTACTGTGATGAAAATAGTAATAGAGAGAAAAGATCTAATTCTCCGGTGAAGAGTCGGATTGTAGACGCAATGATGAGCACTAAGATGTTACCTTTGAAACCAAATGAACCAGACTTGTTTGGGATATTGAGGGATCAATATGAACTACCTAAGGGTGAGTACGCATTTTCTATAACCAATTATATGTCTGTCTGCATCTGTAAAAAAATTAATGATATCTCGGAGCATACCTTTTTGGCGCAGCCGTGAGGCACACACTATTGTTGTCTGAAACATTATTTGTTATTTTAATAATTTTGTAATTTGTGTTTCACGAACTGTGTCCAAATAAACGTTTTTCTTTCTTTCTTTACCATTTGGCTTTAGTGTAAAAAGGTTTTTATTCTCTTCGATCTCGTTTTAAAATTACAGGTTATTACTAAAATGGAAGACTTGTTTTATATTTGAAACATTTGACCGGTTGTACTAATAAAAAATAATAAAAAATATATATATACGCGTCGACTTGAGAACCGCCTCCGTATTTATTTCGTCGGTTAAAAAATAGTATTGTATGTGGCTGGTCTGTCAAAATGTTATGTGTTTTCAATGTATAACTTTTTCATTTTGCGAATCATAACAGGACATGACAATGAGCTTGTGAACATTCAGTCACTAGATGACTGCTGAGCTTAGGTGCCCAAGTCCTCAACAACCTCATCGCGAGATGAGCTGTAGCTTTAATCACCACAACTGGGAAACAGATAGAATAGAATACTTTTTATTGTGTTCACCATATAAATTACAGATATAAATGTAGAAATGTTACAAATGGTGACACAATGGGCGGTATTAACGCTGAAAGCGATATTTTAAAGACAATCTTTGGATGGATTAAAAAGGGAAGAAGACAAAACTGTAGGTAGTCTGTGGTGTACCATACAAAATCCAGATTCCAGATTGCTGATATCAGTGGGTATGTTGCTGTTAATGCGGCAGACATAAGGACTCTACTGTACGTGCTTGTGACATAATCCCTTATTGTACACATTCTCACATGTCGCTAACGGTAGTTTTCAAGATAAACGCGATTTCTCAAGTAGGTACTCATTATAATAAGTGCCTTCATTCAACGGTAAATAAGTCTTTACAAAGGAAAACGACTGAAATGTCAATGAACTTGAACTGAATGTTAAGGCTAATACATTTATAATGCATCATGATGATGAAGGATTTAATTATTTGATACAGTTTTTTGTCAGGGATATTGTGGTTAACTAACTTGCACCAGCGTAAGTACTACCCATTATGTTAAGGAAAAATTGTTGTATCTCTAGTTTTTAGGTAACAACTTAAAACGGCCAAGTTCATTCATTTTATCGGTGTTAATTTCCTACATTCTAATTAAAAAAACTATATAAATTATATAAATTACGAATAAGGTTTTAAGGGTTAATTGGAAAATTCGGGAATAACCGAAAAGGATTTTGTTCTATGGGATTTTTGTATGATTAAAGACTCGCGGGATATTGAAATTTGAACAGCACCCTAATTGCGTAACACACTACCAATCGGAATCTGAATCATTTTGAAACAAATTGCTGATCCATTGCTTCATAAGTTAGAAAAAATTGTCTGCTCAACGCGTAAATAACGCAATGAATGTTGTTGAACTGTCAAAATGAAACCAATTCTGATTGATAATGTGTTACGCAATTGACAAAGTTTGTCGGGTCAGCTAGTAATTTATAAAATATTCTTTATTTGTGATCTACTATGATCTTTTCGTGGCACTGATTTAAAGCAGCAGTTGTTTTAAAAATTTACAAAATGCATGTTTATTAACAAGTTTGGTAGAAAAAACTGAGCAGAAAACTAAATAAAAATGAGTCATAAGAAATATCTAAATGGGTAATTAAATAAATATTATGCAGTAAAATTACTTAAAGGGCAGTTACGTGTGGGTAGTTAAGAAATCGGAATTAGTCGGTAAAAAATCTAACTTTGAACACATTATAAAGATGGATCTGTTACGGCTAATAGCCGAAGTGCGGCTACATCTAGTTTTAGCCGGCTACAACTAGGTGCAGCCGGCCACATGCGGTTAAACTTAGATAGGATACATCTACTTAGCTTCGGGTAGAACTAGGTTTAGGATTCATAATAGCGGTTAGAACTAGGTGTAGACGCGCACCGGTGGTTAAACTTAGGTGTATCCTATTTACGAGTATCATCGTTTTCAGTTCAGTTAAGCATTTTGGTTTTATTTTGAGATTCTTATCTTGCGTTTCCCAATTGATTCGATTTCGTATTACCCCCGTAGACTAGACATCTTACCCCAGACAAGCCATGTCAAACTAAAACTCTTTATTGCATTCATGTGTACATTTCGCTGTTACAATATAAGTAAGTTCCAACATGAAATGGTTAGGGCACGGCAACATAATAATAATTTTAACATAATCTATCTATTATCTATTATGCATATATATAAAAATGAATCGAAGTTTGTTAGTCTCACAAAAACTCGAGAACGGCTGAACCGATTTGCCTAATTTTGGTTTTGAAATAATTTTTGAAGCAATAAGGAAGGTTTAAAATGTGAGGAAATATAAAATTGCAATTAAAGTAGTAAAGACCACTTTAATTGACGGTATGAAGTTCTACTAATTATTTAATTATAACTACGTCAGTCCGAAACAAGATTTATAATTGTGTTGAATTACATTATGCACTGAAATGAGTCAAAAATATGAGAGAAGAGTACAAAGAGTTGGTTGATTTTTTCACAGTAAAAAATATTTTTTTAGGTTTAAATTTGTTATCTTTGCGCATAAGATGTCTTGACTTTTTACTTCTGAAGAGAAGATTTATGATATTTTGAGTTTTATTAATTACTTATATTATATAATTATAAATGTCACTTCAACATCCCTATCTTTTGTTTTTTCAATATAACGAAATATTAGTAGGATAAAAATCAAGGAAGTAAACTCCATGGTCACACTTTTCAACGTCATTTAGATCATTTAATGGCCTAATACATTAATTCACTCTATCAACCATACAAAACTAGTATATATGCGAAGGTTAGATAAAGCGCACAACGCAGATTTTTTATGTGGCAATATTTTTATTTGGTCTTTTTATCCATACAGGAAAAATTTTGAACCAGTGCGCAAACTGTAACTATTAATTAAGTACTTACATGATTCTGAACAATGCGTTGAAATTGTTTGTGGGTAATTTAAAAAAAAATAACTCTGCCATAATTTTTTAGCCGACGAAATATTTAGAGAGTAGAGTAGAGTAGTAGTAGTAGCGTAGGAATTATGTGCTGAATTCGTAAATTTTTTTTTATAATTTATTTTCCGTTATAAATAAAATTGAAGTGTATGTTTGTATGTATGTCAAAATAGCAGCTTATTATTATTGAAAGTATATACGGTACTTATACCATTTTTTATGTTGTCTATCTGTCTGTCTGTTTGTTCCGGTTCATCTCCGAAACGGCTGAACCGATTTTGGCGGGAGACAGGAGTTACTCCTGCCAGTGAAAGTCCCGTCAAATCGATTTTATTTTAAATAAATAATTAGGGTTCCGCGCAAAATAATTAAAACCCATGATATTTAACTTCTTTTCCGACTTGCACGTGAACGAAGTCACGGGCACAGCTAGTCTTATACATTATGATAAGATTCAGATCTCAAAGGGATCGGCGTCATTTGTCGTCATTTTGAGATAAGTAACTATATTTTTAGGTATGCAATCGTTCACACCCTTTATTTAATTTTAATTAGTGCGGGGATCACGTATACACGACAACGTGTTAAGTTACCATTTCGAAATTTGAAAAATCCCGAGAAAAACGGAACATTTGACATTTTATCTTCCTTTTTTAAAACATCAATATTAATCATTAAATAATGTTTGTTGCCAAAAAAAATCCTCTTATTTCGAAAATTCCGGACAGGGGGCCATAACGTCAGAAATTTCGGGACAAATCCGGACGGATGATAACCCTATACACTGTAGACTACCAGCACAATGTTTACTAAGCAATGGTGATGGACATCGGACAGGTGGAGGTGCTTGGGGGAAGCTTATGTCCAGCAGTGGACGTATTTCGGCTGAAATGATGATGATGATTATTAAGAAACTGCTAAAGAAAATGTACTTTGATAAGAAACTATTTTAGGCCAAGTTCCGCCTTTACTTTCATAACCTTACCAAATATTTGAGCTATCGCCTTGACGTGTGGACTTAAAAATGTAAATAAAGAACATTGCTTTAATTTTAGAATTAGAACCGGTCCCCATACCTACTTCGTCTTCGTCGTATTTTTATTATCTATTTTATTAATTTTTAATGAGTGAATGGTAAACATACGGAAGGGGAAGAGACCTTGTAAAGCAGCTCGTGAAAAAATAGGAAGTCAAATATTGTGCGTCGGAATGCATTTAATCGTCGGCTTCGTTTCGAAATCCGAAATAAAAACAGAAAAAAAATGAAATAAATTAAAACAGGAGTTTTTATTCATTTGCAGTTTTGAATACACGTCCAATTAGCATGACTAAGGTCCGATCAATGTTTAGTTTATCTAATAGTTCCTTCTTTTTTCGCAGAGTGACTTTATATCTATTTCGAAATGTATCCAATTTGTATAAGTTTAGAAGCAGCGCCCCGCTGTTTCACCCGCATAAGTGTCGAACCCGTGGGAATATCGGGATAAATAAACCATTTGTGTGCCAAATTTTATCCAAATCCGTTCAGTAGTTTTTGCGTGAAAGAGTAACAAACTTCCATACATCCATACAAACTTTCGCGTTTATAATATTATAGTAGGATTACAAATCTGGCCAACAAAGTTACACCAGTGGATAGTGGGAACCGTGTCCACGCATATCCTTAGAAACAATGTTCACGAGTTGGTATGGTTGATATCGTGGACAGTTTTAATTGTTCATATTAAATGAATAGCACCATAACTATGCGTGTGTCGTCGTCGTATGGAAGACACGAGTATCAGATATCTTGTCTAATGTCTAATCAAAATCATGATGCCTAAATGCAAATTCCTGACCATAATATCTTGTTCATAACATCGAGGGGCTAAGTAATAACAGCCGCACAGGTCGATCGATCACGTTAAGCTACGCTTGCCGCGGTTGGTCCGTGGATGGGTGACCATCTTCATATACTAAGACCCCTCCGTGCAGTTGGTCCCGGCTCTCATTCGTGGATCTTTGACAGTCGTTACGGGTTGTCAGAAGCCCGAAAGTCTGACCACCAGTCTTATCAAGGGGAAGGAGGAGGGATATTACCCAGTAACTGGGTTGTGAAGGCCAGATAGGCAGTCGCTTCATGTAAAATACTGGTATTCAGCTGCATCCGGTTAGACTGGAAGCCGACCCCAACATATTTGGGAAGAGACAGGCAGATGATGATCTTGTTCATAACATCAACCATAAAATGACATCACAACAGATTCGTGCTACTGAGAATCCCAATAACACTTTGATCACCTGGGAATCGAACCCTGACATCATGCTCAGCAGTAGCGCCTGCGACCAACGTGACAGTCATAACAGCAAACCTTTCTATAAATTCCAGGTTTCAAGGGACCTCTAGCGGAATACGACTTCATCGTCGTGGGGGCAGGATCCGCAGGAAGCGTGCTGGCCTCTCGTCTAAGCGAAGGTCGGAAGGCGTCGGTGCTGCTCCTCGAAGCAGGCCGTGGGGAGTCGCTGCTGACCGACGTACCAATCCTGGCACCATTACTCCAACAGACCGATTACGTGTGGCCTTACGTTATGGAGTATCAGCCAGGAGTTTGCACGGGTAAATATTGGGGCTTTTTAATTAATATAAATATATACAGGGTTATTTGTAAAACACCAACAACCTCTTAAGACGTCATTGTACTCATCATTATGAACAACTTTTACTATAGGACCAAACCGCGAAAAAAAGATCAGCTGCTCCCTACATTTTGACGAGTTATTCGAACATAAATGTAGGGAACAGCTGATATTTTTTCCGCGTTTCCGGGTTTGGTCCTATAGTAAAAGTTGTTCATAATGATGAGTACAATGACCTCTTAAGAGGTTGCTGGTGTTTTACAAATAACCCTGTATAGTTTAACCCTAGAATACTAACCTTATTTATCACTGCTTATTACTGACTAGCTTCTGCCCACGAGTGAAATTTCTTATTCCCCCACCCACCCCATCGCATCGCATCGTCTTTCGTTTTCGCTTAGCATTCTTTCTTATTATCTTTTTTCATTTTGCTCGGTTCTTAAAGAGTCCTAGCGTGATGTTTAATAGTCTATAAGCCTTCCTCATGGATTGGGCTATCAAATGAAAAATGTATATCTGTTTTTTTCAAATACCACGGGTAGTTCCAGAGATCAGCGCGTCAAACAAAGAAACTCTTCTGCTTTATTATTAGTATAATAATTAGTGTCCGACCGAAAGTTCGGTTTCGGTTTCGGTTTCGGCCGAGTTTCGGCCAAAAATCAAGTTTCGGTGGTAGTTTCGGTTTCGGCCAAAATTGGCCGAAACTTTTGCCGAAACCGAAACAGTAACAATTAGTGATTTGATTTATTGATAACTGATAAACATTTTGCTATGAGAACTTAATTTGAAAAAATAATAAAAATATTATTAATATTTTTTTATATTATTATCTATATCTATATAAAATTCAAAGTCCTGACTGACTGACTGAGACATCAACGCACAGCCTAAACCGCTGGTCCTAGACATGAAATTTGGAGGCTGTATTCTTCGTGAAAAGTAGGTATCCACTAAGAAAGGGTTTTTCGAAATTCCACCCCTAAGAGGGTGAAATGGGGGGATTTTGTTTGTATGAAAAATCTTATTCCTTGAGTTAATAAACTTGAAACTACCCCCTAAAAGGGGATAGGGGGGTTTCAAAGTTTGTATGGAAGAATTTTAGCGCGCGGTCCGATTTAATCGAAACTCAGTATTTATATACCTAAAATTTAAAGGAAAGAATAATGTGTATCAGGGTTTTTCGAAAGTCTACCCCTGACGGCCTGAAAAGGGGTAGTCAACTCGAACATTGGTATAAATAATCTTTGAATCAAGTTATGAACACATCCCAAATTATTTTTCAAAATTCCACCCCTGTGGGGGTGAAAAGCGGGGATACAGTTTATATGAAAAATCTTATTCGTTAGGTTAATAATCTTGAAAATTGGCATGAATACTCGCCTAAATAAGCAATAAAGTTTATCATTATTAGTTTTTCAAAACTACCCCTCAAAGAGGGATATAGGGGTGTTGAAGTTTGTGTGGAAGAAATTGAATGCGCGGTCCGATTAACTCGAAACTCAGTATTGATACTTTCGACAGAAAATAATTAATAATAAGTATGTAAAGTTGTCGAAAATTTACCCCTGACGGGGCAAAAAGGGGTAATTCGGTTTTTAGGGGAGGATTTGAACTTGAAACTGTATGTTACATTTCACGCCTAAGCCACTGAACTTCTGATTTGGCAAAGCGATAGATGGCATTCTGGGGAAGCACATACTTTTTATCCTGGTAGCACGTTCCCGTGGGATTCCGACATTCACGCGGGCGAAGCCGCGGGCAGAAGCTAGTATTAAATAAATGATTACAACAAAATTAATATACCTACTGTGTTTCCATTTCATGTCCTAATTAATGCAGAATAATGGGTAAAATGCACCAAATTTCAGTATTTTAAGGAATTTAAAACTTAACCACGTGAGTTTCGGTTTCGGTTTCGGTTTCGGCCGAAACTAGAGCCACGGCCGAATATTCGGTTTCGGTTTCGGTTTCGGCCGGAAAACCAGTTTCGGTCGGACTCTAATAATAATAGATAGACGATCGCCTGTGAGGCTCTTTTATAAATAAATCGTAATTTTGTTATAAACCTTACAGTACTAATGATCTCCTCCCAGGCGATCACATAGGTAGCTCTTTGCTAACGGTGTAAGCTAGCCGGGCGCGGGACGGCGCCGGCGGGATGACCCTCTAACCGCAACAGGGTGACCCCGCGCCCGACTAGCTGCCAAACTCAGGGTAACCCGCAACGCGTTAGAGTCTAACACGTTGCGTTACCCTGAGTTGGCACGAACGTACAACCCGATGCATTCCCGGCTTTTAGAATTAAACAAAAAAAGACCGCAGGCGGCCTCTCAGGTGATGATTAGTACTCTGATGATCAATTTAACTTAATGAGTATTCAAGGAAGCGAATAATAAAATAATCAAAAAAGTGACTATACACGATCAGGGATCCCAAAATGTACCAGACAGGCATTCCTGGTAAGGTATGCAAACTGCCTATGCGAGTCAGCGAGTGTATAGTGATATTATATGATAAGGTGCTTCCTTTGTATTGTTGTCGGATCTGTAACTTACGCACACAGTGCCTATGCGTTCCTGGAATTATGTGGCCTGCGACATTGGCTCGGGAAGCTATTCGTGAGTCGCGGTTATCGTAAAGCAAAAACTGTGTGCGTAAGTTATCAGTCAGGAAAAGTTCAACTAAACTACTCAATGGAAATCATTGTGAGAGCCATACCAAAAACTTCAAATACTTTATTAAATGCTTGGATTCTGGATGTTTTCAGGGATGGTGGATGGGAAGTGCTTCTGGCCGAGAGGCAAGGCAGTGGGTGGTTCAAGCGTGGTCAACTACATGGTCTACACCAGAGGCATGCAGCAGGATTGGGACAGGATCGCCGCCGCCGGGAACTATGGATGGTGAGCCTACACATGAAATAATTTGGTTCATTAATCCTACTAATATTATAAATGCGAAAGTTTGTATGTATGGATGTATGGATGTTTGTTACTCTTTCACGCAAAAACTACTGAACAGATTTTGACGAAATTTAGCACACAGATAGTTTATAACCAGGATTAACATATAGGATACTTTTTATCCCGACATTCCCACGGGATCGAAACTTATGCGGGTGAAACCGCGGGGCGCAGCTAGTTCAAAATAATACTTACTTTATGAAAATAAGGATGTGAATTGTCTGTGAAACTGAGACGTACCTGAAAAAAACAAATAATGTTGTCAGTCATTTATCTTTTATCTACATTTTTTTTTAAACTCGGACGGATAAATTTTGATAAAGTTAGACAGGTCCAAGATACAGTGCAATATCTTTTTTATCTCGACATTGCAGTACTTACTTAAAGGTACTTTATGTATTCAATTCTCCTAAATTGCCTCACTTTATAAATCCGGGCTCTTTTCTACTAAGGACTACATGCTGAAGATGCCTCACCGCGATACTTCGCAGTTTAGCTCGCTACCTCGATGTCACCTCCACAAATGGTTCAACAATTGGGTCGCCCCAGCTTATCGTATCTGCTTCACTCTCGTGCCACTTCCGTTCGATTGTTTGCTTGTGCTTGCTAATTTTTAATATTTCTGCTTTGGCGCACTAGCAAGTAGCCACCATTTCCCGCTTGCTGACATGAATTCATCGTCACTGTCAGTATCAAGAGACAACATTTTCTTCGTCGTAGGTAGAGTACAACACAAACACACGACTGAGCAACTGAGCTTTCAGGTGCGACTGAAAAGGCGTGTTTGCAGCGCCATCCCTGTAGAAATAGCGAGCACATAGAGCATCATATAGCGAGTATCGACATCGAGGTATCGAGATAGCGACCACGACCGCGAGCATCGCCGGCGTGTAATTACCCTAAGCCTTTAAATATTATATGATATTCAATGACAACAACATCCCATATCTATACTTTACACGCATCTTGATAAGAATCGTGGACCTTTATCTAAAGAACTTTTTTCCATTGCAGGTCCTACAATGAAGTGATGCCATATTACATCAAGTCTGAACGAGTGGATTTGAAAGGGCTCAATAACTCGCCGTGGCATGGACGCGACGGTGAACTGTCCGTGGAAGACGTGCCATTCAGGTCATTATCACTCTGTCAGTTTATTATATTGTACGCAGTAGATTGATATTTCGTTATCAAGACCCACACAAATATTCGTCATAGATACGAGTATGATAAGCGCTAAACATATGACTGTACTACTATAAACACTAAGTCAGATATTTGGAATCAGAATATGTACGGGACTTTTTTTGATAACAAGATGATTAAATTGTTGTCGGTAGAGCTCCTCTTTTATTGCGACTTTAATGTTGTAGTGGATGGCCCAGATCCCAAAATAGAAATTATTTCGTCTGCCGAACGGTAGCAAGATATTATCATAGAAGCTTTTTAAACGTCAGGAGTTTTAAAGAATTTTTTTTTGTTTATTACAGATCTAAGCTCTCCAAAGCATTTTTAGATGCAGCGAAATTATATGGCCATCGCAGAGTAGATTACAACAGCCCAGATGCATTTGGATTCAGTTACATTCAAGCAACCATGACCAAAGGACAACGTGCCAGCAGCGCCAAAGCGTTCCTTCATAAAAACAAAAAGAGGAAGAATCTGCACATATTAATTACGAGCAGAGCTACTAAAGTTATTATTGATCCTGTCAGTAAAACCGCAGTAGGCGTCGAATTCCACAAAAATGGAAGAGTGTACCAAATTAGAGCCAACAAAGAAGTGATACTCTCCGCTGGTCCCATTGAATCACCTCATTTGCTAATGCTCTCTGGTATAGGACCTCAAAAACATTTAAAATCCTTCGGAATACCTGTGATACAGAATCTGAAAGTAGGAGAATCGTTATATGATCACATTTCTTTCCCTGGTTTGGCTTTTACTTTGAACCAGACAAGATTAACGTTAGTCGAAAAGAAAATAGCTACAGTGCAGAACGCAGTCCAGTTTGACCATTTTGGTGACGGTCCTATGTCTTCCTTGGCTGGAGTTGAAACTATTGGATACATCAAAACAAATATATCCACTGAAATTGGCGACTACCCTGACGTAGAATTACTAGGATCTTGCGCTTCTTTAGCTTCGGACGAAGGCAACATCGTAGCCAAAGGGATACGAATGGCTGACTGGCTTTACAAGGATGTTTTTAATTCAATAGAAGACGTCGAAAGCTTCACTGTACTGTTCATGCTGCTGCACCCGAAATCTAAGGGTTATTTAAAGTTGCGATCTACTGATCCCTACGAACAACCTAATCTATACGGAAATTATTTAACACATAGACAGGACGTCGATACAATGATAGCCGCAATAAGATATATCATCAAACTTATAGACACGCCACCATTCAGAAAATACGGAGCGACATTACACACGAAGAAGTTCCCTAACTGTAAACAATTCGAATTTGGCAGCGATGATTATTGGGAGTGTGCTATACGAGCATTGACTGCGACTCTCCATCATCAGATAGCGACGTGCAAAATGGGTCCACCCACGGATCCTGACGCAGTGGTAGACCCAGAACTTAGAGTGTACGGTGTGAACAATTTACGAGTGGTGGACAGTAGTATTATACCGAGGACCATAGTAGCTCATACTAACGCGCCAGCCATCATGATTGGGGAAAAGGCAGCCGATATGATCAAAAGGACCTGGAATTTGTACTGAAATAAATTAGTTACTGCCTGGTGCAGTTTGCTGGGGTTACATAATTGAGAGTTTTATCTCGATTAAATGGCGCCAATACGATAAATATGAAAACTTGTAACGCTGTTTTTGTCGGGGGTTAAAAATGGAGTTTTTCACGAAGCCAAATGTTGTCTTTTATCAAAACAAAACTTAAGGGTGATTTAAACAAGTTCATAAATTCGTGTAGATATAGTAGCGAGGTAATTAGTGTTTAATGTTATTTTATTAGATGTTAGTCTGTAAGATACGTAATATTTTTTTAAAATTAATAAATAGTTTAATAACATCTAGTTTTTTCGAGATATTTTTCTTTTGACTATCCCAAATAATAATTTTAAAAAGTCCTTATTTTTAATTTAGGAAACAACTAGGAAGACCGAAAAAATAAGCATTTTCAATTCAAGCGAATTGAAATGAAAAATTGCTTTCCGCAACAATTGTACGTCTGTGCGAATGCATTGTAGCTTGTAGGCATTGTAGGAAAACGCGTCATAGTCGCGAAATAGGAGGAAATAAAAACTCAAGGTGAATTAGTATCATGAATGACAAAACTATTATAAAAACCTCAGAGTCCGTACGTAGGTACTAATTCGTAACTATATAATTAACGTGTATTACTGTAGGTTTCTCTAGAACAATAATTTGTCATGCGTGTACGAGTGTAGGTCCGTAGGCCTTTCGACCAGACCATATATTTCTATTGTCTCAGAAAATCTCACCCTTCCCTTCCTTTCCACTCACACATATCGCTCTTTATGCATAAGATGCTATTTCAAAAACTCATGCATTACCAGCTTATCCTGTGCGGAAACTGAAAGCATGATTCATGGTTACGTAGGAGTTGGTCGCATTTGATATGGTCTATGCTGATAATTATTTACGAAAAAACTCATCTTTGAAAATTGGATTCTATTTACTTCATCTACAAAAATAAGTTGCATCTTGGCGCATGACGCGCTCACGTAAATGAATTATTATGCCAAGCAAAAATACATAATTATAAAATCAATCAATAAGTACAGCTAGTAAATATACCATATTGATGCAATTTTTCCTAATAGTTTATAGGTAGGTAGACAAGTCAGTTCATGGAAAGCACCGGTAAGTACCTATGCCTATTTTGTATTAGTTTCCTACTATTTTCCTCATCGTCAGACGTCGTCTATAAAATACTCACTGCATCTTGTGACCTTCCAAACTAAAAACAAATTACGATTTTGTCTGATGAATTCTTATATTATCTTTTAAATAATTAATTGGTCCTGAAGTCCGTGTAGTGATGACCGCTGCATGCGCAAGGACAATACTCGATGTTATTACATAGGGCAAGCGGATGTCGACACATTGGTTGAAACAATGGATTATAATCAAACTGGGTACGATCGTCTCTTAGAAATAGTCTATTGTATTTTGTATTTAGAATTTAAGAAGGTCGTTTGAATTTTCAGAGAGTTTGATAGTGAGGTCCAAACTGCAACCCTTCGTCTGTACGACTAGTCTCCGTACCGTGAGCTATTTTCAGTGTCTCCGGCCCTTGTCACGAATAGTAATTACAAAATATACTAATGTTTGTTTTGGCCAATAAAATATTATATCCAGCTGCCGCCGAATGACCCGTTTTGGGAGAGTAGGCGTACTCAAAGCATGTAGGTAATGAAATACCTACGGTGTTTCAAAAGTATCTGATTAAAGTGGAAACAAAAAAAGACCTGCAGTGCGATTCTGTAACCATCTCACCGTGAAAACTTTGGTGAAGTGAGCGAGCGTGGAGTGAGCTGTCATTCCAAATAATGCTAAGGGATTGACACTATTGACAGCTCACTCTAAGCTCACTTCACCTAATTTTTCACGGTGAGATTTTTACAGAATCGATCGGCAGTTCAGATTAAATTATTAACAGGGATTTAATAACATAACTTTTAGAAGATTTCAACTTTATATATATCACCACCTTTTCCAACAATTATTGTTTGAATAACTTTATTCAATTGTACCTAATTGGAAAATTATCGACGATCGATTAAGGTGAGGATATATTAAAAAAATCAATTAAAAGCATTCAATTGGTACTTGGGTGGCACTACAAATTGGCATCCAACACAGATACGTTTTCTAATACATTTGTTTACATTTTCATCAGATACTTTTAGAACGGACTATACATATTATGTACACTCATCGTGAAATCCAATAGGTTTTAATTGGAATGATCTTCAATTCTTCGACACACGTAATGTTATGAATTAGGCATCAAATTATGGTCTCAGCTGATGACCTGACTGGCTGTAAAATAATTATGCTACGCTACGGATAAATAAATAAAAGCTTTTAAAAATTAGATCCTAATACCCATGGTAAGTAGAGTATTAGTTACATACGTGATGCTAATGTATTAAAAAAATTTGAATACAATGCGTGGCGCCGAAAAGGTGCAAATTATGCTACTCGCTAAAAATATGCGCGAGCGCCGCCGCCGTCAGAGTGAGATAATTGTAGGTAGATGTAAGTATCTAGGTATATGCTAGATGTAATTTTGGGCGTGGACTCTTCAGATTTTTTACACGTAATTTGTTTAACCAATGTAACTTGTACTTTTAAGGGCTCTGGTACTTCCCCTTAGCTATAAGAATATGTACTTGCACAATAGTATAGGTATTTGCAAATCTATAGGTACGCAAATATAGCACATAGCAGATCCAAGATAAGAGGTTATTTTGTTATCAGTAACACAAAACACTAAATTTAAGACACTCAAAATGTAAGATACTGTTCTTTGGTTACATATTAAACATCTTTTGCGTATTATATTTGAAGGACACCCGAAAAATCAGCAAAACATAACATTATCTCATAGAAGATTGTGTAAGACAGGCATAACTGTATTTACCTGAAACTATTAGCGCCTCATTCGGGCCCACGGTGTGTATATTGCCCATTTTTCCCTCCGAGTTCAAAGAAAACGCACAAAACAACACTAAATTTTTACTTTTACGAAAAAAACAACTTTCGCGAAATCAATAAATATAACAAACAACAATGAATGAAAAGAACGAACGATGATTAAAGAACTCCATAGACACCATGCACAGACTAAACCTATGTAAAGTAGTGTACATACAATCACCTGTTCCTGCAACTGAAACACAAAGTTTTCAGGATTATAAAAGTAAATTAATTTTTTTAAGCCTCTAATAGCATGTAGCATTGATGTATGGCCATGACAATCGCCATTGGAAACTGTACACTTACAACATCACAACGATAAGAAATACTGCTTACTTTGAGTGTTTCGGACTCGACTCGGATAATTTGCTGGGTCCATTGGTCCAACTCTACGAAGTCTACGTGCATAATCATAGACTAGAAATCACTTTTGGCTATGGTAGAATTAACGTTGTAAATGGCGGAGGCATTGTGATTGTTTGTTGAAGAATTTGAGCTACTGATGCGAAATAACCAAAAGCAAACATAATAATAAGTGATTATAAATAGTAAGTATTCAAACAGTGTCTGATTTTTCCTGTTATACAGCTTAGACCTTTAATGGGTCAGATGTTATCTTCTCTGTCATGTAATCTTTGTATTACTCACAATTTTTTTACTTTACAGATAGAGCGTGGTAATTTTATTTAGAGAGATGTCTGATACAAGTGATCTAGATCGTCAAATCGAGCAGCTAAAGAGATGTGAGATTATAATGGAGGCCGAGGTTAAGGCACTTTGTGCCAAGGCCCGCGAAATTCTCGTCGAAGAGAGCAACGTTCAGCGGGTAGACTCTCCTGTCACGGTAATTAACCTTTCACGTATCTTTACGATTGCTAAAAGATCAACAGCGATAATTTTACATCTTTAAGACATTCAGAATTTACATCCATAATATCTTCTATCTCTAATTATGTGATCAGTTTCTGTTGTCGAATGTTTTCAACATACAAAACACGAAATTCTGTTTTGCTGTATTAAAGTTAGTCGGTATATAAGTTCTGGTCCTATTATGCTATTCTTTGGTAGACCAGTTAGTTATTGTGATGCATTTTTTGTTTGTAAATAGTTGAAGTTATCTAAAACATGCACACACAATGTCCTACTACTATTCTCTACAAACTACAAGTTTGTATTATTCCTTGTTTCAGGTTTGTGGTGACATTCATGGCCAATTCTATGATCTGAAAGAACTGTTTAAAGTGGGTGGTGATGTCCCCGAGACCAATTATTTATTTATGGGGGATTTTGTAGACAGAGGATTTTATTCAGTAGAGACTTTCTTATTACTACTTGCATTAAAGGTAAGCTTATGAGATTTATTTACATATGTTAATATGGCAGATGAACCTAACCTAACCACTATGATGGTGGCAGTTACACTTCCTTCATACAATATATGCTTAGCCATTATTGTGTTGAGAGCAGTGATGTACCAAGTGGTAACTCAACTTACCACAACTTACTAGTTGTAGGTTCGAACCCAGACAAGCACTACTATATGTAATTATTTTGTCACCACTGCTCTCAAAATGGTGAAGTAAAATATTGCAAGGAAACCGGCATGTCCTAGAACCAAAAATTCAGACATTTAATATCTACCAACCTGCACTAGGCACATGTGGTGGATTATGGCCCACTTCCTCACACTGATAGAAGACCTGTGTCTCAGCAGTGGGTAAATTTTAGGCAGATTATGTATTTGTGTTTGCAATGAATTTGTTAAATGAATCTGCATGTAATTAGTATGTGGAGATAAGTTTTTCTTACTAGTCATTGAACAATGTCCTAAAGAAAAAAAAATTAAATGTGAATGAATTTAGATTATTGTTATTATGGCAATCCCTAATTCAAGCATTAGTTCATAAAGTTTTGAATACAAACACATAACCTACTCACAATACAGATATTTTCTGTGCAATCTGTTTTATCATTGAAAAAAGACACGTACAAAGTAAATATCCTGCTAAACAAGAGGTGAGGTCTAATTATTTGCTTTCCATAGGTCCGTTACCCTGACCGCATCACACTAATCAGAGGCAATCACGAGTCCAGACAGATCACACAGGTGTATGGGTTTTACGATGAATGTCTTAGAAAATATGGATCTATTACTGTATGGAGGTATATCTAAACCATTTACAATTTTTTATTCAAAATTCTTTGCACAATCATTTGACATTCAGAGATTTGTGGACTTGATTACAAAATGTAAGTTGTTCCTGTTTCAACTAATTGCTTAACCTCTCCTTTAACAAATTCAAATGTGAATGTACACAGGTATTGCACAGAAATATTCGACTACTTATCACTATCGGCAATTATTGATGGAAGAATATTCTGTGTGCACGGTGGACTGAGTCCTTCGATACAGACGCTCGACCAAATCCGCACAATCGACCGCAAGCAGGAGGTGCCACATGATGGACCCATGTGTGACCTGCTCTGGAGTGACCCTGAAGGTTTGACACAACCATGTAGAAGTTGAAAAACTACAGTATTTTTATTATTTAAGTGCCCTCAACTGCTATTGAAATGGAAGAATTGGAGTGGAGTTGTATGTAAATGTTAGTACAAAGTCTGAGTATAGTATTATGAGTATTACTGTATAATGATTTGTCAATTAAGTTTTTAATATTATATCAGCCAAGTATTTGGTCAGACATCTTCACAACTTCAAAATGTACACAGTAATAATATAACATATATACTTATGTTATTGCAGCGATTTCACGTGTTAGCACGAATTTTGCGTATGGACAAAAACTTCATCCACCCATCTCCTTGAGAAACGCCAACAATGTCTTCATGTTGCTGGCAATCTCTCTGTGATATTATTAATTACTATTCTAATTAATTCCAGACACGCAGGGCTGGGGCGTGTCCCCCCGCGGCGCAGGCTACCTGTTCGGCTCCGACGTGGTGGCGCAGTTCAACGTGTCCAACGACATCGACATGATCTGCCGCGCGCACCAGCTCGTCATGGAGGGCTACAAGTGGCACTTTAACGAGACCGTACTCACGGTGTGGTCGGCCCCTAACTACTGCTACAGGTCTGATCTAATCCATATTATGGCAACTTCCAATTTAACTAAATCTCTTGTCTGATTCGTCATGCCAGGGGCAAGACTACCAACTATGCGGCCTGCATAGTTCAAGTCAGTTTCAGAGTTTGCTAGGAGTGCTAGGACAGATCCAAATTTGAATATTTAGGAACAGATTCATAAATCTTTTGTTGGAGATAGAAAACTATTCGCATTAGAATATAACTATCTGTTTTCTGTACACAGATGCGGCAATGTGGCTGCAATATTAGAACTGAATGAAAATCTTCAGCGAGAGTTCACAATATTCGAAGCGGCGCCCCAGGAGTCGCGGGGCGTGCCCTCCAAGAAACCGCAGGCCGACTACTTCTTATAATGTTGCTTACAATAGACAATTGACACATGAGCGAGCGACCCATCTAGTATTATGTACGGTTTTATTGTAGTGACAAAACATTTCATGTGGAGATAATTTAATTGTG
This sequence comes from Apamea crenata, assembly GCA_949629185.1. Classification (NCBI taxonomy): domain Eukaryota; kingdom Metazoa; phylum Arthropoda; class Insecta; order Lepidoptera; family Noctuidae; genus Apamea; species Apamea crenata. The sequence goes on from OX451372.1 coordinate 11,757,526, forward strand.
ATCTTAAGACTGGTGTTGAATTGTAAGTTGAATGTGTTTATTTTAAGTCATTGAATACGTGTTTAATTCATTTGCCGACTCTCCGTTCGTCTCGCGAGTTGGTAGCGACGTCGGATCTCCCAACAGCCGAAAGAATTTGGTTTACGAAGAGTTGCAAGTATCACACTACAATATACCAAAAACCCCGCGTGTGAACGTGACGTGGCGTTCTAAAGACATTTGGGCTTAAAATCAATGGTTTAGTACAAACTTTCGAGACCCACAACTGAATGTTAGTTAAGTTAAATCCTCTCAAGCAAATAATTTATAATGTAATCTTGACTTAGTGTAATTAATCCATTTTGTTACTCAATGTTGAACACAATATTTTGAATAACAGGCATTTCTATTGATTTGTGTTAGTCCCTTGCAAAGCTAGATGGCATTTTACCATTTTTTTACTATGCCTAAGTTAATATTTTAATTCATTGATCAATATTATTATATAAATATGTATTTAGTACCCGATGAAACAAACAATGGTAGGATAAGCCAAGTGTTAATTTTTAACAGAATAAGCGCAAATTCCGCGCCGCGGCGCGCTAGAATTATTAGCATAGTAGAATGATAGGTCCACTGGCCTGTCGCTGTATTGACGAAACGTTATAGCATACATTTATACCTATCATAAATAAATTTATAAAAGTAAGAAGCATTAAGTGTAACTTGTCGGCCTCTAGCGCTTACTGCCGCATGTCTGATGTCATTAAACACTGCCGTTAACTATTATTATGTAATATTAAGGAGATTATATAATATACCTAAAGTACGCAAGAGATAACACATTTTCGTATTGTAGACATATTGTTAATGATCTTTACAAATTGATATAGAAACTAGTGCAAAATACAATGTTTTATAATAAATAGTCTTAACCACATACATTCAAATGATTCTAGATTTTGGGTACTAGTAGAGAATTTAAAAATTCTAGATTAAATTCTAGATAAATATTTATAGCTGTTATTGATTCCTGTATTTTAAATCCCACTGGGCAGTACACCCAAACGCATTGTTAGAATTCCACTTATTAGTATTCCTACAAGGCGAAACAAACTACATTTGTATTTTATGCTTAATGTTCTCTTTCGGGAATATAATTATTATCTATATTTTCATCTATTGGTACATGGATTAATTAGGTAAATGAAGACGGATAATTCGAATAAACTAAAACAATATTTTGTCAACTTAGCACCCTGCCTTGGGAATAAGGCTTTGCAATGTGATTGTTAGAAATATTCACGATAACTTTGATAAAGATTAAAAAGTAACTAAAATGTGATCTCATTGTTCTTGTTATGTTTAAAGTGGACAATTGTAACCAATGACTGATTAGCGCAAGGTACGGATTGTTAACTTCGAAACATTCAAGTTCCAAGTTTTTGTTACACATCTCTTTTTTATAGTCTTTCTTTTCTTGATTTTAAAAGAAATTTTTGAATGCGTAGGAACATTGGAACTCCATGTTTTTGTGATGATTGAACTAGGAATACCCATGCGAACAGGTTAACCAAACACAAATTTATATTTCCCATACCTTGCGTTCAATCAGTCCTGAGGTGACCAAAACAAACCATTCATTTTTAGTTCTCATAGCAATCTGATTATTCAAGAGCAATTTAACATTGTTATTTTACTACAATTATAATGTTTAAAAATAATGAATTTTCCCAGAAAGCTGTCCATTGTTTGTTAAAAATATAACCAGTTTTGTATCCCTACTTCTTTTTATACTACTAATTATTAAAATGAAATGCCATCATTTGTCCGCATTTTATTTATTTAAAATATATTCCATTCAACTACTTAGAGAAAAAATAACACTTATTTTGAGGTAGGACGATCATCACAAAAACTAGGTAAAAAAAATCAGGTACTATCAACTACGATTCTTTGTTATAGAATTACACAATTCAGGTAATATATCACCACATTTTGTAGATACTTTGATATCTACAATATCATCAGCTCTAGTGGGGCCTATATTCAACAAAGCAATTTTCTTATGCTCATCTCTGGCTTGTAAAATTATTCTATAGCTTGAGTAAACTGTCAAACTTGAACCTAAAACAAAAACAGCATCACTGGAGGATATTTGATTCCTAACTGCCTCCACTCTCGACTTGGGGACATTGTCACCAAAGAACACTATATCTGGTTTTAATGGGCCTTCACATTTTGGGCAGAGTGGTGACCTGAAGTTTTCCACTTGTTCCTGTAATAATTGAAGGATAATCATGAAGATGCTCATAAATATACAAATTTATCAATATCCATAATAATTGGTACACATACTTTAGGTAAGTCCACATCCCCATCTGGCCGTATCATGGTGAAATTATCCTCCATGTAAGGGTTATTCCTCATTAGTTCTACCTGTAGCTCCTCCCTGCTTATCTCATAAGGACACTTCAAACATTTCACAATATACCCAGTGCCATGAAGCTCTATTACATTCTCTGAACCAGCCTTGTGATGCAGTCGGTCCACATTTTGTGTCACTATGGATGTCACCTTTCCCATCTGTAAAATAGAGACCAACAAACAATCAGTAAACATAAGGAGATGGTGTGAAATGCAGTAGAGAAATAAAAAAAACCTGATGGAAAAACTATTAGTACTTATTTTTTGCTGATTTTTCAATAATCTGATAACTTTATTTGAGGAATAATTTTGACGGTTATTTCATACAAAGAAACTGTCAAAAGTGAATCTTATCCCACAAATAAAATTTATCTGGCATCGGAAAAATCAGCCCTGTATCAATTTGTTTGGTGGATAACAATCCAGTTAGTAAACTTTTTTTTTTTCAACTTGGAAGAAATCAGTTTGCTTCTTGAAATATCTATGCATTTCCAAGTGAAAATAAAATTGCAATAATCTTTTCTTTTATATTAAAATAGTGGAACTGAAAACTATCACAATTTATGTGTTCTTTTAACATTGATCTCAGGTTGAATTAGTAATTAAATCATATCACTATCTACAACAGTTGAAATATAGAGTGGTTGATGATAAAGTAAATATCAACACAATCACCTTTTCTAGGTCTCTGACAGCAAGATGTGTGTCATTTGGCTGTACGGCACTGAACCTTGGCCAGCCAATGAAATTTCTGGCCCAGTACCGTTGTCTGACTTTAGGATGCTTCACAAACTCTTGATATTGTATAGGCTTGTGGTTGGTGCGAGCATACAAACCAACTTCTTCTGATCTGTAGTCTGGAATTCCTATGATAATGCAGAATAAGATTAAAACAGTTGGACTAGAACGAAGTATTTTGTACAAACATAGCAATTACCAGATTCCGTGGAAATACCAGCACCAGTCAGGATAAGAATATTTTTGTACTTAGATAAAAAATCTTTTAGAACCTCAAAATCTTCATGGTTGGGTGCCTTATGTTTTGGAACATATACTATCTGACGAGTGAACTGTTTGATACTAGTAGATACCCTAAGTCTATGCATTTTGTTAATCGTAATATAAAAAAACCTTAGATAAAAAAATAGTCACAACAATAATATCAAATGAATGAATATGTCATGTTATGATTGTCATGTCATCACAAATGTCATTGTCAGTTGTACTTGTCTATTGATTAGTTTTGCAGCTGAGACATAATAATATAATGTACTCTGTGGCTGAGACTGATTCGACGGGATTCGTTTAGTCGTAGTCGATTTCAGCGATATTTTTTAAGCTGTGCTGGTGCTTGTCAAATGTCATTATGTGTCAAATTGAAAATTCGCATTGCAATTTTTCTTATCTTTCTGTTCACTTTCAAGAAAGTTTTTTTATTTTTATACTTCTACAGTAGTAAATAATGACCTTATTTAGATTAAAATCTGCTCCATTTGTGTTAATAGAAGATGATGGTAACAATAATACATTACCTTTACTACTAGAGCTTGTGCAGGAAGAAAAATCTGTCAACATATTTAGTTATGAACAGCCCAGCAGCCTTTGGAGAAACGTCTTCAAAAACCATTCCCACGTTAATTACTACGATGAGTTTAATACTGACATGTACAGTAAATATGTAAGTGGCAAGTGTTCATTGATAATTGATTCAATAAACCAAATGGCTCTTTGTATGGGTTGGAACAAGTGTTTGAAGTACTTAAAACAATTACAAGGTGATCCTAATGTTAATAGACTAGTACTAATACTGCACATAGACTGTCTACCACACAGTTCCAAACTACAAACACATTTAAATCATTTGGTTAATATTGTGATAACATTTGATAAAACAAACCCGCACAAAGTATGGATTAAGCTAAAGAAAGGGAGCAAAGTTATAAGAAGTGAAGAAATTATGTCATATGACAGTAAAGCATCAACATTAACCTTAAGTCCTGTTATAAGACTGGAGAAAAAGGAAGAGGAACCTGAGAAACCCTTGCCTGCAAATCTGTCCACATTCAAAATAGAAGTAGACCAAAATGAAAAGATACAGAAGTATAACTTAAAACTGCCATACATGAGTAAGATCCATGAAGGCGAGAGTAAGGTCTACTATGAGCCTGACGCAGTAGATGACTGGGATGAAGAAGACCCTGATGAAGATCTTGACATTTAAATAAAGTATAAATCAACATAATATGACCTTGGTCATTCTATTATTTAATATCATCACATTTCATTCCTGCTTTTTTATCCAGGCTAGTTTATCGTTTCACATACCATATTCTCAATGAGACGGTTAGTAACATCAAGGCGTTGCTGGCCGTCCTTGAGGAGCTGGGGTGCATGGGATAATCGATTTTCGCACTCATACGCAAAATTCGAGCATTGAGTTGGAGTGGCGGGCACCAGCACGTATTACCTACCTACTTTCAAGTTCTTATACTCAAGGAATAAGATTTTTCATATAAACGAGAGGTGGTATCGGCCCCAACTTAAAGAGTTGTAGGTCGTGAGTTCGAACCCAGACAAGAGTTTTACTTTGTGTAAATTATTTAATCAACAGAGCTCTCAAAACGGTGAGGGAAATCATCGTGAGGAAACGTGTCCTAGAACCAAAAATTCGAAAACGTGACATCTACCAACCCATACAGGGCTCGCGTGATGGATTACGACTTACGACCCAATCCCTCTTACCGAGAGGCGGCCATGGCCTTTACGCCAGCAGTGGGTACATTATAGACTGATTCGCAGTGCAGAACCGCTATTAGGTCGACTTTTGAGAAATCGTTTCTTAGAAAATTCAGGTTTCTCTCTTTAGTGGTTTGAGCTGTACGAGAGTTACGGACACCCTGTTCTTTAATTTTAAATATAACATTGTTCTTTGAACAGCCCAGAATCCGGATTTGTGCCCGGTTGATGGCAATAGGCTTGTCTCTTAGGTATTACATGGGAGTCAAACATAACTGGCGAAATGCATGATATGCCTAACCCTTCGGGGATTACAGGCGTGATGTTTGATGATTCTTACTTGCCAACGACTGGCAGGGCTCTGGAGATCTAGAGGATTTTCAAAACAAAATATATATAGCGGTGTAAAAAAAAGCACCCGACGAAAAAGGTCAACGCACACGTATAAACACTGCAGGGTAATTGCGTAATTGATTGCGAAGAGCAGTGGTAATGGCCGCGACTTACGAGTTGTAGGTCGTGGGCTTAAACCCAAGCAGGCACTTTATTTTCATCACCTATTCCTAGAACCAAAAAATCGAAGACATGTGACATCTACCAAACCGCAATATGCCCGCGTGGTGGGCACTTATAAGCTGATTATGCATTGCGTTATTTACATCTTTGAGCAGACGAATTTTTCAAACATAGGAAGTAATGGACTAGCCTTCTCCTGCAAAGTGCTTCAGATTCTGAAACAACTTGTGGGGTCGCTGGATCGGCATCACCTCTCCTCGTCCGCTCGTCGTCAACCCAACATACAGCCCTATTCAAACTTTATGGAGTCTGAAGTGCGCTAGTCGCTTCGCAGCACCCCACGGCTCACCCCTGTTGACACATGAATTTTGTTACTGCCGCCATATAAAGTTTGAATCGGGCTGTAAGCATTTATAACAAGCACCTCTGAATTCTGACCCAGAACGGCTCGACACGAGGCGATGCCCATCCCGTGCAGTTCATGCTGAGCCGCTGAGGCAAGATAAACTAAAATTGATATTTACGGCCTATTACGGTTTTACGGATACTTACGGTTTCTTGAAAAAGCAATAGTGCTGCTTTTTAGTAGTTTTTGTTGCGTCTGAAGAGCATTGACGAATAAACGCCATGTGCTTAGTACTTAATAGTACGACTGATATGAAGATCAGAGTCGGTCAATCAGAGTAGTCATTGACGGCTGCTCCTCTGACCTCATGGCGATTTATGCTGGCGTTCCTCAGGGGTCTGTTCTCTCTGCGACCCTTTTCCTGCTGCACATCAATGACCTACTGATACCAGGTATTATTGGGTATGCGGATGACAGCACCGTCGTAGAGATATCTGTCCAGCGCATAGGCTGGAGGGGAAGAAGTAAGTTCGTTAAAAAGGGCCCTGGTGGACCGATTAATGATTGCGACCTTAAGTCTTCTCCCAAAAGGAGCCCTTTTGATCTGGCTCCTACTTTCCGGGGTGCAGCTGTACCTGTGACGGACAGCCTTGAGCTTATAGGCATGAAATTGACAGCATATCTCAATTTCTAAAGCACAAACGGCGGCCAAAAAGCTGGGCATCCTAAACAAGGTTAAGCGGTACTTCACACCGGGACAGCTTTTAACCCTTTACAAAGCACAAGTCCGATCGTGTATGGAGTACTGCAGTCACCTGTGCGATGGCTCAGCTAAATACCAACTCGCCACTTTAGACTCAGTCGAGCGCAGAGCTAAGAGACTCATTGGCGATAAACAGCTGGTGGAGGCAAAGCTTCACAGTTTGGCTCACCGGCGAATTGCCTGTCTGTCCGTCTTCTACAGATACAGTCTGTAGAAGACGGACAGACAGGCCTCGGGGAGTGCGCTCAAGAGCTACATGAGCTCATCCCGCCTTCACCTTTTTACCATCGAGAGTCCAGACGCACTGCGGGATACCACCCCTATTTGGTTAAGATACCATATATGCGCACTAAGCGGTTCTCATCATCTTTTCTGATGCGCACAGCAAAGGAGTGGAATTGTCTGCCTGCGTCTGCATTCCAGAGTTCATACAACCCTAATCTATTCAGGGCGAGAGTGAATAGCTTCTTCTGGGCAAGCTTTCCAAGCGTTCCACCGTAGATCTCATCCCTGCCTCTTGACTGGATTGAGGTCAAGAGTGAGCCCATTTATCAATAAAAAAATTAAAAAAAGAAGAAAGAGGATTATGTGTCTCGTGAAAGCACACACCTTCCCTTTTTATCTAGTCCTGAGCACACTCGATTCTGTGGTGTTATGTGGTATAACTACTAATAAGAAGATAATGTAGTTTACTTCCATGTGTTCGGGAATGCGGACATGGACTCGGATTGATGTTTTTGATCAGGTGTTTTAGACAAACCCTCGGTTACAAAGAATTCACTTTTTATTCGTTTTTCTATGTTCTGTTACAATTTTGCGATTTTTTTTTCATTTCTTGGCCACGTTACTTGCCATTACACAATTATGTAATAAAGTAGAAATTCAAGTACGTGCAAGTTAATTTTATTAATGACACCGTAATTACATCACCATATTATCTCAACTCTTAAATTATGTATCATAATTACTCGTTCAATGATTAATTTTCATGACCTAACAAACTAAACAATTAATAAATGAAAAAAAAAAAAACAACAGAGGTTACGAACCTCTATCGACACAATGCTATAGTAAAAATAAAATAATTATTACAATATTTCAATACACATATAACCCAAAAGTGAGGAACAAAAAATATTTTTCTTCCAAGTCTAATTTCGAAAAATTAATTAATATTATGCGAGCCGATATCGTATGTACACACAAGCCCGGATAAATCTTATAATGAGACAAACAATACATACTAGCAATTTAAACACTGCGGATTAATCAAGCGACGCCGACGCGCGGTCCCCGGGCTCGAAAACGAGACGGACACGGCGCAAAAACAATAAGAAGCTATCTTTCGATATACATAATAAAGCTAACAAAATATACGATAAAAATGATTTACAACCTCATATAACCTAACAAAATGTCTGCAGTTTCATTTACAATTTCATCGCACTGCATTAAAAGGAGACAAGAGACTGCTTGTAAATATCGGGGCACACATAGGGATCGGGCTTCGGGACGATACATATACACACGGGACCGGGAGATGAGAGTACGCGGTAGTATAGGGTTGCTAGAGCGCTTATTCGTTCGCCAGCTCCTTGAGTCGTTCTTCCCTCGGCCGCGCGCCGCCGAATATAGATTGCGTCTGACTGGTCGACGCTAGAGAGTTCACCGGCTCTTTTACAGTCCGAGGCTCAAGCTTCAACTTCGGCCTGCCTGACGTGTCTGGAAAAGAAATAGTTAGGGAGCTGAGGACGGGACCAGCAGGTGATCTGTTCTTCGAAACTAAACTACTCACAGCTCAACTACATTCAAGTGGAACACATCACTAGGTGCAATCTAAAACCTTGCAACACTACGAACAGACGTCAGCTATGTCGCATACGCTATATGTTCAGGCATCTGTATTTTGAACAAGATGCGATTAACCTTGAGTATTCTATTTTTATCTAGCAATTTAAATCTCTATCAGACATCTACTCTACATTGGAGAAAAAAATGTTGAACTATTGTATGGTCTAAAAATACAACAACTACAAAAAATCGCGTCTGACATGCAATTCGCTACTTTATAAAAACTTGACTATAGAATTAAAATCTATCAAATAAAGTTCCTCAAGAGTGTATCTTTACTAATGCTGACGTCTGCAACGCGTACAGATCACTTTTAAAAATCGTACCCGAGCTCCCTAACCAAAATACACTAATTAGAAACACATAAACAAAACAACAATAATAAATGTTTAATCAAATTGATAGTTGAACATTCCATGCAAGTTGCATGCTATCCTTGCAACTCCCGAGCGCGCGTCATGTGACTTACTTATATCATTGTAATGATTGACATAGGTATTACAACACGATGATTGACGCGCGTTAGTGAAATGTAACAACTATGCAAGGAAAAAGTTGATATGATACAATAGTTAACAACATTTATGGAGCTTAAACGCAGCTAATTTGATCCGCGTTTTAGTCGTATGTATTGTGTAAATTCGTGCGGGAGTTCCAATTTAGTGCGTGTAGGCCCACAGAAATGTCGTAATTTGTTCGATGGAATAACAATAAAGCCTTATTATTCTGAATTAGTCAGGGTTTTATCAGTTCAGCGTTCAAGAAAACGCATCGTTTTTAGGTCTATTCGCTCAAATAGTGACGGTAAACCCAAAACGCGTGCAGAAATATGATGACCATATTTCTGGCGGGTGTTCGAACATGTTCGGAACCACGCGCGTCGCGGTCTCAGAACGTAGCACTATTTAAGCGGACGGACTCGACAGGAGTAGGGCAATATAAACAGGAAGCAGTAGTACCTGGACGCGACGGCGGCATGTCTTCGAATTGCCTGCGCGGGGCGGGCGCCTGGCGCGGCGCGGGCGCGGCGGCGCGGCCCATGCGGCCCCAGTCGCCGGCGCGCGGCTCCTCGCTGGCGCCGCGCGAGCCGCGCCCCCCCTCCCGCTCGCCGCGCCCCCCCTCCCGCTCGCCGCGCTCGGCCCAGCGCTCGCCGCCGCCCCCGCCCCCGCCCGCGCCGCCTCCTCGCTCACGCTCTGCAACACCATCTATTATTTTGGAACAACAAATTTTTGAGGTGCGGTCATAAGTCTGACCGACATCTCACTGTCGTCAGTGGGGCTTACGCTTTTTCTGAACGATCGCACGATCGCAACGCAGAGGTTACGAGATGTCGATAGTTTACCACGAAATCGAATCACAAGCGGACACGTATCGCGATACGCGTCGGCTTGTGATTTAGACACGTGTTGCCCCACTAACGACAGTTTGGTCAACCTACCTTATTTTCTTACACAACTCTAAACTAGCAGCTTTAGTGAATATTCATGACGCCACAATAAATGTGACAAACATATTTACCACCTTTTCATGTTTCTCTTTTTAAGCTTGAAGATTTCATGTGAGTGTTCTTTTTAGATACACGGTAAGTGTAACTAAAAAGAACACTCACATGAAATCTTCACGCTTTTGTACAAGTACTTACATTATCTAAAATGTTCAACATGCAATTTCCTAAGATTGTTGGCTTCGATGTAATATTGGAAAAGAAATATGCTATTTTGGTAAAATGATATAGCTGAAAACCTTTTGCACAGTAGTGTACCTAAATGTAGTCCCTTATTTAGTTTCGAACATGTAACCCCGCGTGATGTAGTTAATGTTTTTAATACACTTAAGTCTAAAAACACCGGTGATTATTGGGGCATCTCCACTAAACTTATAAGTAATATAATAGACATCGTAGCCCCCTATCTAGCTGTTACTTTTAATAAATGTGTTGATTTAGGAACTTTTCCTGACCTCATGAAGAGTAGTAAAGTCATACCATTATTTAAATCAGGTAATAAGAATGACGTTGGCAATTTCAGGCCTATTTCTATCTTACCTGCATTTAGCAAAATATTTGAAAAGTTAATACTCAAGCAGCTGCTAAGACATTTTAATTTAAATAGCCTCCTCCATAATGAGCAATATGGCTTTACAAAAGGTCGTTCAACTACAGATGCGGGTGTTGCTCTGTTGAGACACATATTTGACGCATGGGAGAAATCACAGAATGCTATTGGAGTTTTCTGTGATCTCTCCAAAGCCTTTGATTGCGTGCACCATGACACGCTTTTGCGTAAATTACGTCATTACGGTGTCCAAAACGAAGCTCTCAACGTAATTATTTCGTATTTACATAATAGGGTCCAATGTGTAGATGTTAATGGTGTGAAATCATCCGGGCTACCAGTTCAGTTAGGTGTTCCGCAAGGCTCAATACTGGGTCCATTCTTGTTCTTAGTTTACATTAATGATTTACCATTCCATTTGACGGGCATCTGTGATGTTGTACTGTTTGCAGATGATACCTCTCTTATTTTTAAAGTAGACAGGAATAGACAAGATTTTGACGACGTAAACAGTGCACTCTCAATAGTTACAGATTGGTTTACGTCAAATAACTTAGTTCTCAATGCCAAGAAAACCAAATGTGTAAAGTTCGCCTTACCGAATGTTAGAAACCTAGGACCCAACATCGTCTTAGATAAAGAGGTGCTTGAAACTGTAGGCTCGGCAATTTTTCTAGGACTAACAGTAGATGCCAAACTTCAGTGGGGACCTCATATATCAAGTCTAGCAGGAAGGCTCAGTTCGGCTGCCTACGCCGTCAGGAAAGTAAGACAATATACTGACGTTGATACAGCTCGTTTAGTCTATTTTAGTTATTTTCACAGCGTTATGTCCTACGGTATTCTGCTGTGGGGCAAAGCCGCTGATATACAAAATATATTTGTCCTTCAAAAGCGAGCTGTTCGAGCAATTTACCAGCTAGGTGCCAGAGTTTCTCTAAGAGATTTCTTTAAAGATATTGGTATTCTCACGGTTGCATCACAATTCATCCTTGCCAACATTTTATATATTAGGCAAAATTTACACTTGTACACTAAAAATAGTGATATTCACAGTGTTAACACTAGAAATAAGGACAAACTACGTGCCCCCTTTCACCGGCTTCATAAGGTTCATAACTCATTTGTTGGGCTTGGTATAACCTTTTATAACAAGATACCCTCTTCTTTTCTAGACTTGCCTTTTAATGCGTTTAAAGCTCAACTAAAATCCAACCTTTGTTCAAAGGCATACTATTCTATCAACGACTACTTGGACGATAAGAATAGTTGGTCACCCTAGTTTAACGCAAGACAATGTTTATGTTCCTTCTCCAGAATTAGCTTACTGCAGAACCCAGCAATGCATAAATGTGTAAGCTGTCACGCCCTTTATGCCTGGAGGCTTTTATTTGGGTAGTAAGTTTTTTTATTTACATTTTAATTAATGATGTTTTAGCTTGAGTACGTATAGTTTTTATTATATTTGTTGGTATATTGGCGTGGCTAGCTGACATATTATGGCAAATAATTAAATTCTATGTTCTGGTTTTGTAATGTTAATTACCGAACATAAGTACCTAGAATTGTATAAATTCAAGTATTTTTTTAAATTGAACAGACAGCTGTGCTGCTGGGGAGTTTGTTGCGCCACTTCTTCTTCCCAGCAATAGCACTAGGAAGTGGTGAAGGGCGGGCGTTTTTGGGGGACTGTCTTTTGTAATTTTGACGTTCAAAAAGTGCTGATTCTCAGCCTAATTTGAATAAATGACTTTTGATTTTGATTTTGATTTTTGATAACCTATCCACTTTCTAAGTATAAGGTGGAATGTTTGAAATTATTGAGACACCATGAACACTCACTGTAAGATCGTAAATGTAGACCAAAAGGGATTTCCCCGGTAAGTATAAACATAATATGTTTATACTTACAGGGAAAATCCCTTTTGGTCTACGTAAGAGTGGCGTGACTCATATTATGAGTCACGCCACGCAAAACGAGAACGAGGGAGAAAACCCAAGACAAAGGAATTTCACAAAAGTCCACAATGACCGATGATTCATTTTAGTATAAAATATGGTATTGGTCAAACAAGTGGTTGGTGAGTAAAAAGTAAAACATAAAGTTAATCAGCTCCCCAAAGAAACCAAGACCCAAACCCATGATTTAAAGGCATAAAATCATTAACACCCACAAACCAGATACAATATAGTAAAAACTTTTTTACAAAAAAAAACAACCGACTTCCATAAAAACACAACAAACTAAAAAATAACTTTAATTTCGGAAGTCGGTGTCTTTGGTTTTTGTATTTCGTTTTTCGCCACCGACTTCCGAAATTAAAGTTATTTTTCACTTTGTAGTGTTTTTATGGAAGTCGGTTGTTTTTTTTTTTTTGTAAAAAAGTTTTTATTTTTCACTTTTTTGTGATATTTTTGTTGATTTTTCAAAACCGCTAGTCCGATTTTGATAATTTTTTTATGGGACCACTTCAGAAGTATCTCTTTTCGAACAAAAAAAGAATTTTGAAAATCGGTCCACAATTGGCGGAGTAATCGCGTAACAAACACAAAACCTCCTCCTTTTTTGAAGTCGGTTAAAAAAGGGCACAACTCAAATTCGTCACTTTTTGGGAGGAGCAAAAAACAACACTTAGTGTTTTTTTGTATTTTGCAATTAAAATTATTACTTCTTTCGATTTTACATTATAGATCTATAAGAAATATCCCTTTCATTTAATGGGATTATGGGAATCACTTCCACTTCCTTCTTGAGTCACGCTTACTATATTTTTTTTTTAGTTTTCCTTGAGTTATTCCCTTGTTAACGAACAACCGAACCGAATAATGGCATAACCTTATTTATATTAGGTACTCAGTTTGGTCGTATGTAAATTAATAATACGAGTTATTCCCGTATTTTATAAATTTCTAAGACAAATAATAATGACATGTCCTTCTGCTATCGATGTCGAGGATTTAAAGAAACTATGTAACAAGAAATCTATAATTGAGTCCGCGTATCACTGGTCAGTTTCCCTCTGTCGCGAGTTTGTTTAATTCGCCAGTTTCGTGGATTAGTCAGTTTCAGTGATTCGTCAGTTTTGCTGATTAGACAGTTGCTTAGACGACGAATCGACGAAAATTGTCAAATACTGGAAACTGTCGAGATAACGCAACTGTCTAATCGGTAAAACTGACGAATCAGTGAAACTGATTAATCAACAAAACTGGCGAATTAAATAAATTGACAACTGAGGGAAACTGACCAGTGATACCCGGACTCGTCTATAAATGGTATAAGTGTCATTATATCTCGTTTTTTCTCCACGTTTATTGGGAGAGGTGTATCGGAGATGGCACTTCCGTGTCTTTGGAATGAAAGTTGTTTAAAATCATGAATTTCACATGGTCATTCTCCTTTAATACGCTTATCACTAATTTAATCATTACAAAATAAACTAGAAAATTACAAATTAAGGAATGAAACGACTTATTCCTAAGCCACGCGGCAATCCACCAATAGCGATACAGTGACAATAACTGAAGCAAACACAACAAAAATATGCAGTTGTGCCCTTTCATCTGCAATTATTTTTTAAACAACTTTGGAACTACATGGGTTGTGCCTTTTTGTAATTAAATGAACTGTATGTATATGTTTATGTCTTTTAGTTCGATTGTCTTTTGGAATTTCTTGTAATTATGTATTGTATATACTTGATATCGACAGATGTGCCTTTACCCGCAGCCGAGTTATGCCTTTGATATATTACAAAAAAAATATGTTAGGATACAGCTAGAGTTTATCCTTTTGATATGTTATGTAACAGAACACGTAGATTACAATGGAGCTATAAAAACAAAAGGGCATAACTCGACTTATGCCGTTTTTGACTGGAGGCACTGATTGTCTCTGAACTTCGGAACAATAAGCGGGCAGCTAATTATTCAATGTGTTTGTAACCCACGTGTTTAGCATGACAATGAATAGTGATGCACAGCACGAAAATGTCCCGGCAATGAGTTTTTTATGATCATTTTGTATTTCGTGTATAGCCTAACATCCAAATATGAATAATTTAAGTGTTGCTTTTCAACAGTGCTGACAATTATACTGTAGCTTGCACTGCGGCTGAATTTTACAACTAAGCAATTTTAATCTGTATGAATTATGAATAAAACCGTGAATTAATGTAGTCCCCAATTTTTTATAATAAATATTGTTATTATATGTTATGAAAGTTAAAAAGCATGGTTATTATCCAAGAAACCAAACACTAATACAGATTAGTTTGATTACAAATTAAATTGAACCAACCCCTTTTGTAGGAAGCTGTTTCACTACCTTGAATTTTTCAGTACAAGTATGAGGTGAGTCCGAGTGTTAGTAATGAGGCGATGTTACCATGAGTGAGCCCTCCACCCTGGTGGCGCGGCGCGCGGCGGTCGAGCCCATCGAAGTGGTCGTACGTACCGCGGCCGCCGCCGCCCCCGCCGCCGCCGTCCCGCCGGAAGCCGCCGCCGCCGCCGGGCCGGCTGCCGTCGCGCCCACCGTCCCGGCCGCCACCGCCGCCGCCGCCGCCGCCGCCGCCGTCTCGCCGGCCGCGGTCAAAGCCTCCCCTGTGACATCACTGTGTTACAACACCGTACTACGACCACAACACGGAGTAGTAAACAAATTCAATGCATTTTGTGCGCTGGTTTCCCCCCACATGGCTCATAACATCGTGACCGTCATTAGTCATAAATGTCGTGACGGATTCACAGCGTCTTTCATTGGCAGGCTTTTCTTTCCTCAGTCCAGTTCGTACTCGCAAAATGCGGTAGGAAATCTTTTTGCACTTCATTTGTTTAGTACTTCGTGCTCCACTTTAAGCGGGGTTCAGCGATGATTCCTGCCGTGTCGGCACAGCTTGAGCAAGCAAAATAACAAAATTATGTTGACCTCTCCTTGCTGCAACGGCAAGAATATCCGCGGAAGCCCGGTATAGCCCTGAGGTATATATGGGCTACTTGACAATTTCTTTATAAGATACGTAACCATTTTGTAGGCCAGTGGCGCAGTGGCTGAGTGTCCGCCGGCGTGGTCAGGGTCGTGTCGGGTTGGATTTCCGCATCAGTACAATATTTGTATTAGATCTGGAGCTGTTGTGTATGTGTTATGACACCCACGGAATTCTACTGTGGGCCTATGAATTTCAAACATTTATTTTGAAATTAATCTAACAAGTTGATATAAATTCTACTTAAAATCTAGTATTTAAGTAATTCATAGCGGTGTTGTTTTAATATATCTCTAAGTATCATGTTTAATTGAAGCTTTTTGTTTGGTGCCGGTTCAGAGCAGTTCATTTCCTGACACCTTTACATTTCACTTTATCCCCAAAAATCCTCTGATGGACTTTTACATCATTAGTTGCACCACACTAAGTGTTCACCATTTCAACCCTGATTAATAAAAATAACTAGCTAATCATACATATTTCTAAAATTGCTTTACTCATCATTTTATTCCTTGTAAACTGTAACCAATCCAGGAAACAATGTTATAACTTAATTTATAGTAAAAGAAAGTTTCAAGCACTCACCGATCATTTCTTTTTTCTTCAGCCACATCAATTTTAATAAATTGCCCATCTACATTTAGAGCGCCATTCATTTCAATTGCTTTAATCAAATCCTCAAGGTATTCAAACTCCACATAGCAGAATCCTTTGAATTTGTCTGTTTCTCTATCCATCACCAGCCTCACATTTTTAATTGCTAAGTCCTGAAACAGAAATGCATTATTGGTTATTAATGGTAAACATGCATATCCTAGAATCTAAAATTCGAAGATTTGACAACCTGCACCATGTGATGTGACATGACTAAATTATGATCAATATCAAAGAATGATAAGTATGGCGGGATATTAAAAAAACATCTAATTTCAATGGCTTGATTGGCTAAATTTTAAGACCATTTAATGACATTGAACTAGAATTATATACACAACAACGGTATACAAACAAAATTATGTAGTAAGAGTAGATAATACACCTTCGGAAGTATTATATCACTAGTGACCTTAAGACTATCTTCCATTACAAGAATGGACATGTGTTTACAGTAGCTCTGTAAACATATTATGTCATGCCCTCACTAGCCCAGGCACAAGGGTTAAAATCTTCTTTAATAGTTTAGTTAGTCACAGTAGCTGCCTGCCTTAAATTCTATAGTAACATAAATATAGTAGGTATATTAGATAAGCATACATTCCTTATTATTAGCCGATTTCTTTAATCAACATCTTTTTTGGTTTAGTTATATGTATGAATGTATTAAAAATACCTATTGTATTGTAAGTGATACACCAAATTCAACTGGATAAGATGTTAATATGTCAAAAACCAATGATAACACCCTATGATTGATTGCAATTTTGGTAAATTTATTAAACAATATCAAAGGAACTAACTAAAAAGCTGAAAATTTATTGAGCAGTCCTAATAAAGTTTGTTTTCATTAAAAATATCGCAGAGCTTATTGAGATGAATGTTATACTTATAATTTGTGGTTCAATACATTTGTTATAAAGTAAAACTGATTTGAGTCCCTTTATCATATCGTTTATATTGTTAAACCCGGAAAAAGAGCTTGTACTTTTATTGAAAAGAAAGAATAAATATTTACTTAATATTTCATGGTCATGCAAATTATACTAGTACAGAATATTTTATCATAGTGGATCGGCTGATAATTACTAACTTATGATTTTATATAAAATTCAGTTGAGCAGCAGACCACTTGCAGTGTACCAACATAGATATACTTGATACTGTGACACCTCACACACCACAAACAGTGAAGCCAAGACAATACGAGGGTAGCTAATACTTACAGGGAAAATCCTATTAATGTCGCCTTGAATAATTCCAGAGGGCAAATTCCCGACGTAAGCCTTGTATGGAGGCTCGGTGGGAAGAGGGCGGCCACCGAGCGTTCTTCTGCCGCCACCGCCACCATAATCCCTGAAACGAGCACCACAATCGTAGGTAATTCATAACCTATAAAATCTAAAACACACACTCCAGACTCAAAACAAATGGTCACAGACACTTCGTAGCACCCGATAACATTGACGAAATAGATATAACTTTGCAAGCCTAAGTAAAAATACCATTTTCATTCAATGTTATCGGTAAGCAAAAACATGAACATTTTTTCGATAAGAAACGTCGGATCCCACGGAATTTATGAAAATAACAAATAAAAACCTTCAGCACACACTATACTGTGAAATCAAGCATGATTTTTGTAGTATTTTATAATAAATACCTGGGATTAACATCATCGTATCCACTTCGACCTGCCATGTTTAGAAACATGGAACACTAAAGGCGCGCGCATCAAACTCTGGAAGCGCCGAAGCGATGATTTTTTCGCCTATCAACACTGAACCAAAATGTAACTATTACAAAAACAATTATCATGTTTTATTCGGTAATGAAACGTAAAATGATCAACTTTTTATGAGTAGGTATTCCCCGATCTATAACACAATACAGATTAAAGGAATATTTTAAAATTAAAATCGATTCATAAAGTAATGAAATCACTTCCAGATGTGTTTGTTATCAAATCACAGATCAAATCAAATGAGTTTTAAATTTAGTCTATGGATACCCGGAAACATTGTCAATAATCATTCAAATCAATCCTAATCATATCTTATTGTATTATTTCCAACTTTTGTTGAATCCTAAGACATAAAAACAATTTAGTTATTCAACAACCAAGAAATAATTTTGTAACAACCCTATTATTCAATGTTATTTCCTAGCTTCCGATACCGGCAAAGTAGCGCGCCTGAACTTCTCCTGGGTTGCCGTTGCCGGGTTTGTTTATGGGTTTGTGGTTATGATGAGATCAATAACGCGATAGAAACATGAAACTCGCATCAGGGGGCTTACCATGAGCTCTTATAGCAGGGCAGAAGTTAAACTAAACTGTTTTTTTGTACTACGACGTCTTATTAGCAGGCCTGTTGCAGGCCTGCTACGTTGACGTTTACAAAAACTGTTCACCTTCTTTTTTGTATAGCATTTCATACCATGACCAGCAAATTGACAGCAACAAAACGAATATTGAACGTCTGTAACGTCAAAATAAACCATCTTGAATAAGTTACTATTAAACGAGCTTTTTCAACATTGTTTTGTAATGTAGTGCCCATACAACACTTTATTTTTATTGATTCTCTGTGTGACGAGTACGTAATATTTGTTTGGAGTGAATATCGAATAGAGAAAAGAAACCAACGGCGGCGTCGCACTATGGAAATAAATAAGCCTTTTGAAATGAATACAGAGAATTTTTAAATTAAAATTTTTCTTATTTTGATCTAGCACCTACTCAAAATCAATATCCTATGTTGCGCATACTGCACATCAATGCTCTAGGATTGAAAGGTAAATTTCTCTAGCTAAACCCCATAACCGATCGTTTTAAACCCTAAATAATCGTAATCAACGAGTGCCGGGAAAACTTTTCCACAATCGTATGATTCTCCTGAAATACGACAAGATCACACATTCGATCACGTCGCATGAGGAATACGTTGGAGTTGGACCGACGACGTAACCCCAAGTACCGAAAAAAAGAGACCGCTTCATCGAAGGCGTCGCTATTAACCTCACTTATGATCATCTACATACCGCACTGATCAGAGTACTACGACGCCACAGCGCTTAACGATGAGCTAGAAGCTCCAAACATCACCATCGGGGACCTCAACCTTAAAATGACCGCACTCAACCAGACGAAGGGGTGGGAATACTGTGGGATAAGACCACGCACTTACCAAAGGAAATCACAACAGACGCAGAATGCGAGGAATATATACTACAACTAGAAAAGGCCATCACAGAAACCTTGGATACTCATGCGCCACTACATAAAAACAACAGAAGAGACTAATTAATTGAACCTCACTACTCTGGGATATGCTGGATTGGGATCCATGGCACCTCCGTGCACAAGACTTATATGAGGACATGCTGCGCCGACATAATGTTACATAAGAACCAGGGAAATGAAACATCTTATAATCTATTATATAGGAAAATAAATACTTAACCCTTTTTAAATGAATAAAGGAAATTTGTAAATCAACCTTTTTTTTATTTTGTCCTAGTACCTACTAAAAATAAAATAATAGTTATCACACATAGTAAATAAGTACCTATTGGCTATAAGTCCGCTAGGAACTAGTTGGCCGCGCCTTGCGGTGGGACGGCGGGGCCCCGCGCACTACGTACGTTGCATGCAACCCGCCGCCTCACCCCCGCTGTCCCTCCCGTCCCACCGCTCACATACCTAAAGGGCTTATTACACTAGGTATCCAATTTTAAGCAATGATATCTAGGAAATCGGCAGATGTAATCGCAGATGCGCGTTGATGTGTTCGTCTGTTAGAGTGTTCCTAGTTAGCATTGCTTAAATTCGATAGTGTAATAAGCGCTTTAGGCGCGGCCAACTAGTTCCGCGCGGCCTAGTGCAATCTTATGCTCAAAAAAGGATTCAATGGCCAATATATTTTATGAAATCAAACTCATAACCCTTGCTTCTTATTAGCCTTTTCTATCATGCATTGCTCTGATCTAGGTATTTATAATGTAAGCAGAAAAACTACACTATGAGAACATTGTAGTGTTATGGTAAAAATACCTTTGACCATTTGCATGCAGACTTAAATCTGCTCCTTTGCCAGCAGAATGTAAAAGGAGTTTTTTTTTTGTTCAGCGATTAGGTATTAGGTCCTCCAAAAATGTTGGCAACTATTAATGAAATGCATGTTTATTTGTTCCCTAAGATGTCTAGATTACAATGGTATAAATTAAACTAACGGGAATATTCTGAGAAATACGATCTTAGCCTTAAAAACACTAAAAGCTAAATGAGTAGTTTGGCCTCGGTTTTATAATTAAGTAAAATAGTGGACTGTTTAATAAATAGTAGACGTAAACGTACATGAAATCAAAAATCACATAATTAGCTGAATATTTTTATTACTTTAAGTAGTATAGGATCAATTTCAACGTCAGACGACTTACGGCCGATCTCAATACTCTACAGAGAGTTAAACTCGGTTAGCTACCAGAGCTTTACTGTTACTTCTGATCTATCAATAACTGCCGTCTCAATAACAAAATTTCCGTAACGATACCTACGGTTAAAGACAGATAGGTCCTTTCCCTCACAAAAAATGCGTTACGTTTTAAGTACGTAAGAAGTAAACATAGTATTTCATCTCAAATTATGCAGGTCGTTCCACTTCTCATCTTGATAACGTGTCCATGTCCAAGATAAAAACAATAATAAGTGTGTGCACAACAGCCAACAATGTCTTCGCACATTACGTTGAAATCTTACTAAACAATTTACACATCATCTTTCTGAAGTAAATGCTGTAGGTACCGTCTTGAATAGTCCATATTCATTACCATCCTTCAATTACACACAGGAAAACAGAAATATCAATTTTATGCAATTCGAAAGAAACGGATTATATGTATTGAATGAAGTGTTGTTGTCACAGTTGTCACTTGTCTTTCTGACAGTGTCAGATAGTGCTGCGGTTTGATTTTATGTAACTCGCTAATCATAATAAAATAAAAGCTTGAGTTAATTTTATCTCAATGTGCCAGTTGGTGTAGTCGCGATTAGATAAATATCACCAACATGACCAACACTGCCTGTGATTCTTAATTCTATTATTAAATACGTAGGTAGGTAATAAACTACTGCTAATAATAGGTAAATATTACACTACACCAACAGCTTCTTTGTCTAATACATATATTTTTAAGTACTATAGATCACAATAGTCTCAGTCTTACACAATCGCCTTATTCGTGATGGTGATATTAACCGACATAATACTATGATGAAAATACAGTTCTGTGGGTTAGTGCTGTCAGTTGATAACGTGTAGGTTGTTATAATCGAGTGTGCTATGATGATTCTTTCCTTTAAGTTTTTTTTTGTGTGTGTTTCAAACGTAAGAAGCTGCTAGGTTCAATGGAATAAATTAGATTCAACTTGAATTGAATTTTCGAACTATGTAATCGAGACAATCGAGTGCCTGACCGATAATAACTGAGTAACAACACTAGAGCCAAACTGACAAAAGACCAAAAACTACAATCCGTTTCACGATGTTTTTTACGCAACAGTAAGCAAACTTAAAAAATAGATTAAACGCAGGACCTGCTGCAGCGTCAATAGTAAATTGTTTTACTTAATAAAAATAGATTTGGTTACCACCTCAAACTGTAATTAGGTATATACTTAATTAGTTTTTTTTTTAATTTCAATCGTTAAATACGCTTCAATATAAGTAATATTTATTACAATAACCACCATGACGGGAATTGAATCAATTGAGTACATTATCAATACATTTTCTTTTTATTTCGATTTCGTGATCCCGGTTATGGTATAATTAAAAAAATGACCATTTAAAAAAGATAAATTGGTTACTTTTTTTAAGGTATAAGTAATACGATTAGACTTTACAATACAAGGGGGAGCAAAAATACTATTTTCTCTCTGCAGCCCTTTTCCACATTATCTTGCTATGTTCCCGTGCTTGGGTGGATTTGGTAGACATAACTGCAATTTCTCTATGATTATTTAAGAACTCCCGGCGAAGCAGTTGGGTCATACTAACACGACGACTTGTTCGTGTTCCACTAAAAATAAATTCACCACATTCATCAGTAATCTCTGAAGCGACATTCCTATTATAAATGCGTGAAGTACACCATTATGATATTTTCATGTAAGTAAACAAAGTTACGACATTGTGAAGAGGTATACAAACTAACACTTTATTTGGCGCGCAAAAATATTTTTTTTTAAATTGTCGCCTGACTTAGCACACACGTTCAAAATCACGTTGAATCCTTCAAAGTTACAAAGTTGTTTTGAACGGGAAATTGAGCTTTGTAGTGCTTTTAGATAATGTATCAAGGTAACTTGTTATACATAATAATAGTTAAAAAATGTATATACCCTAGAAACTCATGTTTCTATTATTTTCAAAAAACCGGTAAAGTGAAAATAGAATTAGATTTAAGTTTTTGAACGATGCCTTTTAAAAAGACAATGGCATTACAGCAGGCCACAGACAAGCATTACCACTCAACTTCGGTGAACTTCGTTCAATAGTCGTTCACTTTTATTACTCTCATAGTACGATTATTAGCAGAACTAAATTAGGCCTGCTTCTGAACTGAATGAAAATTGAACGTTTTCTTAAAAGGTCATAGTAAGCCCCCAGGACCGCGCTATTTGAACGTGCCATGAGCGCTGCGCGGCTTGTATTCATGAT
This sequence comes from Apamea crenata, assembly GCA_949629185.1. Classification (NCBI taxonomy): domain Eukaryota; kingdom Metazoa; phylum Arthropoda; class Insecta; order Lepidoptera; family Noctuidae; genus Apamea; species Apamea crenata. The sequence continues at coordinate 11,780,559 of OX451372.1, forward strand.
TTATGATTCTTGAATTTTCTGTAACCTCTCCGAGAGAAAAAAAAAATTGCAGCTCGCTCACTCTGGCACTATCCGATCTCATAGTTTATAATTTTTCCCACTCGAGTGGTTTCAAAAAAAATTGAGCTCGCTCTTTTCTCGCAACTGATCGCAATTATCATAATCATATATCATAGTCAATAGCATGCACTAAGGTATGTACAGACGCCAGCACATCAACCTACTACAATCTGTCAAATTTCTTTAATAGATTTTCAACTTTATCTCTAAAGCTTTAAGGTTCAAGGTTGATTGGGAAAATTTGACAGTTTCGGGTAGCTTGACCTGCTGGCGTCCGTACAACAAATCAGTGACGGCAAAAAGCACCAGAGTACGAGTAGCCACTTACATTGATATCTTTTATTATTCACGAAACCTTGTTGCCAAATATAATAGAAGACATTTTTTTTCAGTATTTGTTATACTTATTAAGTCGACTAAATAGAGATGAGTAACAATAAAAAAATGGTCGTCCTATCGCCTCTCTATTATACTGTCTCATGTGTCAAATTCGTGTTTTTTATGACATTGACATTTACAAAGCAAATCGCAGCGCACGAGTGGCGTAAGCGTAAAATGTGCGGTCCATGTGGATAACATAAATTGTTGTGACAGTGATATTGAATAATTATACTAAAATGAAAGAAGAATCCGACTCTGTTAAAGCTCAGACGGAGAGTAAAGTGTCTGCTTCCGTTTTAGATGCTTTTGATCTTCTTAAAGCCCCGAAAGATGATGCCAAACTTCTTGGAGGGAGTAAAATCATATCACAGTTACACGGCAGTGAGGTTAGTTTTATACTATGATAATTTTCTAAATTTTATGAAGTGACTGGGTGTTAATGTTGACATTGACGGCTTCAACCTTACGTATTCTGTCCTATCCTATCAGATAATTAATTGTTTTCCATGTACTTAGACATACCAAAATACATTTTGCATTATACAAACACAATTTTGCATGAGACATCGAAAACTGTTACTGATACATGACTGTTTTACTGTTTAGAATGATAAAGATCTACAGTACGTCCTCAAAAGACTCGTAAGGAGTTTAGGCGCCAATCTGCCTGATATGAGGACTGGATACTTTGCAACTCTGGTGGCATTGCTGTCCAACTTTGAAAAAGTCACTATTCCACAAGTGTTAGAACTCATCAAGAAAGAGCTTCATAGCAATGGCTCTTCCAAAAGTGTAAGTACTGTTGGATATTTATAATATTGACGGCACGGTTGGCGCAGTGGTTAAGCGATTGACTGCTGCGCTGCGTGTCGTGGGTACGATTCCCGCATGGAACAAATATTTGTATGACCTACAATGAGTTGTTCCGGGTCTGGCTGGTTGTGTATGTGAGTTTATATGTCTGTAAACGCACCCACGATACAGGAGCAATTCCTAGTGTGGGGCAACGTTTAAAAAAAATAAAAAAATATTTAAGACTGACTGACCAACATCTGTAATAGCGGTGTCAAAAGAATGCATTACAATTGTTATATATTTTCAGGAAGTTGGTGATGTGGCTCTGGGTCAGATTTTAGTCTGCGGCGCAGTCTTCCGTTCAAAACTTTTCCTCAAATGTGGTAGTGAGGAGCAGGCGCAAGTTATTCAACTGCTTATCACAGCTGGCAAGAAGAAGTCTTATCTGAGCACTGTAGCATACCTCATATTACTTGATTTTATCAATGGTGTAAGTGAAATACAGACCATATTTTTTGCAAAGATTTCATTATGATTCTTTTCAACAGCCTAGCTTATGTCCAAATGATAAGTTATGATAAGTCAATAACAAAGCTTTGAAAATACTAAGCTACTTTTATTTTAGGTGGATGCAGAGCAATTTGCTACACTTATATGGCCGCTTATAAAACAAGACTTCAAGAAAGATATTAAAGAGCACACACTGGATTCTCTCTACTTCCTGATGATGGTCAATGCTAAGTTCCCAGCCAAAGTGAAGCTCAGGAAATTGATAGGAGTTACTGAGATACTTTGTGAAGACAACATTCTTACAATTTCTGAGAAATTAATGGTAAGGGATATTTTTTTTTTTATTAGAGCCCTATGCCTAAAGAAATTTCAAAGATCCAAACCACATTATGAGTATGTGCTTTTTCAACTGTGCAATCAATTGATCAGATGAAAGAATGCAACAACATTTTAAAATTAATTTATTATTTCAGACTGGAATTGATTTCAACTCAATAGGTCATCCCATCTACAAGGAAATTTCAACAAACATTGCCAACTCACCTCATTTAAAACTGTTTTGGACATCGGGCATTGATAGCCAACTTGTAAAACATAACAGAAACAGAGAATTAGTAGCACTCAACATTCTTACCACTGTTCTCAACAACATCAATGAAAATGTTGATATTATACCAGAGTTGATCAGCAGAAATTTCTTTAAACTGTTCATGGACTGGTTCAAAGGACTCCAAACAGCAAGCAAGATCAGAAGCAAGAGAGATGATGAAGATGATAACAAAATTATGATAAAAAAACAGAGAGAACTGCTCAATGCTTTAGCTAAAGCATTGAAATCAGACAAAGTTGATGACACTGTAAGAGTAGAGATATTACAAAAACTCTTGCTAAATCCAGGTGAAATGAATTTCACTGAAATTACAGGCAATACTATTGTGAGATCCATAATTTCTGACTTATCGAAAGATGGAGTGAAGAAAATGGCAAAATTATTTAAAGGAGTACTTTTGAATACTTCCAAGAAATTAATAAAAGAAGATGTTGAGAGGAATTGGTATAATAACGAGAGAGTGAAGGCAGCTGAACTCATTTCATATCTGGTGAGCCATGAATCTGTGAAAGATGATACAGAATTGAAGCTGACCTACATGAAACTACTCATGTGCTTTGGCTTCTTTAAAGTTGGAGGTGATGAGGCAGTGGCCGTCAGCAGTGAACTATCAGGTAATTGTCTACTTGCTTCATTAACAATATGTTGGCACACAAATTAATTGTTACTAATTAATCCTTATTTTTCTTGCTTCCAGGAGCTATCAAGTCCTGCTTCTACCGATGTTTCACATCTCGTTTCTCGAACGTCGACAATCTAGTCACAGTTTTGTCATCTTTGAGCAGTTTTATTTGTAGCATTTTACAAAAAGAACAAGTAAGAACAAAAATAGAGAAACAATTCCCAAAGGAGAATATGGATTGCTGGGAAATGCTCATGGAAGTCTGTCAGAATATAGAGAAGAATGACACTAAATCGAAAGTTGATAAAGTATTCCTTGTTCTGCTTTACCAACTTGGACTATTTCTCTTCTCTGAACCTGTTCACGTAAAAATGGCGAGAAGTTCAATAAAGGAGCTTAAAAGTTGTTACGAACATTACAGAAAAGGAAAAAAAAAGAAATCCAAAGCAGTAAAAGAAGGAGATATTTCAGTTGAACCAGAATGGATTGAGGTGCTAGTGGAAGTTTTGTTGTCCATATTATCAGCCGAGTCCAGTGTCCTCCGATCTGTAGTACAATGCGTATTTAGATTACTGTGGGAATACTTGACTCCATCATCAGTGGGGCAAATAGTATCAGTGTTAGATCCTGAAAATGAATCGAATCCACTAACAAATGAGGACTCGGACTCCGAAAACGAAGGTGAGGAAACTGAAGCTAAAGAGAATGGAAATGAAAGTGACGACGAAAGCGAAGAAGAGGAAGAGAGTGAAAGTGAAGGTGACGAAGACGACGAGGACGGCGACGATGAGGAAATGAGAACACCTGAGCAGTTGAGGTTAGCAGTCCAGAAAGCGTTAGCAGGCGCGGCAGCTCTAGAGTCCGACACTGAGAGTGTTGATGCCGATATGATAGACGAAGAGGAAGGCAAAAAGCTCGATGATGCTCTAGCAGAGGCCTTCAAGCAGTTCCATCAAGGGAAAGGGAAAAAAAATAAGAAAGATCGCAAAGATAAAAAATCTTTGTCAGACTTCAGAATCAAAGTACTTGATCTGATCGACATTTACTTGGAAAAAGATCCATCAATGGATATATGTCTCGGTATGATCGCGCCTCTGACAAGATGTCTGGAATTCTGTATCCAAGATGGGCAATTTAATGAATTGGAGAACAGAGTCAGAAAATCAATTAAAACTCTTGCTAAAGTTAGAAAGTTTTCTTCTGTAGATGATATTGATATGAATATCCTATGCGACCACCTCAAAGCAACAATAGATAAAGGCGCCAGAAGCCACTTCTTGTTCCAAGCTCTTGGTGACGTCATTACATTATTTGCGACATTCATAATAAGTTGTTCACTAAAGATTGAAGCAAAAACACCCAAATCGCCGAAGAAAAGCAAGGCTGTCTCACCCATAACTGAAATTTTCAAGGAAGCAGTGCAAAGTTACTTTCAGAACCGCAACTGTATGCTGCCGATCATTTTTTTCCACAATGTCATGCAGACAGAATGGATTGGCAGCTACAAACTTGTGCCGGTATTAATAGAAAATGTTTTTAATAATAATGTTAGGCCATTTCGCCGTAATGAAGGATTGGAGTTGATTGCAGGATTTTATCGTTCTTTGAAAAGAAACAAACCTACTTCTGAGGTAGCTCTCAAAGCTTTAGCCAGCTTAGAGGCCACATTCGAAAGCACTTTAACAGAATCACTCACAAGTGATACAGAATCCACAGTCAAAAATAACTTCTTTGTTACACTTAAAAAGTTGATGAATACAATGCAACAGTTCCATGAAAGCTGCCATATTGAAACTAAGCTAGATTTTAAGAGCTTACTGGATATTGTAGGCTCATGTAAACCTGCACCGAAAACAAATACGAATAAACAAGTTCAGGAAAATCAGAACCAACAGAATGGTAATAAAAAAAAATCAAAGAAAAATAAAAAGAAAAGAAAAATCGAACAGGTGAATGGGAATGTGGAGCCTAAGCAAAAGAAATCGAAAAAGATTAGTGAAAGTGAATAATTTTACGATAGGTAGATAAGTTTGAATTTTATAATAAATTACAGACAAGATGTTTTATTTTATTTTTCCAATCAATAAAGGTCCCTTCTGAAATACCTATTCACATGCCATGGTATGCTACTATCATCCTAGCTGACTTGATTATCTTTACCCGCCCGCGGAACGGACACACTTGAATATATTCACTCCTAGAGGGAGAATTAATTAAAAACAACGCCTGTATACCCCAAAGAAAAAGTAGGTACAGTCAGCGACAAAAGTCGTTGATCATTTCGGAATGTTACTAATAAATATTTTAAAAACGTGTTTGTCATATTAGTGCGACTACGAGTCTGCAATAAATTGTTATAAACACGTAGAATTTGCCAGTCTTCAGTCGAAATCTTTTCTGAAACTTAGGACTGTTGTTCATCTACTTATGTCGCTGACTGTACGCCTATGAATAAGGAGATATTATAATATAACATTCAAACTAATGAGAGGATCGACGAAACCAATAGACAAATGGTTGGAGACATGGGCAGCATGTCCCGATCAATTAGTACTCTTTGGCTTGTCTTCTCCAACATCTCGCACTAGATTAGTGGAGGATATGGTGGTGATCTTAACTGTGATTCAAATTGAACCCTACAGTGCACATAAAAATATGAGATATAAATAACTCTGAATGACTAGCCCGAAGGCGGTAGATATTTTTAAATAAAGCGGAATGTAATAGTTGGTATTATTTTATTTATCTAATAGATGGCGCGCAACGTTTCCGGTAAATGTTACTATATTTGCCGTGTACGATTCTTACTTTTTCTCAGAGATCTGTATTAAAATCAACTCATCAAACAAGCATATTAAATGGCTAGCTGATGAATAAGTATCGACACTATTTGACCTAAAATAAGTTATGCGCATACCTAATATTGCAGAAATGAAAATTTTAGTCATAAAAATGTTTCGAAATAATAATAATAATAATAATAATAATAATATCCCTGGACATTTCACACAGCACCATTTGTCCCAAGCTAAGCAACCTAATGCTTGTGTTATGGTAACAAGATGGCTGATAAACTACTTATATACATTTTTTTTTTTTGTAAATACATAAATCTTTTTAATCTTTTACTTTGTCTTTTTTGCTAGCACTCATTTAAAAAATATTATTCGGAAAGGGATGGCTTCGTTTTACATTAACGATTGTAAGTAAAGTAATTATAAATAATCTAAATTGTCCGTGATTATTGCTTATTTTCTTTATTTCTATGTAGTGGCAACACTCACCGGAAACAAGCAGTAACTCATATGTTTCACAACCTGCTCAAAACTCAGCCAGCCATCTTTTGTGGAAAAATCATTTGTTTCGTGTCGTCAGGGTAAATTTCACAATTGTAATTAATGTCAGAGCCACAGTCTTCGCTTTTATTAAAAAAGCAGCTAGCTGGTAAGTGTATTATTCGTATATAATAATAATTTGTACTGATGTCTCATGCTTGGGCCGTCAGACTAGTTATTCGAGCAATCATTGACCTCAGCGGGTCGAATTTTGAGTATCTTTGTGGTTCGGATGATTCTGTAAGTTTGAAACTTCCTTTGTGCTGCACATGTGGTAATTTTTATGGTTCGGACGAAAAATGGACTCGTTAAATTAAAATCAATATTCGCAGCGATGACAGGTGTTCGTGCCAAAGTCAAAGGAGTAAAATAACTATTTACAAGTATATTTACGGTTCACAGTTGGCAGGGTTTCGCGTTTCCTACAGTGATAATGTGTAAATGTGTAAAGAATAATAAGTGTCTCTACGAATATTTAGGTTTTTCTACTCATTGTTTTCAGAACTGAACAAAAATCCAGTGGAAGGTTTTTCTGCTGGGTTGATAGATGACAATGACATATACAGATGGGAAGTCCTCATCATCGGACCTCCAGACACATTATAGTAAGTAGCAAACATCAATATGTTGACTGGTTTACAGACAATAATAGTTTACCCCATAAGCATGGTGTTTTGTCAGTAACAAAATTAATTGAGAGTAACTGGTATGTTTAGTCCATGACTAGGCATTCTTAAATAGAAATGTTCCATAAGCTTAACTTCCATGTCATGATACCAATAGCTACAAAGTAGATGTTATATTTATGTATGTTTGTTTGTAAAAGACATATCCATTTACTATTTGATAATACAATAGGAATGGTACTGTGACTCAAGAATTAATAAGTTAGCTGCAATGAAATGTTTTACTCAATTTTCAGCGAGGGTGGGTTCTTCAAGGCACATTTACATTTTCCCAAGGAATATCCTCTGAGGCCGCCACGGATGAAATTTGTTACTGAAATATGGCATCCAAATAGTAAGTGATACTTGTTGTAAGCATTTAGTGAAACATTGATTGGAAGAAATAAAATCATATCTGGAGAAAGCTCAGTTTTTTCTATATTATAAATATAAGCACAGTATTGCGGTCTAAAACTGTCTTTCATGACTGAACTGTCGGTCTATTTATCTCTCCCCTCATGCCAAGTGTTTCTCAAAATACCTTTTAACATTTTGATTTCATTTAAGACAGACTTAGTCCTTTTGGCTGTGTTCTAGAAAAGCTACAAAGGTTTGCAAATTTTAACAATTGCCAGTTGTGTTGTGGCAGTGGCAGTTTTAATGTGGTGCCAGCATTCTGCATTGTGATGACCCCAATTATTTAGTTAGCAGTAACATTATGCCAACCATTGTCAATTGAGTAGTTAATCACTAACAATTGGTGTAAAATATCTTTCCTACATTCAATAATTGATAAAAAAAAATCTCATAAGCTGCTACCACTCAATCAGTTATTTTATTATTATATGCTACCTGCTAAATAACTTCAAAAATATATTATTTTCAGTTGAAAAAAATGGTGATGTTTGCATATCAATATTGCATGAACCTGGAGATGACAAGTGGGGCTATGAGAAGGCATCTGAAAGGTGGTTGCCAGTGCACACGGTGGAGACCATTCTCATAAGTGTTATTTCCATGCTGGCAGACCCAAACGATGAGAGCCCTGCTAATGTTGATGCTGCGGTGAGTGAAGTGATGTCACTTATTTATTTTACTTAGTGTAGCAAAACTTAAATGTGCATGTCTGTGTATTTTTTTATACTTAATGCACAAAGCTACATAGATACAGTGTAGTTAATTTTTTTTAAGACATGCAAGTGTCTAATTAGTCTTTGTCTTGAAAGATCTTGCTAGTTGGTCATGTAAAGCTGTAACCTGGAGTACAGCTACCCTTTAGCTAAGAAACCATTAGCAGCAGTAAGCATTCTGATGATTGTGTACAGGGTGGCCCAATGGTAGGCATGTTTAAAAAAAAAATTGTTCCTTTTAAACCAATCAAAGTATTCTGCACATCCATATTTGAAGAAATCAGGTCGATTTCTGCATACTCGAGGTGTCCATAACTTAAACAAAAATATATTTTTTTTTAACTATATTCTGTCCCTCAAAATAAATATCACATGACTTAAACAAATATGACAACCTTATGGGCCACTGTGTATATAATTAGGCAGTCATCTAACCAACTTGCACATTCAATGAATCACCTGGCTTCTTAGTTAACTGTGCCAATTGACTGCTGAAAAAAGCTAGTCATACCAGGGCCTGACAGAACAGAGTATAAAATGGCGAATTAAGTTAGATGACTCCAAGTTTTCTTCCACTAGATTGTGTAGTTGTCTAGACCTTTCATTTTACCCCTATAGTTAATTTTGTGTTTGAATTAATAATAATTTTAGTTTTTCCACAGGAGACTTACAATGTGCTCGTGTTTGACCTGCATCTGTAATTATTACCATTCTCATTTAACTATTGTTTGCATTCACAGAAAGAATGGAGAGAGCGATATTCGGATTTCAAAAAGAAAGTTGCGAGATGTGTTAGGAAAAGTCAAGAAGATTGTTTTTAGGAGAGAGAGGGGATTTAGATCACAAAATATTATCATTGGAAAAGGGCCATGTGACACATCTGTACCAGAACCACACTATATTGAATAGTTTTTCACGCTAGGTCGCTGCACGCACCAACCCGTATTTACTCAAACACGACCCGCGGACGCCAGTAATAGACGAGTGCTCATTCTGTTTCTTTTTACAGAAAGAATGGAGAGAATCATATTCGGAGTTTAAAAGGAAAGTAGCACAGTGTGTGAGAAAGAGCCAAGAGGATTGTTCCTAAGTAACAGTGCCCTTTTTCATTAATTTAGTTGGATAGTGAGTGTTTGGTGATGCAGTTAGGACGTTGTTGAGAGCAAGCCCCGGCGTGACTCATAGTGCGGGCCCCCCCACCCGGGCCAGAGACAATATTGAAATTGATTTAAAATAAATACTTATTGTAATTAAATGGTATCGCTGCCGTATTTTATAAATAATAAATTAAAATAGAATCCAAGGTCTTTTTCATCTTTTTTAAGACATGTTAGCTAGCTATTGTTATAATAATGAAATATGTATGGTAATTTTTTATAGAAAAACAAATCTGCATTTTGTTGTTTTTACTTCCTATATGATTACAAGTTTGATCTCTGTATAGTAGAAACCAAATCTGAAGTAATTTAAACACTAATTATTTATTACGTATCGCAATTCTCTACTGTATAAATAAAATATAAACATGCAATACTAAGAACCTGGCAAAATTATAAAAAAAATGTAAAATGAGCTACCAAACTTGTACTTCGCATGATAGTAATTGTTAGTTACCGACGCGACGCGATGCATACACATTGGTAGCTTTTATAACGTCGCTTCAGAATTACAATTTTATTCTAGTGCTAATTTTAGTAGTAAATTTAATACTTAATTATAATTTTTACTGAATAAATATAACTTTTGTAAACCTATCATTGTATCGATTGTACCTTGCCCTCTATGCACATATGAATAAAGCACAGGTTGATAAATTGCAGATGTTACATTGTCGCAAAGCGAACTAGTTGTGGTGTCCCACACCCAACACTTCAAATATTTTTGCTCAACATTTATTAATTAATGGCGGGAAGACCACAGGCATTATTTATAAATTGTTTGATACCTTTTATTAGTTTTGTACATTAGTTCTCAATATTGTCAATTGTGTTTTTGTACAATTAGAAGAAAAGCTTTGTTACCATTTTGGATGTGAAAATTATATAATAGTAATAAAAGATGATAAATGAAAACCCCTCATATTCACTCTATATCATCGAACACTGATTTGTGACGTGTGTATAATACTTTTCCCTGTGTATGTATATTTTTTGCTATAAAATCATAATGCAGTGATAATGAGATTTTATTTGTAACTATTCATTACCAATACCTAGTCCAAGACCTTACATGTAGCAAGAGTTGATAAGATGAGGACAAAACACAAACAAGTATTGAAAAAGTAACATTGGTAACTTTACTTATCAAAATACACACATAGCTGCAAAATTGTTCTATATATGTCTGCCTACCCCTTGGGGAATTCAGGTGTGATGTTATGTTCAAAATACTTCAAAACATACAATATTTTGTAGCACAGATTTTCTACATTTCAGTCGCTATCAGAGTTTTCTGCTAGAACTGCACCTTGTATGCTTCTTGGGTCGAAAGTACTTTCAAAGCACCTTTTAAACACAGACTTAATCATAGTTCTGGCTGCAGGTGAAGCCGGTATATTATCACAGTCTATTAAATCTATCCTTCCGTCTTTGTTATTTGTACTATCTTTGCTTAAACTACCATTTAATTTGTGACTTAAATTAATTTCATCGTCTCCAGGGATATCTACAAAGTTAAATAGATGAGAGTCTTCATCTAAGCATTTTGAAATGTCCATATCTAAATGAGGCTTCTTCTTGGCAGATCCTTGAGTGGTGCTGTCTTTCCGCTTGTTTCTTTCAACATTAGTGTTCTGCGTTGCTGTTGTTTGTGATGCATTATCAGGTTTAGTTGTTGCTAACACAAAGTGTGCTTCAAAAGTGGTGCCGTTATGAACAATAAAAACGGCAGGTCTTCCAGTTGTCTCAAAATGTACTTGTAGAGGCAAATTAAGAGCTTCAGAAAATGTCAGCAGAGCTCTGAATTCTTTTAGTGAGAATGTAATAGTTGTTTCTGACCCTATGAGGTAACTATCAAATTCTGCTGGCTTCAAACTAATTTGTGTTCTGATAATTTTGGTAAGATCTATATTACAGTCAATATAGTTCCGCAGTATGAGGGAGAGTGAGGTGGCTTCTAGTGTTACTTGATCATCCGAACTTTGGAAGTTGTTGAGGGCATCTGTTAATATTCTCTGAGGAGATGTTATCCTGAAAGGTTTTTAAAGTTATGTCACAATGAGGCTTCAGATTATTATTTTTGATTGTAGCTACATTGACATTACATGTTTCAAAGATTATAAGCACAGTAAGTTGTGTAGATTACCTTACCTGTTTGGTACAGAATCCTTTGTGTACACAGCTTGCATTGCTTTACAATCTAATATTGATACAAAGTGTGTTTTAACAATGCCGTGTTTGCATTTCAACTGGAATATCAACTTGCAGGATTCTGGATCCAGTTTGATTTCTAGGTTTTCAACTTGTTTGTCCATATGAGTAGGCGACTTAAACGTGTTAAGCGCCGATTTCATGGATATTTTACACTTCAAGCCCTCATTATCCTCCGTTGAGTAAAAGTTGTAATTGAAGTACGAGAAGAAATTTTTATTAAACTTTACCATAGCATACGCAGATTCAGCGGCATTTAAAGTTCTTAGTAGTATACAATCTGGAAGGGATTCTAAGTAAAGTTCATCCCCAAATCTTGCAAGAGCATGGACAGTTCTAGCTAAAACTAAAAAGATTATTGAGATTATTTTTTCGTTCAAAGGATTTTTTCATGACAAACAAACAAGTCGGTTTTTATTTCAATTAACTTAAATACTTGCCTTTAACATTGGCTCCAGGTACATGGCATTTCATTTTGTATTTATAAATAATCAGATAATGCAACCGTGCAAACAAAAACAACAAATCAACCGCTGATAGCTTTTGACATTTGACAGTTTTGTTCTTTAAGTTCCTTACTGTCAATCACTGCTATGCTAAGCTGTCAATAGCAGTTTTTACAATCTGTATCAGACTAACCATTTGCTATTGTGGTGCCGATTCCCTTGTTCACAAACTAAACTAAATTTAAGTTATGTAATATTAGTTTAGTCCTGTCAAATTAGTCAGCGCCTGACGTAAATTAACGTATTTTTAGTAGCCATGTTTTTAGTCACGTCTTTATGTTTATAGAAATAAACTATGGGATGCGACTTTCGAACAGGAGCCGTCAGACGTCTGCGTCGCCACGTGAGGGAGGTTCTAGGAGGGAGCACGAAGACCAACGTAGACAGTCAGTGAGAATCATGAAAATGATCATTTTTCTATGGAATGGCAGTGCAAGACTTGGACTGAAGATGTGGGTTCACAGATTAGACTGATTTGTCTTCATTCATGTCTGTCAGTCAGATTTACTATTTGGAAAATGGTGTATAATATGTGCCTCTGTTGTGTAGCTCTGTAGTCTGTCTGTGTCTGTCATCTGTGGGTCAGTCAGTCTGGTGGTCTGGGCGTCCCACATATTGTAGTCTTTGGTCTGGGCTGGGCACAGAACACTATTACTCCTAGCGGAGGTCTGGGACATAGCATAGACTATACACTTATAGTCACAGAGCATGTAACCTTTCTTATAGTCTGTACTCTGTGTCTGTGAGACTGTGAGGTTCTGGGTCAGTCTGTCAGTGGAACCGGTGATGTGTGTACGTGTCGCACATCGGATACAATATAAATAACACGAGAGGAAGTTCGACTACTTGTAACTAAAAAGCGTTCTAAGAACGAAATACATTCAAACGACTAAAATAAAGAAAATGGGTTCAAGCGGTGAGTTGCTATTATTAATTTATTAAATAAACCTGACCGTGGCTAAAGCCCGTTAGCAGGACAGTTATGTATTTATTATTGCTATGTAGGTAGCGTCTCCGTTATTTAAATGAAATTAGTTTTCTTCATATTTCTCTATACAAACTTCCAATAGCAATTTTTGTGTACCTATCTAACGACATAGGGGACGTTTTGTGTGGAACAGCTGATACTAAATACCAAGGGAATGCTTAAGATTCCTTATAAAATAACCAGGTCGACCCACTTTTATGCTTTATTGTTACGTAGGTAAATACTAAGTGATTTGAACGCCAATAATGATACTTATAAATAACTTACAAATCTTATACTTACAGAACGTGGTGCTTACATTTCGATTAAAAAAAAATCTTACAAACATGATACAGACAGGATTTTCTTCTGAAACTTGTCAACGATGGTATCGAGTGTTTCAAACAGGTGGATTACAAATATTGAAAGATCACTTCAATTTGTAATCCGTGTAACACTCGGTACTACCTACCATCATTTACAAAGTTTCAGAACAAAATCTTCATTATACAATTTTCGCTTGATCTCATATTCCCATACGCATCGTAGGTCGACCGACATCGCCACAGAGCTCACAGATCATCATCTGTCTAGTCTTTTCCTAGTCAAAAATCCACGAATGACAGCCGGGACCAACCGACGTGCTTTCCGAGGCACGCGGATGGGTCTTGGTATAAAGAAGATGCTCTGCTCACCCATCCACGGACCAACGGCGGCAAGCGTAGCTTGACCTGATCGATTGACCTGTGCGGCTGTTATTACTTAGCCACAAGCCCCACAGAGCCCATAGATTACAGTAGCCAGTATTCGCCACTGAATAAATGATCAGTGTTGATGTTGATCTAAATAGAGTGTGGCGAGTTTGCGAGCGCGCGATTTATAGGATACTAGCTTCTGCCCGCGGCTTCGCCCGCGTGGATGTCGGAAGTTATCCCACGGGAACGTGCTACCAGGATAAAAAGTATGTGCTTCCCCAGGATGCCATCTATCTCTTTGCCAAATCAGAAGTTCAGTGGTTTAGGCGTGAAAATGTAACATACAGTTTCAAGTTCAAATCCTCCCCTAAAAACCGAATTATCCCTTTTTGCCCCGTCAGGGGTCAATTTTCGACAACTACATACTTATTATTAAATTAGTTTCTGTCGAAAGTATCAATACTGACTTTGGAGGTAATCGGACCGCGCATTCAATTTCTTCCACAAAAACTTCAACACCCCTATTATAGTTTCAAACTACCAACGGGGGATCCGTTGGTAGTTTGAAAAACTTATAATGATAAACTTTATTACTTACTTAGGCAAGTATTGTTGCCAAGTTTCAAGTTTATTAACTAAATTAATAAGATTTTTCATATAAACTGTATCCCCGCTTTTCACCCCCACAGGAGTGGAATTTTGAAAAATCATTTGGGATGTGTTCATAACTTGACTCAAAGATTATTTATACCAATTTTCGAGTTAATCAAGCCACGCTGTAAAATCCACCCCTGTAAAATTGACTACCCCTTTTCAGGCCGTCGCGGGTAGATTTTCGAAAAACCCTGATACACATTATTCTTTCCTTTCAATTGTAGGTATAAATACTGAGTTTCGATTAAATCGGACCGCGCGCTAAAATTCTTCGATACAAACTTTGAAACCCCCCAATCCCCTTTTAGGGGGTAGTTTATAAAAACAAAAAATTCCTAACTTCATAATTTACTTTGATAAGTATTCGTGCCAAGTTTCAAGTTTATTAACTCAAGGAATAACATTTTTCATACAAACAAAATCCCCCCATTTCACCCTCTTAGGGGTGGAATTTCGAAAAACCCTTTCTTAGTGGATACCTACTCTTTACGAAGAATACACCCTCCAAATTTCATGTCTCTAGGACCAGCGGTTTAGGCTGTGCGTTGATGTCTCAGTCAGTCAGTCAGCCAGTCAGGACTTTGAATTTTATATATATAGATATGCAGGGCCGGATTAACCATGTCGGGAGTTCGGGACCCTTAGGCAATGCAATTCTCGGGGCCCCTTTTCAGCCGTTTTAAGATCATCAGCTCCTTTAAAGTTGATGAATGTAGGAATCAACACAAGTTTGCGATCCCTCCTAAGTATTGTTTTTTTTCTCGCCTAATACAACTTCAAGCCAAGGGAAGCCTAAATAAATACCATTTTTGAAGTTTTTGTTGTTTATGGATCAGGGTTTCACCAAAAAAAGAATTCGAAGACTCGGGAAAAACCCTCTTTATTTCAAAATGCTTTTGTGCATTTTAAAAGCCATGGAAAAAAGCCAGCCCCTCAAAACTTGTGTTGTGGTAAATCCCAAGGTCGGGGTGAAACCCGAATGGATATACAGCCCGACCCAACAATTTATAGGAAGACAACCATTATCTTAGAACTTTTAAACTGACTTCAAAAAAGGGAGGAGGTTCTCAGTTTGTTGGAATCTTTTGTTTTTTTTATGACATGTGTTCTCCCCGATGTTGATTAATCAAAAACGGCTCGACCTTTTTGGACTATTCTTTTTTTCTTCCCAGGTGGTCCCATTGTCATCAATTCAGCATCTGATGATGGGATCTTGGATAACTCGAGGGAACTCCTCTAATATTATAGGCAAGCTTATATCGATTTGGTTAATTTTTTTTTTGTGGCAGATAAACTAATAAACGACAAATAAAAACTTTTTTACAAAAATAAACAACAAGTGAAAAATAAGTCTGTGTCCTTAGTTTTGACCTAGTGTAAGGTGTCGAATTAGTGATTACGGGCATAGGTAATCAGTGTAATAATTACATTAACTATAACGTCACCTATCTAGCTAACTGTTATCACCAAACCACTAATCAAATGACTATTGACAATTCATAATTCAATGGCAAGCTGAAGGTACACACAAAGCACGTGACACAATTTAGTGCCGACCTACATTTTGTTTAGCATTTAGATACACTGTTTAGCTTTTAGGAAACTGACCGCATTTTGATTTCCGACAAGTTATTTAGGCACTAAGCCTTCAAGGATTAGGATTTCAATGGAATTCGGAGTCATAGTGATGACTGGTGGTATATTTGTACTTCTGGAAGAAGTTGTTCTGAAGGAACAACTAACTGGCTGTAGAGCATACTTGACATAGTTCATGAACGGCCATAAGCGACGTTTTTTTTTTTCGAATGCTATATTTTATGTAAATTACCGTTCTACAGACTAACGAGTTCAGATCTGTAGAACGGTACTTTACAGAATAATCCGGACTCATGACTTCATATGAAAGGAACGTCTTATTTTGAAGAGCACCTGTCAAAAACAGTCATTACAAAATCACTTCGTTCAATGAACGAATGGTCAGAATTAAATCGTTCACACAATATAATATGTAATGTTACTTAATTAAAGCGTATTTTTTCATTACGAATTTTAAATTTATTACTCAGCTACAGTTACCACCATATTATTATTAATAAATATAAAACAGTTAAATTACATGTTCGATGTACGGCCCACTTTTTATAAAATACTTCTTGAAATTGTGTTCGTTCTTTAAAAACTCGAAGTTCTCTATGGACGCGTTAGATACGTGCCAGGCTACTATAAGTTTACACGAGCCATCTTTCTCAATGCAGTATTCAAGTGGCAAAGTAGCCGCCACAGAACTTTTATGAGGATAGAAACTGTATTCAGACAATATTCTCAAACTGCATTCTAGATTATTATCAGCGAGGCTCCTGACGACACCTGAAAAAAGAATGGAGATTTATAAATATTTTGATAGTGAATTCTGAAGTTGAGTATCCCGATGAGGCCGGCAAAGAGCCAGGATACTTATCCCAGAGCCCGGAAAGCCCTAACTCGGAACTTTGTGTAAAAAACTTAGCATAAGCTGGATAATCAGCCTGTAATGTTCCCACTGCTGGGACACAATAAGCCTCCTCTCGGTGAGAGGGAGTGGGCCGCAATCCACCACGCGGGCCCAGTGCGGGGTGGTAGATGTCACACGTCTGAGAATTTTTGGTTCTAGGACGTGCCGGATTCCTCACGATGTTTTTCTAACATAAAGTAAAACGCCTGGGTTCGAACCTACTACTAGTGAGTCGCGGCCTTTGCTTCTGGGCTACCATTGCTCTAACTAAAGCCTTTAAAATTCCTTTTTTTTAATAGTAACTGGTTAGTCTACTAGTTTCTTGTTCGTACGTACCTTGGAAATGAAAAAAAACTTATCAACAACAAAAACTAACGTACGCCCAAAAAATCTTAAAAATAACTAAAAACTGTCACATTCAGAAAAACTTTGTTCTGAATCTATGAGAGCATCTGCTGAAACATCTCTATTTCTGCCTGTTTAGTTATCCAAGGTGTCTTATTAAATTCATTTAATCACGCTATTATCTTTGCAAAGTATTTATTTCCGATAATTTGTTACCTGGCCTTGAGTCCAAATTGATTGATAGTCCAAATTTAGGACTGGGTGGATTGAGCAAACAGGTTTTTATCTTGTTTTAAGTTATGTGCCGATATTATAAATGGTATGATTATGATTGTAGTATGTATGAGTATCTATGATTATGATTGTGAATGAGTTGGATAAAGGTACAATTCTGAAGGCGACAGCAGACCAGACAGCAGCGGCAGTGACGCTCAACCGCAATGAATGAATGACCACACTGGCCCTACTGGGTATTTCTATGAAAACGCTTCCGTGGATGGCGACAGTGCCACCAGCTGCTGCGGTCGAGCGGCGACTGCAGACGGCATCGGCGATACCATTAGTGCTGTCAGTCGCTATCACTAACAGAGCGACAAAAAGTATTTTACAAATGTGTTTCGTGAAACTAGAAAGTCCCGCTGTCGTCGTAGATGTGGCGTGGTATTTGGAGTCAAAACTGTAGCGGCACTGTCGCCTGTTTATTATCAACCGCAACGCCCACCGCTGCAGTCTGCGGTCAGCCGTCGAGTTCTGAATTGTACTAAATTTTGTCATCGTAAAATAGATTTAAAGTTGATGGTTAGACACCAACCCGTTGAGTTGCACCGTGCACCCTATTAAAAATGTGACTCAGGCTGGCTGGACAAATCTTCAAAATAGCTCGCATTTTACTAGGTCAATAGGGCACTTTATGTAACGGCTAAACACCCTTATTTCAGTATTTGTAACGCTACAGAATCTTAGATAATCGATCGAAAACGTGCCTTTACATATGCCTGTTACAAATTTATGTAACGCCCGTTGATATGCAAAAAGTCGTCAAAATCACTTCCGTTACCGAGATTGAGAGACCAGCGAAAAGTGGTTTTTCAAGCTGGCTGGACACGTTTTCGATCGATTATCTAAGATTCTTCAGCGTTACAAATTCTGAAATAAGGGTGTTTAGCCGTCACATAAAGTGCCGTATTGTCCTAGTAAAATGCGACCTATTTTGAAAATTTGTCCAGCCAGCCTGAGTCACATTATTAAAATGGTTAAATGAAGCTCGTCTATTGTTTAATCTAAATTGAAGCAAAACCTGTAAATATGGATTAGTCTAGAACACTTTTAGGTCGTAGGTATACTATGTCTATTTGTGAAAATTTGAAATAAAAAAATTGGTATGCTTCTATAAATCATCTCCAACCAGCCAGACCAGCAATTTCAGTTCTACAGGTTTATGACAAAAAATAAGTGCTGTCCAATTCTGAAAATCAGCTAGGTCCTTGAATATCAACTAGACTTACCATCCTTGCACGTATCGTTGATGATTTGCTTCGTGACGCTCATGTAGCGCTCCAGAGTGGTGTTGAAGGTCGGCTTCAGACAGAGGTACTCGTCTTCAGTATATTCTGGCGCCCGAGCTGATGGAACTACGTCATATTTGATGACAGAGTTGAACACACACGGGTCTTGGACGGTGACTACCTGTTATTTGTAAAAAAAAATTAGGACAGCGCTCTATCGGTAAAAATGCAGTCTTTATTGGCATATTGTATCTTACCATAGAAAACGCATCTGAAAATACATCTACTAGTGTAATTAACGTTCAACACGCTAAGGCGAGAAGACCGATAATTGCTCAATCACGATAATATTTGTGCACAAATCCTTATCTTGAATTATATCTTCTAAGTACGCAATGTTTCAGAAATGGAAGAGAATCTTTGCGAAAAAAACACAGGTACAGTCTAAAAAGACCTTCTTATCCTTAACGCGTCTATGATTCTATCGAATAATTACAGGTCAATAGACAAAGAAAACAAACTCCTTGCAAATTGCAATCAAAGTATAACGCAAGGCATTGCTTTGTGGTATACAATCTTCTACAGTGTGTCTTTTTAACTGAGACATGGTAACGGAAACCCCTAAACCATACGAGCCACAGTAGCATATTACTTTCCTGTTCCTTAGGAGCTGGCTTAGTTCCAGTTGCAAAACATTCCGTAATGTATTGGATGTGACCGAAGTGGCCAATGACCAGAGGGCCTGAAATGTAACCCTGAGACACTCCTTTGTTTTATATGTTCACATATTACAAAGATGTCATCTGGAAACATGGTAAGATACGATGACACGAACTCGAGCAACTAAGATATATTTCTGCAGTTGGTCTGGCCGTTTGAAAAGCAGTAGTCTTCTATAATCAACACTGTCAAAAACCTTGGAAAAATAATCTTAAATTAGCCAAGCTATACTAAACAACGTTATGTAATCTACCTAATATCACTTATCATTAGCTTACCTAACTTGGAGTTTAATGAAAAAACCTGACATAAAAAAACTGCTAGTCATCTCACCCTAATATGGTTGAAGCGTTGATTGCTAATATATTTTTTTTTTTTATCCTTGGACATTTCACACAGCACCATTTGTCCCAAGCTAAGCAACCTAATGCTTGTGTTATGGTAACAAGATGGCTGATAAACTACTTATATACATTATTATATATACATATATTTCGTATATATGAATTTGAAAGATATTGTGTTTGCTTGAAAATCTTTTTGTCTTTTCAAGTCCACAAAGCATTTTTCTATATGTAGAAAATTTCATAATGGTCATGTAGCTACATAATTTTAGAAGAATAAGCGTTTGTAACTGAATGCAATAGAACGACAGCACGTAATACCTATGCAAGTTTGTATAATATAGCACAATGATTGTGTAGGTACATTTTTAGAATGAGTAAATTGCATAACTCTATTTTACAAAAATAAATTCATAATGTGAGTGAGATACGCGCCCACGGTAAATAGGATACTATTGGTTGTCGTGCCAATCCCCAGATTGAAATTATTCCGCAAGACCGCTACAATTTTCTTTGTATACTACGATTTTGAGCCGTCAACTTTTCCTTAGTGTATTTTTCCACGCATCGTTCAACATCAACGTTGATTTATCACATGAAAACTCTTGAATTTTGTTATCCCCAACCGATTCATACTTTATTATTTATTTAATATACACTGATTATTTACTATTTTTATAAGCTAACACTAAAATATATGTATATAAAACTAGCTTTTGCCCGCGACTTCGTCCGCGTGAAGCAACTTTCTTACATTTTTTAAGCACCATCCTCGTAGGTACTTCAAGGAATATTCTAAAAAAAGAATTCGCGAAATCGGTTCTGCTGTTCTCGAGCTCGAGATTTGCGCTTAGCAACACTTTCAGCAATTCATTTTTATATTATAGATTTTAAACAAGTAGGTATATAGAAAAAATATAGAAAAAGGCAGGAGCTCATTGGGCATCAAAAAATTCACTGTCAATGGGATAAGTGCCTAAAAGGCTGGAAGCAGTAGTAAGGTTGGATGGCAATGCTATGCAATGCTCAATTCATATATCATTATAAATCGGTTTAGGTTTCTGGCCCTGAATCTTTGCATTAATCATGCTTCTCACAATTCAAAAGTATTCGACGTACCGATATTTTATATTTATTTGCTTAAATGACCTACTCAAAATGCCTCAGATAAAGTATGTAGATTGACTTCATGAGTTCAAGTTCAAGACTGCATTTTTCAACCAGTGCTCCTTGTCAGCTGAACTTTTGTTTAATTTGTCTCGAGATTCAAGGTTGTAGAAACCGGCTTGTAGTTCCTTTGCTTATGGCTCGAGTGACGTAAAGTGTATTTTAATGATACAAAGTTCGCCTAACCAGTAACCATAAATTGATTGGTCAAATAGCATGATAAGGTTTTTAGCATTAACTGTGTCCGCGGACACTGTCAGTTGTTTAGATAGTAATACACGAGCTAATTATAGGGAAACTTTGATTTTGTGCAGTTTCAATCTCGTTAAACAATGTTCGTTCATGGGACTGTGACGTGTTAGTTCAAACGATGAGTTCAAACCATTTTAAATACTAGTAGCCTCTTTGGAGAGGAAATGCACTAACAAATGAAGCTGTTTTTATCTCCCTTAAATCCACGTGATGTACGGTGCATCTGCATCACATGGACGATAAGCCTCTTATTAATGACGGATAAGAATAATCAATGAACTGGTCATCTTCTTTAACTTTAATTCGGCATGATGGCCAGCAGCTGCATCGCCAGTACAAACGAACTGTCTCTACTGACATTGGCTGGCTTCCTGATATAACGCCAGCATGTTCTTACATTTTTAGGAGGATCCCTGACTTACGTAATGTAGCGGACTATTATTTACCTCTCTCCCGATGCATCTTGGCTCCGAGAACAGTCCATTGAAGAGGTTAGTCGAGGATGACTGACTGATGACAGGGAACTGTATCATGCCATTGCAGAGGGTCCAGCGACCGTCGCGGATGATGTATGACCGAGGCACCTGGCTTATCGTAGATACTGTCAATGTCGATACTCCTAACCTGGGAACATATTTACATTGTCTGACGTCCAATGGACATTTAGCAGAAACGTCCCCAGTCTCCAACAAGATTATAAATTCAATTAGCCTTACCAGGACTTGATAACCCGAACGATCAGATTTCCTTTTTTGTATTATACTAAAACGCACCACATTTAAGTGTAGAACTAGTGATTTGAGTTTGACTTCTCATTACTATCGATCGGTAGGCATTTGTCATAAATGTGACTGTTAGCATTGGACTGGTTGTCTAATTTATTACTTCTTCTGACAAAATGCATAATAAGCTACATCTGAGTTCTGCAGTTGGTTATTATCAGATTCGATTTAAAATGTACAAGTGTTTATGTTGACGACATCCTCATAATTTTTGAGTCAGTCATGGAATTGGTATATGTATACAGTAAAGACTGGTTTAATGAAGAAATTAATCCAGGTAGATGGTTGAAATCACTATGTTGTTTGTTATGCGACGCGTATACATATACATAAATGATTCGCTATATAGGCGACATAAGGGACTTTAAGTGGCAGAGTATATAAAAGTTGGTAATTACGTATGAGTTCAACTGTCACGCAGTTTGGCAGGTTTATGTAATGTGTATACGTATTTGGTTCAAAATATTTTTTTTATTTTTTTTTATTTGAATTCAAAACACTGCCGGATTGCACCATCAGGGTTCAACCCACCTTATTACCGATCTCGCGATACTGGAGAATGCATAGAAGTTAAATAGCCGGTCAAAACACTTTACTTTGAATTTTGAAAGCATAAATAATTCTTTTGCTAATCAGTGATGCACTTATTATGCAATTATGCAGATCACGATAATTACCATCCATTTACCATAGTATTAAAAATGTCATATCAACTCGTAGATATACATTATTTTCATCATTAAATACATACTTGCAGTGCGTTAGTATCCTTAGTGCATCTCAAAATGCACTTTAAAGTGGTTTATTGCCCTTATCATTTGAGGTCATTTACAATAATTGTGAAGGAAGGTCAGTCGTAATACCAACTGTGGATGGTGACTAGTGAATTTTTCAGGATGGTATTTATGTCTACACATAAATACCATCCTAAAAAATTCACTGTAACTGTAACTGGTACCTATACCTACGTATAGGTACCAGTTTTCCTTATTCAGTCTATGTTTTTAAGACGCTTTTATTAGCTTCACTTATAAGTTTATAAGTAACTAAAACAGTCAATGTACCTAATAAAATCTTAGAAGTCAATTTTAACCTACCTTTAATTGTCGTATCGAAATGAAACTTTTTATGTAGGTATATGTAGTTCGGAATACAAAACTATAATTTAGTATCTTGGAGCTGATCTGATGATGGAGCCAGGAGGTGGATATTGAAACTCTTCAGTGGCTACTAGTACCCCTCGACTTTGTGCTCATATGAATTGTTTTGTATAGTCCAATAGATTGCCTTTGGTGTCGAAGGTCTGTTGATGGAGCCAGGAGGTGGATAGTGGAACTATTTAGGGGCTACTTGTAAACCCCTCGAGTTTGCTAATAGCCCCTAATCCTTATAACTTCGTTGGCTTTATATTTATTAACTTAATGAAGAATAGGTATTAGACTAGGAAAAACCGTGGACCGCTTTTTGAATTAATTATAAGTGCGCTATAAGCTTCTTGAATTGAATTTAAATATTTTATAATTTTTGTTCGTGATAAAAACGTGTTTTTTTGTTTTTTTTTAAACAACATATTTTTGCTGGTAGTTTTGAACTTTACATCAAATAAGTTTATTCACGTTATATGATAACTGGTACCTACATTTAAATTGTTTAGATCTTCGTGGAAATAGTATAGGCAGTTTTACCCATAAACTAGGCGAGCCATTATTAGATTTGTTTATACCTAATCGTATTATTTTAGAATTCGCATTACGGTAACATGCGTTAGTGGCTCATATTGTATTATTTCCACTAAATATTTTTTTAAGGTTCAGCGTTAGTCCTTCTGCTATTGGTCAGGTAAGTTGGTCAGAAAAAATAGTTGCGAATCAAAACATGCAGCGGTATATGAATAGCGCCACGTTACCTGCCGTTCGTGATGGCTTCCTTCAACATGGTCTCACGCGCGACCAAATCGCGAATTTGTACTTTCAGTGTTTCAGCTAACACCTTGGCAGTACGCATCGTCTGGTCCAACTTGATCTTGAGATTAACAGCTGATAACTGGTTGGAGATTTTCGGCTCTGGTGTCGTCTTTTTATTGTCCTCTTCATCTCGACTCATTTGAACCATCATTGAATCTCCATCGAATCTTCTCTGTGCTACTCCTCTGATAAAATGTCATTGATTAATAAATATTTTCTATGCTTCGATAAGCATCATTTACATAATAGGTAGATACAATAATTGCAATGATAATATTACTTACAACTGATCTTCAATTGGGCTCATCCACTCTGAAACCTGTGAGAATATTTATAAAGGTTACAATCAGATACTTTTATAAGAGAAAGTTGAAAATGTATAACACTATTAATACACCTGTATTCATATTTTGAACATTTGAACTTTCTCCAAATTATTCAATGCCAACTAGGTACCTGCCTACCTGGCATTGAATAATTTAGAGAACTACTAAATTCAAATATCGATCGAATGCGACGAAAACATTTGGATTTTACTGTTTGGTCATTTTAGTGTCGATCATGACAACGAGCTAATTTACCTTTGAAATATCTTCTTGTTAAAGTCCAAATGGCCAAAAATATAATATGCCTACCCTACTAAATAAATTATATTGATCATTTAATATGTAGGTATAATTGTTATATCCTTACCCAGTCGGAGCTGCTAATACGCGACGTTAGTAAAAATATAAATAACTTCACGAAAATAACTTCCATGTTAAATCGTTGCCTCGTGTGGTTTTACTCTGAGAGTAGACATCAAAATGCATATTGTTCCTGGCAATGTTTTCAAATTCACTGATAAGTGCCCACCAATCATGATTGTTCAAAACCATTGTTACATTCTGAATTGCGTTTTTGAAAAAAGAGTTGTACAGGTGGGATATACATATTTCATTCATAACCAAATCATATTCATTAGGCTGTAATATAATTTATGTACTATCTACAGTTATGAATTGAATGTGAAACGGCTAAAAAAGGCATGGTGAAATTCTACTTCAAATATAAGTTATTTGTCCCGCAAGGACCTCCCGAGCCCCGTATCGTTGATTTTACATTAGCATTTGACAGTTGATGGTGTCAGTTTTAAGCAATCAAACAAGTTTCAAGGGATATTTTTCCGATCCTTTCTACTTTTTTTCGCTGTCTTGCGTTTCCTGATGTTTTGTGTTTTGCATAGCCGCACTGTCTTATTTTTAGATGTGGAGAAATCGATTGTCCGCCCTCAGCTATTATACCTTGTATTGTATGTATGAGATACTTTATAAGGAAAAATGGTGCTCTTCATCTAGGTAACCAATTGTTTTGAAACATCGCGAATGTACCGGAATATTCCCAATGTGAATACACACTTCCTACTTAAGATTTAATTCAACTTGAGTCCCAAATTAGTTTTGATAGTGTGGTTGGGACCAGGTTGGGGGGTTGTAGGAGGTGGAGACCAGTGGTGGCTCGGTGGTACAATATCGGCCTCGACTTACGAGTTGTAGGTCGTGAGTTTGAAGTGCCTAGGCACTTTACTTTCATCACCGCTGCTCTCAAAACGGTGAAGGAAAACATCGGGAGAAAACCGGCATGTCCTAGAACCAAAAATTCGAAGACATGTGACATCTGCCAACCCGCACTGGGCCTGAGTGACGGCTCACTCCCTCTCACGGAGAGGAGGCCTGTGTCCCAGCTGTGGGAACATTATAGACTTAGTACGACATGCCTATGACCCCTATATTACGTCAAGCTTTTTAAATGGCCACCTTTCCCTGGCTTTCATGAAATAAAAATTGTCAGTAACATCTTGGTTAATGAAGAGTTTTGTTACAGCGGAAGCGTTCGTGGACGTGCTCCTGACAAAGGAGGCGGCAGAGCAGCCTTCCGACGAAGTAAATCCAGATGCGCTCGTTATGGAACTGCCAGAATGGTTCGACGAGAAGAAATATAACAGGTAAGGAAGTAAAGCTATCCGAAAAGTAACTACCTAATCCCCAGTACATGCAATATCAACCATTCTTTCCAGTTACACTGCAAAAACAAAAATCAAAATTATAATATTATATTACACATAAACCTACATGGGCACTTATAAAACTTCAGAAGCTAGTTTCCAATTGATCGATTCCTATAGAAAAGAGCCGGCAAGAAACACCACGATAACTCTTTTAAAAATTATTGGCTTTTACAATGTATTCAAATTACAGTTTTAACAAGTATGGGAGGTCAGTGAAGGCCTGTCAACAAGTAACTAACAAAATAGAAAATGGTCTACAAATCTACAGTCTACAAGGCCTAGGGCAAGGGCAACAGTAAAGTCAGCGATATAATGAGGCTATAAGTGGCAATTAGTTATATTAGTATTTCGAAACCCTTTGACACTGTTTCTGTCCCCATGATCCTTTCGAAGTTAAATGATATTGGTATACGCGGTACGGCCTGGGATATGTTCAGAAGCTATTTGACTGGGCGTGCACAGTACGTAAAGGTGATAACCATGTAAGTAGAATGGAGATGCTCACCTTTGGTGTGCCTCAGGGCAGCGTGCTTGGCCCGAGTCTCTTTCTTATTTATGTGAATGAGCTGTGTCGGCTATCTCTCCCTAACTGCGAAATAGTAACATACGCAGATGACACAGCTCTAATAATGCATGGCCGCAATTTGAGTGAAACTTGTAGAAATACTGAGCTAAGTATTGTCATGAAATGGTTATCTACAAACCTGTTAACTTTAAAGCTCAATAAAACTAAGTTCATTACTTTTTCTTTATATAAGTCACGTCAACCCTAGGGTTGTCAAAATACTTGGAGAGCAAAAGGAGTCTGGACTCCTTTTGCTCTCCAAGCCCACACTTGTACAAACCCTCCT
The DNA here is from genome assembly GCA_949629185.1 of Apamea crenata. Lineage (NCBI taxonomy): Eukaryota > Metazoa > Arthropoda > Insecta > Lepidoptera > Noctuidae > Apamea > Apamea crenata. The sequence goes on from OX451372.1 coordinate 11,807,325, forward strand.
TCTGACACTATTTGTGACTGCCCTCAAATAGTATGTACTGAAACTATTAAATATCTTGGTATTGTACTTGATAGTTACTTATTAGTTACCTTAAATGGTATCAACAAAATGACTCAGTCGTGATACGCCTGAGGAAGCTTTTATATATTTTTAAGAAACTCGGATCTGCGGCAGACTTTAGGACCTTAATATGTATATTTTGCACTAGCTCAGTCAGTGATGGGATATTGCTTGACAGTGTGGGGTGGCGCTCATAAGACTTCTATGTTACGCATTGAGAGAGCTCAAAGAGCAGTTCTGAAAGTCCTTGCGAGGAAACACCTACATACAACACCAAAATGAATTTCTTAGAAAATATTACCTTTCGCCGTACTAGAACAAACTCGGACTCGATCCTAAACAACAGTGATAATATATTATGACACATAATCTCAATAATACGGTACGGTCACTAGTGTACCTGAGATGTCAGACGATGAGGATGTCAAACTACAAAAGCTACGAGAAAGGTTATGAAACTTACGTTGGAGCTTCAAAGTGCTCATTTAGAAATAGAAATATGTATTGTCATTATAAAACGATGAACTATAATTATGAAATGGTAATCTGTAAAAAAAAACGATTTATTTAAGAAAGTGACGAACAGTCGTCAGAGAAAACATTGTCATAGCCGGCGATTTCAATATAGAGAGAGATGTTAAAAAGGAATTATCAGTCGATGGAGTTTGAATGCCTTCTACTTAGCTTCAACCTAAAACTAGCAATAAATCAACCACAGACTTATATTCAACCTACTCGAACGGAAAGTCAGACATGTATTGATAATTTTGCGCGTAATTATAACAAACGATGTGAATCTGAAGTCATAGAGTTTGCCCTTTCAGGCCACACAGCCCAGCTTTTAAAATATCCGGTAAATAAAATATGTACTAAGTATTTAATAGACAAATACGGTACTATTTGACGTAATAAGGAAAATTTTGCTAAATTTAAATATTGTATGAGCAAAATTTACTTTTCCGAAATTATAAAACAGATGACCCTAACATTGCCTACAACAAATTTCATAAAATATTTTCGTTATTCTACAACCTCTGTTTTCCTACGACTATGATTACAATAAACGTACCTAATAAAAAAGCCAAGGTCTAAATCATATAGTAAAAAAAACGGCAACTTCTTTGGACCTACAAATTAAAACCAAATGAATTAAATAGAACTCGCTTTAAAGACTACTCTAAGCTGTTTAGAAAAATCATGACTCTGACACAGCGTTTACAAAATAACCACAAAATCAAAATAAAAAAAACCGCCGCACATATGCACAAATGCGCACAAATGTAAAACCGCCTGGCAAATAATAAATCAAGGAAAATTTAATGTAGGTACCTACATAAAAATTATATTTTCAAAATTAAAGTCAATACTGACAAAATTATCATAAAATTATAACATAATAAAAGCCGTTGATAGCTGCGTCACGGTTATTAACTTTTGCAGTTATCATCGTTTGTTTAACTATCTTTATGATTGTTTGTTTTTGTTCCAAAATAAACGATTATAATTATTCTTTATTTTTTTTTTGTATTAAATATTCTTGTATCTTGTCGATAGTTGTCCTTTGAATGCCGCCCACTAGTCTAGCCTGCCAGTTGAACTTTGGCTCTGCTTCGTCAAAAAGTTCGGTTAAAAGTTTTGCATTACTGTTAGGATTCTAACGCTGTTTTGCTATTGCTATGATAGACATACGGTACTAGATAGGTAAACTGTTCACTATTCCTTCCAATACTTGTGGAAAGGTGCCAAGATTTAACCAATGGTCCAATATAATTCATTCGTAACCTTTGACGTAATCTATTGATAGGTCCTTAAACCAAAGTTAGTAGATATTCGCAAGCTAGTTTTCTTTTGCCAGTAGTTGGTACCTGTTAAAGTATGTGGGACACCAGAGAAAGAAAGTGTTAATTTGTAGAAACATTTTATTTAGTAAATGCAACACAACATGCTGCAATACAACGCAACCGCCATTGTAAGAGACAGAGAGAGACCAGAGTCAATGTAGAACCACAGACTAAGTACTCATAATAGTGATGCCACATTGTAATCTCTAATAGTACCTACTTTAGAAGACTATAATCTTTATTTTAAGCAATGTATTCTGATATATTACTAGCTTCTGCCGAAGGGGAAACGCGTACGAAAAAGACTACGCGTGAAATTTCGGCCCCACCGTGTCGCATCGCATCGCCCGCCCGCATTATTACTTCGTTTTCGCTTAGCGTTAATTCTGCCTTTTTTTTGCTCGGCCTTTGTCAAGAATTAGAACCAAATGCAAAATAATCTTTAATTAATATTTTTCTATTTAAAAAAAATATTAGTAGGTATACATAGATTCATCTCTGCCATTCTACCTACCTACCCACCTAACTACCTACCTGTACCTACGTACATGACGATAGCCCGTGAATATTCAACTTGCGTCGTTTCCATACAGAGTTCAAATCATGACTCCAAAACTACGGGGCAATTGTCGTAATTTTAAAAACGTTTACAGTCAGAGGGGCGATTCTCGTAATTTTAAGAACCCCTACATTTTGGCAAGTTTTGACATTTGTTTGTCGCCGAGATGAGACTGCTACTAGATTTTGAACGTTTTAATTCCCATCTAAGGAAGCTTTTTGAACAATTTTCCTGTTTCAGGGGTCGAAGCTTCTACATGGACAACTGCTTCGCGTTGTCGTCGTCGATGCTGATGGGGCTTGTGGCCGTGTTCGCGGTGCCGTCCATCCTTCGCGTGCTGGTGGGATCCCGCCGCTCCACCTCCGTCTACACTGCCTACAAGCGGTACCTCTCCACGCTACTGCACACCATCTCCTGGTTCGAGAATGAACTCAAGCCTGGGAGCATGTACGTATGCTTGTGGATGTAGTAACACAAAGAAGCTAACATAGACATCTAGGTACCTAGTCCCACAGGCCATTCCGTTTTCACTATCCTCGGCTTCTTCATTATTGATAGAGATTGACTGGTCTTCTGTCCATTTTCCTACCTACCCCAAATAACGTAAAAAGATCAATTACCAATGTTAATGAAATCAGGTACTTAACTGGAACTTTACATAACTCATCATTAATTAATTATTTGTAATATAGGTAATCTGGGTATACCACAGATTATATAAATCGCTGGGGTATTATTTTGATGAAAGATGCACTGTTGCTAAGCTACGTGGCGCAGATCAAAGGTGTAGACTAATGTAAACAAACAGCCCACCGCATTCCACAGCATTAGGCAACTAATTCCCTATAGGTACCTACTATTTCTGCAAAAGGTCGGCAGTCAACAATGAAATAAACCATAGTGTACTGTTTGATCACATCTCAAAATTTTTATATTATTACCTTGACTTATCATGGTCTTCGTACCTCGCATCGGTGTTGGTTGAGTTTCGATAGCGTCTTTGCATCTCGGCTTTATGGTCAGCACAAAGATTGATTGCGTGTTGTGTTGCGTGCTTTTCGCCAGTTTCACTTACACATCCGCTCTATAAATCCCTTAGTAAGATACAATAAATCAATGCTTATTTAAGTTTTATGTGTATAACAGATCATGGAGGTCATTATACGCGGTGCGCAGTCGTCACGTGAGGGCAGGACTTGCGTCAAAGCTGAAAGGCACCGGGCCCGTGTCACAGCGGGACCTGGCCCTCACTCAGTTCGGCTTCGTCGGCTTCTCGATGCTCAAGCCTGACAAGTTCGGCATCAGGCAGCTGCAGCCGGGCGACTGGGACGCCTACAACTATGTCTGGAGAGTAGTCGGGCACATGATCGGGATTGAAGACAGGTGCGTTTAAGATCTGTTTGCAATTTTGTGCCTATATTGCCTATGTCGTTTGTGGTATATTTTGGATGCGTACTTTAAAGTTTTATTTTTATAAATGAAAGTCCTCCTGACCGAATTTCGGCCATGGCGGCTAATCTTAGCGGAGGATGGCCATCGACGCGGAAGATATTATAGTGCACAAGTGTGTCCGCAGACAAATGCACTCTCCCTCACTCTCATAGTCCGATGGGACGACAACCCGACACACAGCGCAGGACCAACGGCGACACGTGTGCGCGAGGCACTGGGCTATCACACCGCCAACTTCTAAACTTTGGGCTGCTACTGAGAAATTACTAATCAATTAAAAAAACTCAATAATACTCTGCCCGACCTGGGAAGGACACCGAACCCAGGACCTCAGGCTCAACACTTTTGACTACGAGACCAACTCTAAGCAGCGGTAGGTATGCTATTTTTCTATAAAGGCACATCACATCCAACAATAGTAGCTGTCTCCCTCCCGTTCAAGAATTTCCCACCCTGCTCCATAATGAAAACAAAAACCCATAACCCTCCTTTTTTGCGTAGTCGGGTAATGTGAACATACTTCTTTAAACTTAATGAAGAGACATTTATCTGTCAGTGTTGCCAAAGCAGGCAGGGTGGCAACTTGATATTTTTAAATTTGGTATTTTTTACCAAATTCTTTAAACGCGTGTTTGTCGATACGAATAGTACGTAGACTACGTAACTGATCGTGTCGAACGAGTTTTAAGTAATAACAGATTTTATATTTCTTAGTTTTTTGACTTCTACACCTACGAATAATAAAGAAATCAACACAGCTAAGCTAGAACCGCCAGTTTCTAAAAGTCAATTCAAAGTTAATTGCCGTCAGGTTCTACAATTATTTATTTAGATGGTTCTTTTACTTTGGTTTTCTTTTTGAGGTTTTATTGGAAGAAAAATGATAAAATTCTAAAATGAACTAAGGTTACGTGAACTGTCAACGTTAATTTATGTAGTGTAAACAACCCCTGACCTTACCGCCTAATAATCTCTGAAGGGGTGAGCTGAGACTATTGAAGTAATAATAATAATAAAGAATTTATTGCATAAACAAAGTCTGTCATTGATCCGATAAAAGTGGCGATAAGTAATTGTTCGGATTAAGTAATAGCTATCATGGTCTTCTTCATCGTACCGATAAAATCAGAATCCAACCCGGGGATATATTGGGAGCGGCACCCCCCGGGGATAGATTGTCGTGAACCTGACCACGCTATTTCTATAAATGTATCACAGTTGTATGGCTCTGGTTCGAGTGAATAAAGTTTTTTATCTATGCTCTCAGAGAAGCAGTGCCAGTAAAGTTGAACCTACGTATATATGGAACCATGGTTGGTTTGACAGCAGCGTGGACTGTACAGGATATTAGTGATCTGCTATGATTTATTTATCCTCACACTGGAACGCCATACGGCAATTACACCAATGGAGCAAAAACTCACTTCATGTGCTGCTTTCAATCGATCGTGTGCGCGGTGGACATCGAACGAGTGGCGATGGATCACGGTACGCTCACGCAGCGATGATAGTGGAGTTATGGAAAATAGTCAGTTTATGTTGCATGCAGGCAAAGCTTGCATTAAGAGCTGCTGGTTTACTTTGTTTTGTTTTTTGTTTTTGGCGAGATGATGAGAATTGCCAAAATCGAGTTGAATGGCGTGCATAGGAGAGGCCTATGTCGAGCAGTGGACTGCTATAGGCTGATGATGATGATCAGAACCCACCGCCACGCTTCGCCATTGTTCTACTTTTCTTCGTATCAATCATTCATGCAGGAGCTCCTTACTAATTGTTTTTGTTCTAGTATATACCTACATGTATGTTTTCATTGATTTTTATAAATCCTTATTCTGCCGCGGGACAATAACCATGCACTTTAAAATATAAGTAGGTACTTATTTTGGTAATACTTGTGTGTTTTATTCATCATGTGCCTAGCCTTTCCCTGCCCTCTTTTTTGCCTTCACTACAGTAAGGTTTAACCCAAATAAATTTGGATACAGGGCCCATTTGGGATTTGCTAGAACTCTTTCAACTGGATTCAAGTAATATCTTAGCTCAGTTCAACATAGGTACAACATAATTTCAGGTACAACATCTGCCGCGAGACTTTCGAAGAAACCCGCGAGGTGTGCCAGCTGATCCAAGATCGTGTATACACGCCCTGCCTCGAGAACGTTCCAGAACACTTCGAGCACATGGCGCGCGTCATGCTGGACGGAATGTGGTCCGTCAACCCCACGGTGGAGACGGACGGCTTCCTGTACTGGTGCCGCGTGCTGGCTGACGTGCCCGGCTACATCTACAGCGAGAACGATAGGCTACAACTGCAGATTAAGCTGAAAAAGCATTTAAAGGGAAAATCTCTTGATACAGGTGAGATTATTTAATTTAAATGATTTTGGCTGGTCAAAAAGACCTAAGAACCAAAGTAACAGGTATTCACATGTCTCGTTTTGTTCGACAGGCGTGGAATCGACAGAGCTCATGTGCAAACCGGCCGTCGACGGCCTCCCCAAGACCGCCCCTCGCCTCCTCTACTACAAAGACTACGACACCGTGGAGAGCGCGCCCTTCTACAAACAACTCAACTTCAAAGCCAAGTACAAGATATACTTCTACAATCTCTACATGGTCCTCTACTCCTCCTACTTAGGACGGCTTTATTTCAACTTCCAATTCAGGTTCAGTGTACTCCTCATGAGGTACTTCCCGTACTTGGCTTTCATCAGATTCGGCATCAGAGAGTCCCTAGTTAACATCTTCGAGGAGGACCCTACGGACGACACTCAACCTAAGCTTAACGCAGAGTACAACAAGCCGCAGCAGCCCGAGCCATTTTATAAGGCTGCGCTCAGCTTAGTTTGGTAGTACGTGACTTTTATCTGCCTTCTGACTCGGTAAATAGTGATTATCGATATGATATGTTCTGCGCATGCAATCAGCAGTTGTTCATTTACGACGCGATAAGTGGATGAAAACTGCATTGTTTCAACGTTATGATTTTTAGTTTGGAAAATGTGTAATGAACATTTTGTAGTCATGTATTATTAGTATACTTATTATAAGTAATATTGGACCATTCCCTAGATTGTTATAGAGAAATATTGCGATATAATGACGGTGTTGGGTCATAGCTGATTTAGTTTTGTTATTCTTGGATGATTACTATGTAATAATTAGTATATATTGAATGACTACGTCTACACAGCAGCGGTAGAGATAGTGTTCATGAGAACATTTGACATTATGACTTGCTAGTATCTACTAGCAAAACGAGTATAATAATATATCTTGATTTTCTCAATAATTTATCCAGTTTAAGTCTTGCATGTTAAATTATGAATTCATTATTAATTTATTGAGCATAACTGAGTGCATTATCGTAATTAATGTGCATAAAAATAGCGCGATTCCAAGTTTAATTGGTTGTATTTGATTGTGCAGGGTTATATTATAGATAAACTTTTATGAAATTGACATTTAAGTACCTATGTAGATCATTGTGTAGTGGAAATAATAATAAGGTTTTAGTAATTCATGAGATCATGTTGGAATGTATTGCATGACCTTTCATAGTAGGAACTATATTCGGTACTTTCCTGTATGAACTTTTACCAGTGAATTTGACATGATGATACTAAGGGCCGGTTGTTTCAAACGGTTGGTTAACGTAACATACATACGTCAAATTTTAACGAGTACGTAGTACGTAATCGTAATTATTTGACTTATGTAAAGGCCATTATTGACATATACGCGTGCATCACGTGGACGTGAAACAACCCGCCCTTAATATGTATTTTGTAAATACAATGTAGGTATTGCCACAGCTATGCGTAGAAAGCACTACTTTTAAACATTAACTGTTGTGTGCACAGACGTTGGTTTAAAATGTATGCAGGTAATCATGTGTAGGTATGTAGAATATTATTTACCCGAGCAATTTTTAATGCATTTTATATTTGAAACATTGATCACATTAAACTATGTTTAAATGTTAGATTGACGTCAGAAGTCAATGCTGTGACGCTATTTATATTTAAAAAAAAATGTATTATTATAATAATACGAGACAAAAATCAATGCACAAAGACTTTTATCTTAGGAGTAAAGATAAAAATTATTATGACAATATATTAAATTAATTTATATCATAATTAGAAATTTGTAATGGTTGTAATTGTTTATATTTTATTGAGATAGTTTTTCAAGGAAATGCATATTATTTGAGAATCACACCTTGTTTTATTTATGTACGAATATTTGTATATGAAGTCGTAAGAATCGTAGAGACCTGGCGAAGCGCAGTTCACTTCCAAACAAATATCAATATTGAATTCCTTAAAATAGAAGTCGAAAATGGAGAGGCTACTGAATTTTTATTTATTTACAACTTCATTTCAACAACCGTAAGGTCGATATTTGTTTGGTATTAACCGACAACATGGTTTTCGAGCAGCGCTACGCTTCACTAGGTCTGTTCCGGTCCAACCAGCCGTATTGGATTTTTATTTTGACCTCACAATCGGTTTCAGCGCCCTCGAAAACCATGAAAACTATCTCTCTTTTTTTTCTATTATATTTATGTAGTTGTATGGAGGGGACATAACGCTTTTTCGTTACGTGACGATTTCCACCAGTTTACTCTTACCGCAAGCTGTGATTTCTACTAGTTTACTCTAGACGCAAGAACTTCGTTCCAATAAAAAAATCTATATTTTACAAGATTATGAATCGGTCTAAAATCTAACTAATGATCAACAGCACTACGCGCAGGCTAGAGGTAGATGGGCAGGAGATAAATTATGTCGATGAATGTAATTATTTACTTGGGCCAGTAAGTTTCTTTCGATCGCCGAATCGAAACGCCTGGAAAATCCATTCGTCCATAAAGACGCTAATGAAGAGTGATCTACCGATCTCCCTGAAGCGCAAAGTCATCGACATGTGTATCTTGCCCTTCCTAACCTACGGTGCTAAGACCTGAGAGGCAATTCTCGTAATTTTAAGAACTTTCGCAGTCTGATCACAGTCTCAATCTGCCCAAAATACCTCTATTTTCCCTACATTTTTGACATTGATTGTCGCCGAGATGAGATTGCAACTAGATTTTGAACGTTTTTAATTACGGGAATTTGCCTTCAGGTCTTTTACCGAGTCGTTAGCTGATAGTCGACGTAGGCAAGAAGGCTGCCAGGCTCGACGGAATTGGGCGAGTTACATCAGCTGTATGCACGATAGCCGCTGGGCAAAAGTCTCTACACAATGGGTAGGTACCTGAAGGACGGCGTCGCCGAAGCCGGCCTAGAAAGAGGTGGTGAGATGACCTGGGTGTTGAGTAGGCACGAGAAAAGGAACTCTTGAAACTGAATTTTAAAAACAAAACACGTTTAAATCTCAAGACTAATTTTATTTAAAGAAATCTTTTGCTTTTAGCCTCGTGCGCTTAGCGACATTGATCTGCAGTAGATTGTCCGTGAGGTCCTCAGTGACGGCCACGTCCCCGAGTACGCGCGGCGTGGGCCGGCGCGACACCAGCGGGCGCGGCGACGCGTGCGACAGGATGCCCATGTCGTTGGGCGTGAGCTTCAGGCGCGGAGATAGTAAGTGTTTGGCTGCCAGCTTACGTGCTGCGGGCGACATGCTGGCTAGGCGCTCGGTGTTTGATCTGAAACTGAAAAACATATTATATGTTTAAAGTACGTTTACAAAATCAAAACGGACACATTATGGGAGCGCGTCATGTAGGAGCTCACGGGCAATGTAACTACTTATATCCGGTTAAAGAACCAGTACCTACCGGTACAAGGAAAAATATTTTAAGCAGCACTGGTCTTTCAAACTTTTGGATACAAAGTACCCATTTTTGAGTCCGTAATTTCTAAATCAATCTTTTAATCGTTACCTTGGCGTAGGCGGCGCGACTCTCGGCGTGGTAGGTCTGCGTCGCTTGGCCACCTGTTCGGCCAGCTGCAGGCCGATACGCTCCCGTGCGCCCCCCTCCAGCATGCGGTACGCCGCACCCGCACCCACGCTGTAGGTGTAGGGCAAACGAAATTAATACGTTTAGTATGGTGAAATTATACTATGCAATCAAAGTCCTCTAGGGTTCAAATCCAAGCAAGCACCAATCATCATCTGCCTAGCCTTTTCCCAACGATGTTGGGGTCGGCTTCCAGTCTAACCGGATGCAGCTGAATACCAATATTTTACATGAAGCGACTGCCTATCTGACCTCCACAACCCAGTTACTGTGTAATACGATACCCCGTGGCGTGGTAAAACTGTTTGTCAGACTTTCGGGCTACTGACGACCCGTAACGACTGTCAGAGATCCACGAATGACAGCCGGGACCAACGGCTTAACGTGCTTTCCGAGGCACGGAGGGGTCTTGGTACGTGAAAATGGTCACCCATCCACGGACCAACCGCGGCAACGTAGCTTAACCTGATCAATCGACCCGTGCGGCTGTTATTACTTAGCCACAAGCACCAATGTGACTTTTAAATTTATAATAATATACACTTTCTTAGTTTATCTTGGACATTACTGCCATCAGTGAACGGAAAACATAGTGAGGAAACCTGGACTTACTACACTCACTTGCAAAAAACGGGCGGTTTAAGTTTTTTCCCTGTCTATAAAAACACGAATACGCAAAAGGTTTTATTCATTTGATGAATATGTTACTGGCAGAGTGTAAAAAGTTAGTTTCAAACTCCAATTTAAGACTCAGGTAAGTGATGAGTGAATGTATATCAAGTCAAGCACTTTTAGATAATTATTGCTGAATTGTCTCATTTCCTTGACGGTTTTAAGTCTTAATACCGTTATTTAGCATTCTTCAAAATGGTTGACTTATCAACCATTTTGAAGAATGCTTATCTGAAGCTGAAGTTTATCTTAATAGACTCACATATGATAAAGAAATCTCGATGTTTTTACAAGTCGTAAAAACCGTGTGAAGCAAGGGCAGGTCGCTAATGTACCCATATTTCAAACTAGACGAACACAACTGTGCTGTATTTTATAGAGTAGCGGTACTCACGCAGGTAAGGGCGTATCTCCTCCATCGAGGCGGAAGGGCGTGCCCTCGATCTCTCCCCAGGTCATGAGCGGCGACTGGTCGGGCCCCTCGCCCGGGCGCGGCGACGGCGTGGCTACCAGCGGGTATGCGTCGCCTGGCTTCTCGCTGGATATGCTCACGCCGTCCACGCCTATCTTGCCGGTTACGCTTGCATCCTGGAAAATGGAGACTATTAGTATTCATAGGGTATATTTAGCATAAATTATTACATCTTTCTTTTGGTGTGAATATTCGCTGCTTTCGGTTGAGCGCAATGTAACATTGTGCTTATGGGTGCGTGTAACGGAACAGCAGTTGTGGTGGTATTTAAAGTTAAGTTATATTTATGCACAAACACCAGAAAAAAGGCGCCAGTAAAAGTGTACTTGCATATTACCTGACTCCTAGCGATGGCGCTGATGGCTTCCTTGTTCTTGATGTGGTCGAAGGGCTCGGTCTTGAGGCGCGTGTTGTGGTGCACGAGCTCGGGCTTCGGCGGCGCGTGCTGGGATGCCGCCCCGTCTGGTACGTACATTATATAGTTCTTCGCCGTGTAGCGCCATGTGTCCAACTTTAAATATAGATAATTTTTGTAAGTAACAAAGCCTTGGGCACCTGTCCCACCGCTGGCGATTAACGAGAAGCGAGTAGAGCTAGTAACTACAAACGAGTTGGCTATCAACGAGCAGCGAGTGTGTAGTTCGGATAGTTTTGTCGCTTGACTATGACCGAGTGCGCGAGTACGATGAGAAGAATCACTGCCCAGTCACTTGCTGGTATGCGTATGGTATGTACTAAGTGAGTCTCCCAGCAAAAGTTCTGCCCGCCAACCGATCGTCGTTGAGCGAGTTTATTCTTTGATAGCTCTTGTCGCTAAGAAATACTAATGGAGAGAGTGTTCTCGCCGGCAGTGTGAGCAGTCAGCTATCAACTAATAATATATTTGTCTCTGATACTGACACGGGACCTACATCTATTGTACGTTTCTTGAGCGAGAAAACAGTCGATAGCTACCCACCTCCTCGAGAGGTGCTTTATCCACTATATAGTGGATGTCTTATCCACTACAGTTAATAACATATTATGAAAGTCCACATTACGCGGCCGGATTTCCAGATAAATCACATAACATCACGCCTGTATTACCCGAAAGTTTAGGAACAGGTGCACCTATAGTACAGACGCCAGCACATCAAGCTACTACAATCTGTCAAATTTCTTTAATAGATTTCCAACTTTATCGCTAAAGCATTAGGGTTCAAGATTGATTGGGAAAATTTGACTGTTTCGGGTAGCTTGACCTGCTGGCGTCTGTACAACCACATTTCACAATTTAATCCTTGTTTTCAATTGACATTATTTTCCCATAAACAAATATTAACTTTACCAAAGTGTTAAATAAGTTGATTTGAGAATGTCAAGTCCTATTATGGTCTTGTAAAATACATGTCATATGCAATAAAGAATTAAATTGAATAGAATATTCAGAAAATATTTAATTGTAACAGACGAAAATAAACTTTATGTGTAGGAAGTTAGGAACTAAGCTTCTGAAATTACATAAATTGGAAACTAAGTATTGTAAACACGGTTTAGACTTTATGAACTGTTACCTCATGAGGCCTTTCAGTCTGGTCCGCTTGTTGTTCGATAGAGGGCAGCGCGAGTGCCGCGTCCGCGATGGCCCTTGACGTCACTTCCGATTGTAACTGTGTTGCCAGCTTCGCGGCGCGCTTCTTGGTCTCGAGTGCGATGACGCGGTCATAGCTCGCGTTGTCTTCACTTGTATGTGTAGATAGGTATGCATCTGTAAAGGACGAATAAAATGTCTTGTTTTGACTAGTTTCCAAAGTTTCACTTTAAGATTCTTCTTTTTCTGAAGACTTCAGTTTTGTAAAAAGCTAACTAAAATCCTGAATGCAGGATATTAACAATTCAGATTGGAATTGTTGATCCTGCAAGCCTGTCAGTTAAATTATCTCATTTGATTCTCATGCTGCACATTATTACATTGGCAACTTCGCACAGTTACGAAATTGAAGAACAAAAAATCAAATTAAAAAAAAACTTAAAAAAAGAGAATGTTAAAAATGGATTTCTATGCAGGTGTGTATAGTTCCTGAGAAAGGCATTAAAACCTACCTAAAGAGAGATTGTCTGTGGCATCTTTAGACCTGTCTGATATGATAGATTCTGAATCTGAGTCGGGCCGGTCACTTCTTATTGTGGGTGCTGCTGGAGAGAATGGCCTGTCCAGGTGAGGCGTATCAAAGGTTGCGGGGGAGTTATCTGAAAAATGAAAATTAACATGTTTTTCAATCTTTGAGAACACACACTAGCATTCCCTGTAATGTGCATGCATATTTTAAATGATATACACAAATTGCATAACAGCTATTTTACTTTGTATTACATCTTTTCAGGAAATGGCCTTTTTATTGCATGAACAAACTAAAACCTATGTTTATTTATAATTCTCATATACACAGGGCATGCAGAATATTTATGAAAAAAAAATGTAATTAAAAATTATTTGCAAAAAGTACTTATAATTATTGAATTAATGGAGTACTCACAAGGTTCTGTTGGTGGTCTCTGCCCACTGTACTTTCTGGTCAGTTCTCTGAGTCGGGCATAATCTTTGTTCTCTGTTGCCTCCAAAAATTCATTCTGTGCTTTTAGTTTTTCCAAATCGGGAAAAAAATCTCTCTGTATAATTTTTGCAATGCCCTGAAAAACAATTGAAATGTTTAAGTTTTATGATCAAATAAATCAAATGAACAAATATTATTAGGTATGAATTGGAGTGGAACCGTTTTATGGGATTGTTAAATTCTTACATGAGAAATATGAGAATAAACTACAGATGGAAGCAGTCTACAAAAAGCTATTACAACATTGAGCAATCTGCCCATTTATCTCTCTCTTAGCTTTGCTAGGCAGAATCCCTACCTCAGTATGCCACTATTTATATACATGTTATGGGGCATAGTAGTAAAGACCACTATTACCAATAGACATGCAACAAATGAATAAGGTTAGTAAAAATTGAGACTAATGAATAACTTTTCTGTTAATAATGGTCAATTTATACGCAAATTTCTTAGGCACTTGTTATGCAGGTCCTTTCAACTATCGTGCCACCATCATCTTAATCTAGTAAATAAATAAGAGCTAAACAGATATTACTTGTTTTTTTTCTCAGCAAACTTTATTACAGATTACCTACCTCGACATAAACATCTTCGTCCAAAACTTGAGCTTTCTTTTTCTCTCTCCGTTTAGGGATTTTTGGAACCTTGAATATTGCACTCTCGTGTCTCAACAACTTCATGTTTTCCAACGCTGCAGCCCCAGGTTTGGCTGCATTATTTTCTCGCGACATGATGTAAACTGATGAATTATAAGCCAACAATAGTTTAAAACAAATAAGCTTTACATTTACTATGACGTTAAATTATGATAACTTTTTGGAATTAAATCTAAAATTACAAATAATTAATCACATTGTGAAAACTGAAAGAAAATGACAAAAGACTCGAATTGACAACAAAACATTTCAAAAATATATTCTGTCACTGTCACTGTCAAGCACGGCTGTCAAATCTCTATTCTAGTTTTTAATTATGGCAAGCAAAGCCGAGGTCGACTATACTGCCAAAGTCTAAAGTGAATTGTAGTAAATTAAAAAAGTTTTAGTTTATGAAATTAATAGTTTTCGTTTAAATTGTGATCCAAACAAAGGTAAACTTAGACAAAACAATGGCGGCTTGTAGACGATGAACATTGCTGCCACTTATGACGATCTTTCAGTTTTTAACCCTATATGATATTGGAATTTTACATGGAGCACCTGCCTATCTGCCTTAATAGCGCTCTGCGGTCGCAGTGTATATGAAATCACTGTCATCACATTTTAATAAACAAAATAAAAGAAGTCATCGTTGTAAAAAAGCGGTACCTAGTGCTGTTTCTCCTGCGTAGCACCATCTCTCACAAACTGCTGCAAATACATCAAAATCTAGCCTCTGCTCATTAGCAGCTAGTTTTTCTACCAGCCAAGATTAAAAAATGACGGCTCGGTCACATAATGCAAATGAGCACAGTGCCCTCGTTTTGCTATGCCGCCATATTGCTTTTTGAGATCAGGGTCAGTAGGTATTTATATTTGTTACACCCTGATTCAAACTTAATGGCTATGAAGTGCGCTACTCTCTGCGCAGTAGCCCAACCCTCACCCCCCCTGACAGGCGAAATTGTTACCGCGCAGCCATAAAGTTTGAATCGGGTTGTACCTAAGTAGGTACAGGTAGAAGTAGGATATTATGTAACTTAGTAGCCTGCGCAGACGACGGATTTTTGTCCGCTAAAATAGATCGCTTACAACTGTATCGAGTAACGCAAACGAGGGATTAAAAGTACGCTCCTTAAGTAGTACTTATGGAGCGTACCTACTTTTTTCTCCGCCCGCGGAGAAAAGTCCGTCGTCTGCGCAGGCCATAAGGGATGCGTTTTAGGAAATACAGAAATAAAACAATGTACATTTTCGGTATCACTACGTTATAATTATAATTAATAATAATAATATATTTACTACCTATGATGCGTAACTAACTACTTAGCTTTATTTTTATTTTTCTTTAGAATATACTCTTTGATGTAGAAGTCTGAGAACAAAAATAAAATAAAGATGTTGTGTGGCAGGAACAAGAAGGAGATCCACTTGGGGTATTCACACGAGGGCTCGAACAGGACGTGACCGAAGTGTAGGATCAGGATGACGAACTGCAGCTGAAATAATATACAATACCTAATCAGAAAAAGTTCATAAGCTCCATTTCATAGTCTGCCTAACTTTCTCTACTTTACTCAACTGGACGCTGTGCAACGTATTTTTTTTAACATGAATTCAACACGTGGTTTTAGAAGCGTAAATATACCTACATAGAAAAGGGCAATACCTACGCGGTCAAAATGTGTGCTACAGCTATTTTTTTAACCGACGAAAATTTTCAACGCTTGGACCCCCAAGCGTTGAAAATTTTCGTCGGTTAAAAAAAAAGCTATATATACTCCGAAGTAGTATCGGCCGAATGTTCGGCCGTTTCCTGCTACGAAGTTACTATTTGGTTCGGTCGGTCCCGATAATGGTCCCGATCCTACACTCCTACACTCTTTCGAATATTGACAACTGAGCCGATCCAAACTTTTTCGCATTTTTCAATAATAAGTATTCGGTTCGGTCATGTGTCGGTCCGATCCGAACATTCGCACTTTGCACTTCGGAGTACACCCCCTGGTTGTGACCCGCTGTTGAAAATTTTATCATGTAACAGCCGATTCGAACCATCTCACCGTGAAAACTTAGGTGAAGTGAGCTGTCAAGTAATGCTAGGGATTGACACCATTGACAGCTTACTCTAAGCTCACTTCACCTAACTTTTCACGGTGAGATTTTTACAGAATCGCACTGCTGGTTGCGAGGCCATGTCCCTGCCATGCTGTATATGTGCAGTCAACCACAAACCAGTAAGTTATAATTGACATTGACAATGCCTTTAAGTCGTAGTTGTTTTTCAAAGTGCAAACGTGTCACTGATGTCGGTTGACTGTACATACAATATTTCTGTCGGTCATATATTTTGTCATCAACTAAGCGAAAACTTAAAGCAAAACTATCTATCTATTCTATTCTATTCATTAAGTTTTGAACAAAACTCTAATAAGAAGCAAACACTTACAATCTGCAGTTGTGTGATGTACTTCTTCCACCACTGGCGCACCCACTGCGGCCTCAGGATGGAGACCAGGTAGTAGGAGTACATGACAGCGTGCACCATGGAGTTGATGAAGCCCAGCATTATGCCGTGACCTCCTGCGGAACAAAGAAGTTTGGGTTTGTGGACTTGCGTTTGTGTGTTCATGAAAATTATGCGAACGGTAACATTGTGTTTGGGCCATACCCATACCTATTTACCTATGTTGTCTACGTTGTCGTCAATGTTATTTGCGGTTAGGTACATAGCAGTAGGTATTGCTCAGCAATATGTTACCTACCAGTTATTTTCCAGTGACGGTATAATTCATTTCCATTTCAAAGGGGGCGAGGTTTGTATGCCATACCTCTGGGACGCTCAAATGCGATCGGATTGAGGGATCCAATCGGAATAAACCATGCCTTTTACCCTAGCCTATATGCCGTTGTCGCCGTTTTGTTAGTCTCTAGTTTTGATAGTCATCAGAGAGCTCACGAAAGGAAAGAAAATTAGTTTGTGTCACTGTCGCCGGATACGGTGAACAAGATTATACATAATACATACTCTTAAACACGGTGCCGCCATGACGGCAATTTTATGAGAGTCGCTCTTCTACCTACTGTTTAATAATTTCACCCCTGAAAAGATGCTTTAAAAATCACATTTTGCATAGTAATGATTATGAATTTCAATCAAATCCATACATGGACTAATAATATTTAGTAAGGATGTTTGTAAGAAGTCCTTCGGCGTTCGCGCGGTTTCCATCGGCGCGGGCGCGTTAGGCCACTCGACCCATTTCGTGCACGCGATGCTAGCATTGCTGCAACTATTGCGCAAGTAAATACACAATCAACATTGTTATGTTTATTAATAACATTTAGTTTTTAAGGTAAGTATCACGACGTATGTATATTCTCAAAAGTTTTACAATGATCGTCATCATTATTTTATTACCTGGGTTATGGGTACTTATTTATTTTATACTTCTACTTAATTTGTATTGTTCTTTAGACTTTTCAGATTTACGATTCATGCAATGGGTACCCACCTATTATTAACCGACTTTGAAAAGGAGGAGGTTTTCAATTCGAAAAAACTTAAAAAAAAACAAACGAATTCCAAAAAAAAACAAACTGCACAGTGAAAAATAATTTTAATTTCGAAAGTCGGTGTCGTTGGATCCGCATTTTCGTTTTTTGCCCCCCACTGACAATATTAAAGTTATTTTCACTTTGTATGTTTTTTTTTAAGTCGGTTGTTTTTATTTAACAACAATTTGGCAAATCGAAGTTTAATAATCTATAGGTTATTGTGTTAAAGCAGTTGGGCACATACCTGCATATACTCGTACATAACGACTAAGGACAACAGTTTAAAACAACAGAGGCTCGAATGGGTTACTTTCTCAACTCCAGAACCGGGGAAGGTTCACCCAGAACCCCTTCTTGGTTCTGGAGTTGAGAAACTACACCATTCGAGCCTCAACAAGGGCATCTCAGGGAAGACTGAAAAGGGGCGGGTGTCCCCAGAGCCCCGCTTTGTAGGGCAGAACGTGACCACTGATGCACCATATTCTTCTTATCGTTAGAGCCGTTTGAGCGAAACCAAAGCCGCTAAGTGGCGTCAAATGTTTCAGGCGGGGTTCTATATAGAACCCCGGTAGACCTAGTGTTAGGTTGGATGCACCGCATGCCAGTAGGTAACGATCAACACAACAGTTTCTAGTTGAACATACCTGGTACATATTTGGTGCCAATGTATCCAAGTAGACACATTCCTAAGTGATGGTATACATGTAGGAACGATACTTGGTTGAACTTCTTGCGTAACACGAAGAATACCTGTTGTCACAAGTTATAACACGTTAATCATGAGTCATCGAACAAGTCATTCGCGAGTGGACCGGAGTTAAGAGTGTTGTGCTGAGCTGTTCCACCTCGCAAAGGACAAGGAGAAATATACGTAGTCGGTGGCCTTCAGTATACTAAAACGGAAGAGGCACCAGAGAAAAAAACCAAAGTAAAGTCAGCATGGGTTCAATCAAACACATTTTCATAATTAAACGAAAGGAAATTAGAGTTCGATTGAAGGACATGTACACATACAGAAAAAAGAACCACAAAGATTCTTTATCGAGTGATAAAGAATATTGTATTCTATTATCCTCTGTAACGGGAATTAAGTATCATTGAAATGCGTTCTATTAGGTAGTAGTAGTGACTAAGTTTTAGTGACTGAGCTCGATAAGTTTCAATTATTTTAGTAAGTATGGACATGCAGTCCAACCCAAAGAGTTTCATTGTCTTGTGGCCTCTAACCAAGGGTAGCCTATTGCTCCCCACCGTAGGCATCCTCGTGTGGCCCCAGCATTATGATCCTGGGTCTACCATGTATAGGTAATTTGATGAATACGCACCGTGTCCATGAGGTCGATGACTTTGATCATGTAGTACATCCAGACGCGACTGACGACGACTCGCTCCAACGGCGTGTCCTCGTAGATGATCTTCTGGCACCACAGGCTGTAGTAGCCCGACAGGTACAGCCTGGTCAGACACTGCAAACAATACGAAAATTGTCTTAGAACATACAAACTGACTAATTGAATGATCTAATATAATAAAGCATTTAATTCAGGCTCAAATGGTCCATAGACATATACCTTACAAATTAACATATATAAAGTACTAGCTTTGACCGCGACTTCCTCTGCGTGGAATTTCCCACCCCGTCGCATCGCATCGCTTGCCCGTGCTATTACTTCGGCATCGCATCGCTTGCCCGCGCTATTACTTTGGCATCGCATCGCTTGCCCGCGCTATTACTTCGGCATCGCATCGCTTGCCCGCGCTATTACTTCATTTTCGCTTAGCATTCTACCATGATGCCGTACCATGATGTTAAATAGCCTATAGCCTTCCTCAAGAATTGAGCCAAGAAATGCAAAAACATTTTTTTAAATCCCACTGTTCCAGAGATTAGTGTATTCCACGGATATCATATTCAAACAAAAAACTCGCCAGATTTATTATTATTAGTATAAATAGATATAGTGAAACTATAATCCCGATTATTAGCTTCACTAGTAACATATTCTCAACTCAAAACTATGTTTTCATGAAGGGTAGGCTTCTTAGGGGCCGAAATGCCGAATCAGACTTATTTTGATGAACGATTTCAGATTTATGACTGCAATTTTAGGGAACACTACTTTTTTTAGGGTTTCGTACCCAAAGGGTAAAAACGGGACCCTATTGCTAAGACTTCGCTGTCTGTCCGTCCGTCTGTCTGTCACCAGGCGGTATCTCAAGAACCGCGATAGCAGACAGTTGAAATTTTCACAAATTATGTATTCCTGTTGCCGCTATAACAACAAATACTAAAAACAAAATAAAATAAATGTTTAAGGGGGGTTTCCCATACAACAAACGCGATTTTTTTGCCCTTTCTTGCTCGATATCAATAATGGCATCAGGTAGGCACTTGAAATGTTCACAAAATACTCAGTTGTATTTTTACTTTAATAATAAATAATAAAATAAATATTTAAGGGGGGCTCCCATACAACAGACGTAATTTTTATAGATGGTACGGAACCCTTCGTGCGCGAGTCCGACTCATATCGTACCGAGAGGAACGCCAAAATATATTTTGAATTTTCTCCGGTCGTTGACGAAATGCCTTTCAATTTTATTCTCATGCAGCATGTACTTATATACGTATATGTATATGTATACCCTTTAAAGGTTCTTATTATTATTGATTACTAATTATGCCCCGCGGCTACGGTCATGTGATTGTGTATTCTATTGTTATTGATTATTTTCGGTCAAAAACGTTAATGATGACCGTAAAGATATGTAAGATATTCTCTCTTCTGCAACGCATTAGTGTCGGGGTGTGTACAAAGTAAACGTTTACATTAACATTTGTGGTTTTTAAGTAAGTAGGTACCTCCTCCTCCTAGTCGAGCAGAAAGCAAAGTAACGACGGAACGTTATTCCACGGCCTTGGGTGCAAGCATTGGTGCAAGTAAAATTATAATAAAATGATTTTGCAGGGTTATCATGAATAATCACCATTACCAGAAACATTGACTTCTGACCATAAAAACAAGAAAGAAACCGTATGACGTACCTAATTGTTATATAAGTACATTGCACACAAATATCTTCTTGAAATTATGTTTTATCGTATTTCATAAAAAAACATGGGATGGTGAAATAATAGATTAAATGTTAATCGTCTTAATAAATGGTTAACAATAAAATTAACAAACTACATATAATTAATTAACAATTTTGCAATGTAAACTTTAAACATAGAAGAGTTGAAATCAGCAGTTTTGTAAAATACTGTAGGTAATAAGAATAACTAATAACTATTACAAACCTGCATATTTACGAGTTTTATTGTGCATGTTTAGTTTTAAAGCATTTTTTGTTTATTGTTAAGACATTTTCGTCAATGTTATTATTTCGATTGTTAATACTTTTCTAATACTAATAGAATTTTATTGTTATTTAATTTTTTTATCGTGACGACTCATGATTTGCGCCCAATGTCGAGTTTTATAAATACACCAGCTTCTGCCCGCGGCTTCGCCCGCGTGGGTATCGGAAATTATCCCACAAGAACGTGCTACCAAGCATTTAAATTCTTTCACACAAACTTCAAAACCCCTATATCCCTCTTTGAGGGGTAGTTTTTCAAAACTTATAATGATAAACTTTATTATTTACTTAGGCGAGTATTCTTGAAAAGTTTCAAGTTTATTAACATAATGAAGAAGATGTTTAATATAAACTGTATCACCGCTTTTCACCCCCACAGGAGTGGAATTAAAAAAAATCCTTTGGGATGTAAGTAAGTATTCATAACTTGACTCAAAGATTATTTATACTAATTTTCGAGTTAATTAAGTCATGCAGTAAAATCCTCCCCTGTAAAGTTGACTACCCCTTTTTAGCCCGTCAGGGGTAATTTTCGAAAAACCCTGATACACATTATTCTTAACTTTCGATCCTAGGTATAAATACTGAGTTTCGAGTTAATCGGACCGCGCGCTGAAATTCTTCCATACAAACTTTGAAACTTGGAAAAACATAAAATGGCAAACTTCATAATTTACTTAGGTTAGTATTGGTGCTAAGTTTCAAGTTTAAAAATAACCAAAAAGAAAGAGAAGAAATGTAAAAATTATCAACAAAAAAAGAAATATACATACAATTTGGCATTTTGCACCTCTACGCTGATCTCGTTTATGTCTTTTACATGAATAACTCTCCCGTGAAACACCCTGCACCTCAACCTTCGACAGGAACTTTTGAAAGTGTTTTTGTGCATCATACTTTTGACATCATGCTATGATTAAGCATAGCAGTTGAATGACAGGATACATTATGCAAATGAAACAAATGCATGATGGATTACACACCAATTCATAAAAAAAATTGTTAGGAACGATTTCACTGAATTACTCGCATGCACGGCGGGCGAGGCAACCCTGCGTATCCTTTGCCTTGGCTCAATAACTTAATTGTCATTTCCTACGCTTTTCACGATTGCAACTGTTCTATGCTTTCGTAATTTAACGGAATTTCAACGCAACTGCTCCGGTACGCTATTGACTGTATAACTAACGATTTAATTGTCTCTGATACAATAAACATAACTACTTACATGTTGAGTAGTGGCGGATTTACCAGCAGGCTGAGTACCACTGGCCAGTGTGGCAGATTTTAGGGGCGGCCAATTTGGGGACCGTTTTTTTTCACCGTCTTACAGAATTCAGAAAGATTTCTGTTAGACGGTTTTCCGATGTCTTGCAGAAACAAGTCTACAAGACGTCATTCCTATGTCTTCCCCTCTTTTCTTTGGTTGTACATTCAATGGTACCGCAAACTTCTATAATCTGTAGTTAAACACCCAGGTTGCAGCCCCCAGCCAGATAAACGATGAAACACCCGATGAAGAAATGAGAATGACTGCGAGTGATACTTCCTGAAAGTATTACTCGCGGTCATTCTCAATATTTCTTCACATATTTTTCATAGTCATCCGAATTAGAAAAAATAGAAAAAAGGCCTACAACAAGGTTATTAAAAAGTTTTCCGACCGACTCTTTGACAATTTAAAAGTGCCTGTAATGGGTTTAGTTGAAATAAATGATTTGAGTTTGAGTTTAAGTTTTCATTTCTGACCAGCACGAGTGAATTTTATTGTCATCATCAACTCTTACGAAAAAAGTCCCTTTCCTTGGAAGAAATGTATTCATATGATTTGGAGACTGACTGAGTTCAAAAATGCATACATTTTCAGAACCATATTTCTTCGGAAATAATTTTGATAAAACCAGTTTTCTAATCCTGTAAATAAGTATATTTGTTATAGTCCTACATCATATTTTGATCATGTACTGCAACCTAATACTGACCTGCAAATTGCAAAAAACGTAAGAAAATTTGAATGTCGCAGGCTACCGTGGCGCTTAATCCTTAAGTAGCAGTAATTTTCACTTACTTGTGCTGTGAGGTACGCTGATAATCCGATCTGTATTACATTGTATATGATGATGACGTTCTTAAGATTGTACGGCGCACGCTTGGCCATGAACGCAGGGCCCCAAGACCGGACGAATCTGTGGTACAGGTACATTATCAGCACGATGGGCACCGGGCTTGACACCAGCAGGAAATTGTTCGTCCGAGGATCTGGAAAAGGAAGACAAATAAACAATCATTATTACAGGGATCTTTAGGTATGTGATCATGCAGACAGCGCATGGGACCAGTAGGGACAATTTGGCACCAGTACGGTCTGTACGGATAGTATGGAACCAGTATGGACAGTACGTGCATTCTGTGAGAATAGCATCTGTCACAATGTACAGACGCCAGCAGGTCAAGCTACCCGAAACTGTCAAATTTTTCCAATCAACCTTGAACCTTAACACTTTAGCAATAAAGTTTAAAATCTATTAAATAAATTTGACAGATTGTAGTAATTTGATGTGCTGGCGTCTGTACAGTCCTTTCACAATTATTTTACCTATAATTTTGCATCACTGTACAAATCACAGTGATCTTTATTATCATTCTTATAAGGTTGCTGTTATAGATGGCTGCGACTGACAAGTCTGTCAAAATCATTGGTAAAATAACTATGAACGGACAGCAGTGCAATTCTGTAAAAATCTCACCGTGAAAAGTTAGGTGAAGTGAGCTTAGAGAGAGCTGCAGTGCGATTCTGTAGCCATCTCACCGTGAAAACTTAGGTGAAGTGAGCGTGGAGTGAGCTGTCATTCCAACTAATGCTAAGGGATTGACCTATTGGCAGCTCACTCTAAGCTCACTTCACTTAACTTTTCACGGTGAGATTTTTAAAGAATCGATCGGCTGTCAATAGTGTCAATCCCTAACAATAGTTGGAATGACAGCTCACTCCACGCTCACTTCACCTAAGTTTTCACGTGAGATGGTTACAGAATTGCACTGCTGTAGTGTGTGGCTGACAGACGCTGTGGCAGCAATAATTTTACTTAAAAATTAACAGACTTGTGCATGAGCTAAAGGTCAGTCAAACATGTCGATTTTGCCTTTTTCATTTTCATACAGGATTGCCTATTTTAGTATAAATAGTATTAAATATGCACAACACAAGACCCTGTCTGACCTGACGCAGAAATGTTTTACTTTCACGCTTGCATACGAATTCTTATGATATGAAATGTTTTCATGACTATGATGGAATCACTAAACTTTTCAATGTCATCGGTTACTTTGTGAAAATACAGCATGCACTTATATAAATTAGCAAAATACTTCAAATCTGAGTAAAAAGGCAAAAAATATTAATGCGACAATTTGTTTTTGAGATGTCAAGAAAAAACACCATTAAATTACAAATACGTGACACTCTTCTTGAGGTATATTTTCAGCTTATAATTTATTTTTAGAGAATTGCTGATCTTTTGTGATGATTATGTCAATTAAAAAAAGTTTCCCGCCAAGTTATACATTTTAAAAATAATTCATAAAACGTAGCGCTTACCCGCTAGGTCCTCATTTACGTAGCGGTAATAAGTTGTTATATTCCGTATTAGGGTACCCATGTTGCTGTGTTTGTCGCTGAAAAAAACAAAAGCAGTTATTCTGAAAAATTAAACACACTCTTAAATTAGTTTCTAAACACTTTGATTATGCGTCAAAAATAACCAAATTAATATAACTTCGTAATGTAGCGTTCGGAGCAGTATCATCTCATTATTTTCGTCATATCAGTTTCCATTTCCAAGTCTTAAAAATCTTTAAAAGAAAGGTAAGTACATGTAACATTCATAGAAATAGAAAAAATATGGAAGTCATGGTTAAAAATAACTCCACTACTTCAAAAGAATTCCAGCAGTAAACATACAGTACAAAAATATTCAGAATAAAGAGAAGAAGAAGAGATTTCTTTAGAAATAAGCATCACGTTTGTACAGTCAACAGCAAATGTAGATGATCAAAATCAGAAATTCAATACTAATGAACGGAGTTCGCGTCAGAACTGTGTGGCGTCGAAGTGATTCAAAAGTATGCGATTGTAAATTATACCAAACATTTACTACTAGTAGAGCTGCCATATATTCGTGATCAGTTTTCAATTAAATTTCCATTTCGGATTTGGATTATCTACTTTTGCTGTTGACTGTACCTATTTTTCTTTGCTTTTCTTCTTGTATGTCGATATATGTGTGCGCATAAATGGTTAAATAAATAACTAGAATGAATTGATTGTACCATTGTTTTTGCTGTTTTATTTTGATAACCTTTCATTGACACGAACTACTAAACTATTTTCATGAACTCTACAGCAGCAGCGCCCGCGCATCGTGTATGACGAAGCGACTTTAAATTACAAATAATGTATACAGGGCCTATGGAAATGTTACAATTTAAATATTCATGGAAACGATAAATTAAGTGAAGGGTTAATGATCCCTGAAGGTGCACTAATGTGAACTACTTATTATAAATAGACACGTCAACGTCTCCTGTGCTGAAAGGTGACTGAAAGTCACGTTATACTCTACTTTACAGTTTATGAAACTTGTCTCAAGAAATAGTTTAAAAAAATACACGCAGGTACAATGCAAATACATGTAGGTAATCCCCGACAGGTTAGGCTGAGGTGTAGGTTAGGTACCTGTTTGTACCGGCACTATAGTGCACCCACATTTCGCCAGTAATGTTTAAGTCCCAAGTAATGTATATGTATAAGTAATAGGAGGCGAGCCTTTGGTCATCAACCGGACCCAAATCCAGACTCATCCAGACAGATAGGCTAGCATTTAAATTGCATTATTTTTTCCAATACCAAGCGCAGGCCACATGGGAACAAAGCTAAGGGGGCCTAAAAAGGCCACTTTAAGCAATACCTCTAAAGGTCTGCGCAGACGACGGACTATTCTCCGCGGCGGAGAAAAAAGTACGCTCCTTAAGTACTACTAAAGGAGCGTACTTAATTCATTTCATATCAATCATATTTGGTGTAAACATTGGTGGACCATTTTACGAATTTCCATACAAAACTGTCAATCAGGTAAATTGCATGATATGAATTGCACACAGATCATATTATGAATTGTCAGTTTGTGACCATTTTACGAATTTTAATATGATTCTCATATTGTTATCCTATTATGATTCTGCCAAAGTGGCCTTTTTAGGCCCCAAGTTTTTTTAGCTTCGCTCATGTAGTTACGCGTCTTTTCATACTTCGGTTCATAGTTCGCGGTGTCAACCGAAGTGTGCAAACACGTCGTAGCTACAAGAGCGAAGTTCTTCGTTCCCAGTGTGGCCTGCACTTTACACGTAATTATGTTGAGTCTAGGCTCGATAGGTCGATTCAATATGCTAAGGAATGATGTGAAACGGCAACGGTGCAGTTTAAAAGAAGATGTAGGGACAACAGTTTTGAAAGAGTATGTAAAGGTCGTAGCAGGTGGCGTTCTGTAGTTTCTTCATACCGCCAGGGAAAGATGGCGTGAATTTATTTAAGTACGTTGATTAAATGTAGCATCTGTCACTGACCTTCCCTTTATCGGGAGAGTACCAAAAACCTAAGTGTCG
This sequence comes from Apamea crenata, assembly GCA_949629185.1. Classification (NCBI taxonomy): domain Eukaryota; kingdom Metazoa; phylum Arthropoda; class Insecta; order Lepidoptera; family Noctuidae; genus Apamea; species Apamea crenata. The sequence continues at coordinate 11,834,163 of OX451372.1, forward strand.
GCCGGTCTACGTATAACGATTGTTTAGTTACACAGGGGTCGTAAAGGTCTAGTTGTGAAAGGCAAGGTCACCTTTTCAGTAGTCGACCGGGAATACCTACGCATGGGATCTGCCCCTAATTGCGTAACACACTCTCAATCACATTCTGAATCATTTTGAAGGATATTGCTAATCAAAATTTGTCCTCAACGCAATTAATGTTGTTGAACTGTCAAAATGAAAGGCGATACGCATTTACCCCGCTGATGTTTTTACATGATTATGATACGTCAATTGAAGATGTCAACAAGTTTAATTTTAGCTTTCGACTTGAACTGACTAGATATTTGCTAAGTTTTAGGACATCATAAACACATAAAAAATCAAGCCCGATCAGGCGCGCTGTATCGCTTACGCAAGGTTTTTATTTGCAAAAGGGCTGCGAACTACTGCGGTGGACTCATTATATCACAAGTAGGTTCTTTGATGGTAACATACAGATGGTGATCCAGTATCATATTTCTGCGTTCTCAGTTCATTTGACTAGGTATTTCCTAGTTTTATTTTATGTAAGCAAGCAGGTATCTAAGTAAGGTAATGCCTGTGTTGGGAAGGGTAGAATGCATTTAAATGTAGACATAGTCCCGTTGTAGTTGTGTATTTGTAACGCAGCATAATCAGCCTATAATGTCCCCACTGCTGGGACACAAGCCTCCTCTCTGTGAGAGGGAGTGGACCAAAATTCGCCACGCGGGCCCAGTGCGTTGTTGGTGGATTGTTTTTGATTGACACATGTCTTCGTATTTTTGGTTCTAGGAGATGGAGGTTTCCTTAGGATGTTTTCCTTCACCGTTTTGAGAGCAGCGGTGATCAAATTAAATACCTACACAAAGTAAAGAGCCTACCTGAAATCGAACTCACGACCAACTCGTAAGTCGGGGCCGACACCACTGAGCCACCCCTGCTCCCACTGATACTCCGTCTAGTTTAAGGAGGCATCATAGATAAGTTATAGGTACTTTTGCTATACTCGTCTGACCATCTGTTTGGTCCGTCGGTATGTCACAGCCTCGTTTACCAAGAGGCGAGAGGGACTATGAACCTCTTACGCCCCGGAACCTGGAGAGCCCCATAAATGTGGAGGTAGACCCAGACCACTATTATTCTGAGTATCTACATAGTCTACCAAGTCTACGAAATAGACTTTCTACAATGCACAAATAGTTCAAACAAACAATTGAAAAATGTAAACGGTATCTTACAAATTGGAAATAAACGAGCATCGAAACCCTATGGCTAGGCATTGTGCAGTCTGACACGCACTTGACTATGATCTGGCACTGACTTATTATGGTCTTTAAAATCATGTCATTTTTTTAGGAAATCCGTTACAGAAATAAAAACTGTTCATATTTGGCAAACAATCAAAATAATTCACTCATTTCAAACAGGAAACTTATTCGATGGGATTAAAGATAATATTTTCAGGAGAAAATATTCATAATTATTATTATCGTAATTTCAGGATAAATTACGATAATAATAATTTGATAATTTTTGGGATGGCTCACACATATGTATGTATTATATAATAGAGTATTACCAGCCAGCCCAGTTTCATATTTTTGGACTGAAAGGTGAAATCAGTCAATTTTTCATAATAGTTTTTTAAGAGCTGATATAACAAAAATATATTCTAAATTAACTAAAACTATTTATAACACATTTGCTCGTAAAGGGTCTCTTTATTTCACCAATTTCAATATCGTATTGTATCTCATTACGTACCTACTTGTGCGTTATTGTAATGTAAAACGCAAGAGTTTCTTTTTAATAAGGTAAAACGCATGGTTTATCAAAATGCTGTGTCTAAAACGAACGGTACTTTTTTAAATCTTAGCAAAGAGTTTTTATGTCAGAACGGTCAACATTTTCTGAATAAAATTAACTTTGGGAGATAAAATATAATAAATAAACATTAACAAATTGTTCAAATTTGTATAGCTGCTTTAACAAGTGATTAAAGATTTATTCGTTTAAGAAAGTCCGAGTTTTATTTATTTCCTCGCAAATATGTTATAAAACGTCGTATGACATACGTGCGCTTTGATAATTACAGCCTCTGCTTTCTTGTCTAGCAATATCGCCTCGGCTGTAATTTTCAACTTACCGCACTTATATCATAATGTACAGACGCCAGCAGGTTAAGCTACCCGAAACTGTAAAATTTTCCCAATTAACCTTGAACCTTAATGCTATAACGATTAAGTTGAAAATCTATTAAAGAAATTTGACAGATTGTAGTAGCTTGATGTGCTGGCGTCTGCGATTTTCAAGAGGCCAAAACAAAGTTTACTTTACACATCTTTTTTATTTTTTAAATATGCTGAAATTATTGGTTTTGTCAACATTTGTTAACTGTACCTACACACGACGAAAAATCACAAAAGCACCCAAAATATGGAAAAGCCGAATGTTTCGGCTGTTGAAAAAATCATTTCAATAGAAAACTCACTGGTCGCTCACCGAAGTTGTATTAATTTCGTATGTACACCACTATTTGTTTTGTAATCCTTAAAATGGTTCACATAATTAGCAACTATGATATTAAATAAACAAGTACCTGGCCAGGAAACGTGTAACTGAATCCAAGAGTTCGCCTAGAATGATTCTAAGCGGCACTCCAGCGCACCCGACCGGCGTCAATGAATTAAATATACTGGATTAAATGAAGTAAACTCACTTTCCTTACCTCTACTTTTTAGTAGTGTGCCTCCACGCATACCGCGTGTGGATCAACGCGCCCTTACTAAATCCAACGCGATGTGTGATTTTTTTTTTATTGATAGTTACAGTTTGGGTACTCGTATGTAAATGTAACATCATGCTGGATTATGCTGAAAGCACACAATGAGACTTTAAATCTCACTTGTTTTTGCGATCATTTTTAGTTCTTTTCAGAAGTAGGTCAGAAGAGACTCTCTGGTTCCGTATGTTGATTAGAAATTCAGAAGTAAGTCAGTCAAGTCTTGAATAGCATTAGCCTATAATGCTGGGACACAGGCCTCCTCTGGAGATAAAATTATTTACACAAAGTAAAGCGCCTGCCTGGGTTCAAACCCACGACCTACAACTTGTAAGTCGGGGCTGTCGCCTTAACAGTGGAGGGAACCACTGCCTAATCAGTTTTAGCCATTTTAGAATAATTAGGTAATGTAGGTGATAAGTCTGAATTATATTTATGGTAAATTATTTACGGAGAGAATTCAATTTATGAATAAAACAGGAGGGAGATCTAGACGGGTTCGGTAGGTACGACTACATGCAATTCAATAGGTGAATAACATACAATTAGTATGTACTAATAATTAGTACAGTGAATAATTAGAACTACTGTAATTCTAATCTGAATTTATAGTAGATTTTCAAAGTCTAACTGAAATTGACTATTTATTTTACAACGTAAATACTATAACGCAATATTTTGTCTTACCACTATGTTTCTTATTCCTTTGGTTAACCAGAATAGGTATATTTCCTCATGTTTTTCATCGAAGAAGTACCGCAACTTCGTACTTGAGAAATGTGGGCGCCCGACCCACCGCGTCGCATCGCATCGCCCGCCGCGCTTACCGTTCTTTCTGGCTTGTTTTCCTTTTCTCGTCTCCTAAGGCTCATAGCGTGATGTTTAATAGTCTACAACATCTACAAAAACCGGCCAAGTGCGAGTCGGACTCGCGCACCGAGGGTTCCGTACAATTACAATTTATGATTTAAGACGTACCTACTCGTATTAAAAAAAAACTACCTACTAGATCTCGTTCAAACCAATTTTCGGTGGAAGTTTACATGATTGGTAATGTGCAAACTGCATCATATATTTTTTTTAGTTTTGTAATTCCCTTATTTTAGAAGATTATTTATATTTTGATATTAAGAAACCTCAATATCATTTTTGAAGACCTATCCATAGATACCCCCCACATATGCATACCATGCATATGTGGGCTCCACTCTAAGATATGGCCTTCTGTTCTGGGGAAACTCCTCTAACAGAGAATATGCCTTTAGAGCCCAAAAAAAATGTTTGAGAAGCATAACTGGACTCAGACAGACAGACTCATGCCTAGAAGTGTTTCGGAGGTTAAAAATTTTAACTCTGCCTTCATTATATATTTATGAAGCGGCTTTAATGATAAAAGGTGATATTAGTAAATATGAAACATTTAGAAGTGCACGACACAAAAATGAGCTATCGGGTATTAGATGTAGAACTGTTAAATTTAAGTCGAGTATATTTGGAATGGGTGTAAAAATTTATAACAAATTACCAAACTATGTGAAAGGTATTTCAGCGATCAATAGTTTTAAACATAAGTTAAAGGATTTTTTGTTAAACAAAGCGTACTACTCTATAAGCGAGTTTTTTAACGACAAAAATTTGGGTTAGCTCTATTTTGTTTTTTTCCTTTTTTATAGTGACTATTGTATGTAAATGTTATTAAGACTTCTTATTTTTATGCATAATTTGACATTTATAATAGATATTATTAATGTATAACTTGACTAATGAATGCAATGTAATTATGACTTTTTTATGTTTATGTAGTAAAATTTGACATGTATAATATATTTTAATGTATAATTTGAATAATTTATAAATTGACTAAGGTATAATAACTTTAAATAATGTATAACTTGAATAATTCAAATTAAATTTCACAATAATTTATTAAGCTACAATTTTATATTAATGTAAAAAATGAGTAAATCGACTGTAAGAATGTTTTTATTTAATGCAAGTAAACGACAAAGCTTCTTAAATATTGTACACCTTATAGGTATGTTACATTGTTACCACAACTATAACTATAACATCTCTATTGACATGTAACAAACAATAAATGATTTGAATTTGAATTTATAAAATTGTATGTAATTGTATGTATGTACGTAAGGGTTTGATATAAAAAAAAAATTTGAGTTTCAGTTCTAAGTATGGTAAGTTTCTATTTTTGTGTTCACAGAATACATCTACTTACTAAGTTTCAACAGTATAGTTCTTATAGTTTCGGAAAAAAGTGACTGTGACGTACGGACGGACGGACAGACAGACATGACGAATCCATAAGGGTTCCGTTTTAGCCATTTGGCCACGGAACCCTAAAAACGGCTATCAAATGCAAAAAAAAAATCAAATCCGACTGGTAGTTCCAGAGATTAGCGCTTTCAAACAAACAAACTCTTCAGCTTTATTATCAATAAAGGAAAATATACAAAGAAAAGCGTCATTGCTCCTTCTCATCTGGTTGGTTTGTTGGCCCCCGACTCATAGAAATGGTAGTACGTAACCCTCTGTTCTACCCAGACGGGCGGTAGGTTAGGTACCCTAGAGAATTTCCCCACAGGAAAACAAAGTTAGTAAATTGTTCAATATTAGTAAGTGTTGATTGTAAACATATATTTTAAGGTAAGTAGGTATGAGATGATACTCGTGGAATCCCTGAAGATAATAACCCACCCTAAACCCTTCCACCGAGAAGATAACACACATTCTGTGCCATCAGCATCACCCATCACCATTACACATACTCAGACACTAAAACATGAATAATCTAAATGCAAAATAAATCAATTGTAATTTCAGAGAAATTGTAATTTATGGTTTTATGTCAACTTTAGTTTAAAAAACACTTGTTCTGTCTGCAATTCTTTTGTGAAACTAACCTATATAAGTGCTTGTACCACTGCCCTTAATACATGTCATTTCATAACTTAGCTTAGTTAGGGTGCTCGTTGTATGACCTACCTGTTTTGTTAACTTAGCATTGGGTCAAGACCTAGGTACACATAATGATACTGGCGCCGATTCCCTTGTTCACCACAAACTAAACTGAATTTAAGTTCAGTGCATCTTTTTCTTTCTATTTCATTAAGAAAAGGACAGAAGATAAATATTAGTTTAGTCCTGTCAAATTACGATACTCCATAGACAGACGTTTAGACGTGATTAAAAACATGACTACTAAAAATACGCAAATTTAAGTCAGGTGCTGACTAATTTGACAGGACTAAACTAATATTTATCTTCTGCCCTTTTCTTAATGAAATAGAAGGAAAAAGATGACTGCATTTAAATTTAGTTTTCATACCACTTGCTCAAAAAAGTGACTTCTATGCCACAAAAAGCGAACATAACAGTAGTCATTTTTAATCTGTTATAAACAGGGAAAGAAAATTGTACTGAATTTCATTCATCCTCTAGGGGGAGAATGTGATTTGAATACTTACCGAAATTTATACTGAACTACATCTGTGTTTACACCATTGAGTTTGTCTATAAAGCATTATACATCTTTTTGAAAAAGGAATACGCATTTATTATGCAGTTATGATTATTAAATAAAATTACGAAAACCGACGAGGCCGTATGAGCTTGATGCCTTTGCTTTTCCGACAAAAAAATATTAGTCTAGGAATTTGCCGCGTTTTTGTTTTCTTCAAATACATAAACGTTAAGTTTATTTTTCGCAAGTGTTACGAAAAGTAGAGTATTTTCCTCGGTGATAAAGCTGTCTTAGTCTTGGGTGAACTTAAATCCCTCGCTACACTCAGGACTCGTCTTAAATCCCTCGCTTCGCTCGTGATTTAAGTTTTTAACACCTTCGCTACGCTCGGGAGTAAACCTCGAGTCCTTCGTTACGCTCGCGATTTAAATCGTCACCCGCGACAGAAGACACTGCTTTAACCCCTTGGTTAATAATCTACTATTAGTTAGTGGTGAACAAGGGAATCGGCGCCACTATTAGTAGCAATTAGTAAAAATGGAATTCATTTTGACAGTTCAAGAACATTCCTTGCGCTGTTTACGTGGTTGAGCATCTACATTTTTCGGACATATGAAACAATGGATTTCAAAATGATTCAGATTGAGATTGATAGTGTGTTACGCAATTAGGGTGCCTATCTAAGAATTCCCCCAATTCAATTTGCCGCAATTCTTAGATAGGCACCCTAATTGCGTAACACACTATCAATCTCAATCTGAATCATTTTGAAATCCATTGTTTCATATGTCCGAAAAATGTAGATGCTCAACCACGTAAACAGCGCAAGGAATGTTCTTGAACTGTCAAAATGAATTCCATTTTTACTAATTGCTACTAATAGTGTGTTACGCTACTACCCCGAGGATTCGATTCCAATGTCAGACAAAGTATTATTGCGTTTTTCTATCAGGAATCTCTCTTAGTTGATGGCAATAAGCACCCTATTACATGGGACATGTACATAACTGGCGAAATGTGGATGTACTATACTCCATACGTCATCTCTGCCCAACTCTTCGGGGAAGCAAGGCGTGATGTTATGTTGTGTTTATGTTCTTAGGTAGAAAAAAGAGAAGCTGAAGATAATTTCTTTATGTACAAATTGTATCGTATAGACTGCTCGTATTTACGCTTTGTTGTAGAACCAATTAAAAGTGTCATCATGAACAAAGTACATTTGTAAAAATAGACCGCATTTAAACGTAATTTGAATATTCAGTGTAACCTTTACCTCCTTTTTTAAAACGCCACAACTGGACAGATATGTTTAATGAACCTTCATTAATTAAAGCACCAAATTCTTTGTGTTTGCTTTGGTTCGGCTACCGATGTAGCACGTGTTATTTGAAGTAAATACTAAGGTACAAACAAATAAAAGTTCCGAATCTGTCGTCGGTTTAAACTATATTACCGAGTATCACAGGTCAGTTTCCCTCAGTCGGCAGTTTATTTAATTCGCCAGTTTCGTTGATTAGTCAGTTTTACCGATTAGACAGTTTCCAGTATTTGCCAGATTTCGTCGATTCGTCAGTTTTGTACAGACTAGGGAAAAAGTTTTTACGTGTTGAAAAACACATATTGCGGATAATTTATGCTGCTGTAAGAGATACCTAACCTTATTAATATCACACTTTATTTAAAAAAAATACATTGAAAAAAATATGCATGGCATGCCTCCAACCAGTCGTAGGCATGCCATGCATAGACTGATAGACATTACTAATTATTCAAATTAAATTAAATAGAGTCAATTAAAAAGGAAATGAATGCGATCGAAGATTTTTTTTTTTTAATCTCGGATTTTAATTTATTTATTCTTTTTAACAATTATCTCTATTTACGTTAATAACTATAAATGTATGTGCTAAAAGTTATCAAATAGATCTCAATATCTATATAAATTAGCAGACGTGTGTTCAGTTTTCTACCGACTGTACTTTGGCTAATAGAATAGTAATATAATATGTACTCTGTGACTTTGGCTGACGAATGGAATAAAACTGGTGAATCGACGAAAACTGGCACATAATATAATGGCTCCTATAGCACATAATATAATAGAACCTTTTATGTAAGCTTTTCATTCAACTTTATGTTGTATTGTATCATAATCTATGGGAGGTACAAGTCAAGTTGAAGTTGATAAAGACGTGTCAAATACGCATTTATATAACGAAAACGATGTGAAAACAAGCAATTAATAATGTAGATTATAAATAAACTGATCAGGAGAGAAGTGTACAGTGTGACTGAGTATAAGCCTGTGGCCGCACTCCTCGGAACATGGAAAGAAGATTCCATTCAATTGTATCTCAATATAATGCTCTATTTAAACAAGTAATACCTTCTTACCGGATCTGTAAAAGATCTGTTGTTCTTTCATATAAAGTACTCGGCGAAGGGAGCACAGAGTCAGACGAACCTCCGATCTTTCTTTTTCACGGCCTTCTAGGCGGTAAAAAGCAGTGGGAAAGCATAGGGAAGATAATACTGAATTTGACACGAAGATCTGTGGTAGCCGTAGATTTGCGAAATCATGGCGATAGTCCACATGCAAACTCTCATAAGTACGAAGACCACGCAGGAGATATTCTACATTTATTTCAGAAACTAGGAGTTGAACAAGCGAGCCTCATCGGACACAGCATGGGAGGCAAAGCAGCTATGTGTTTAGCCTTAATGGAGGTAAGGTCCCAATAACAAATTATATTGAAAGAGTAATTTATTTTGTTTAACTGTTTCTACCGTAGTATATATACTAAATCTAGGTTTCTACATCTCAACATAACACTATTACACTAGCATGCTAGAGCATCAGATTTAATTAACCTTTGCAACGTCATAATTTCATGTACAGTTCGATTAAAATTTTATGGCGGCTCTGAAGTGCGCTACTCACTCTCACTGCATAGTATCTGACGCTTCACCCCCCCTGACAGGTGAATTTGTTACTGCGCAGCGACTTGCCTCATGTTCCGAGCCGACAGAAAGTTTGAATCGGGCTGTAGGTTACATGAAATTATGACGTTGCGAAGGTTAATTAAATCTGTTACCCTAGCATTTAGTTAGGCGGACCATACACTACAACGCGCCACGCGACGGGGCGCGGCAAAAGGAGCCAAAGTCCCCGCGCGGTACCGCGTTTTTATTGAATTTGAATGTAACAAATCACGCGCGGGGGTCGGGGTCGCGTTGTACGTGCCCCGTCACGTGGCGTGGCACGTTGAAATGTGTGATCCGCCTTAAGTAAGTGATTATCAGAGAAGGTCAGAAAGATGGCGGATGAGTTGTTGAAGCTCGAGTTTTAAATATTCACGCGATTTCCGACGGGAGAGCACCAGCTCGCGCGGTTTTCGCTTCTCTTCTAGCTTAACTTAACATAGACGTAGAGCAAGCGAACACCCCTTTCTCCCAACGCATCAATATTATTAGGTATATTAGGCTTTAGGTTTAAATACTAATTAAAAATATACTAACAATATCAGTAATACCACCACCATATGGCATGTTTTTAGTAAATATAAAGGTATAGGTACCGACTTGATGAAATCACGACAATAATGTGTTCCCCAATTTCTATAGCATAAATCGTCTCAGAAACGTAAATAATGCAAATTATATGAATGGATCGGTATAATACCTGCGGACTTTTGATGGGCCGTTAATTGCTGCGTTTACCTTATAGGTAATAATGACCCTGGCAATTCAAATACTGGCGTGGCTCATTCGCTAATTAATTTTTTATAGTTTACAGAATCATAAATGAATTTAATTGAAGCTCTTTATTTTTAGCCACTTAAAATAACTGGCGTATTAGTAGTTGACATTTCACCAGTTTCGACGTCGAAGCACTACAGAGACGACTTCCCGAAAATATTAGCAGCTATGAAGGCGGTGGACTTTAAGAACCCGAAAAAAATTGGTCACGCAAAAGATGCAGCCAAGAAACAATTGAAAGAGATAACCCAAGATCGTCACCTCTTAAAAGCTATCCTTGCTAATGTAAGCATAAAATCTGACAGCACTATTGGTTGGAAGGTCAATATCGATGTCTTAATGAATGATATCAAAAATATTGCTGAATTCCCTAAATTATCTCTGAAAAATAAGAAGTACTTCGGGCCGACACTTTTAATCGGTGGTCAGTTATCTGAATTAATTCCGTAAGTTGAACTTTCTTTCTTGTCATTTTATTTGCTTAGGAAGTACTTAGACCGTCAATTTCTTCATTTTCAGTTAGGCTAAGCTCGCACCACGAAATTGAATAGTTTTTGCGAAATATAATCACCAATCTGTGAACAATACCAATATACTATCGTCCGCGCACTGCGGTAAAAAATCGCTTGAGAATTCTTTTAGAATATTTTTGGCGTTTGCGATTTTATATCGCATGAACATGCTATTTAAAAAATCGCATCGCAGTACTCGAACTTGTGTCTTTAAAGTTATGCTTTTCAGTCACAGAGCACGGAATCACCCGCGCCGGCATCGGCAGCGTCTCGACACGGCAGTCCGTTCACAATTATTTTACCTTCGACACCAGCAACCTTAACAGCAACCTTGTTGTAACGAGAAGAGATCACAATAATTTTGTCAGACTTGTCAGATCACTGTGTTTAGGACAGTGATGCTAAATCAGAGGACACCTGATAACTATAAAATGAGGATAACTGTAAAAGGACTGTAGGAACTAATAAAATTCTTGGCACAAGCTTTCAATTTCTATCACGAAACGCCTTCAAAGCTGTCAGTTTCTATATTACATCATTTGTGTAGTAGTACTTAAGGGTAAACGTTATCATGCTTGGCTTGAATTGCTTGGCTAAACTGACGACGATGGCCATTTTCACACTGTGACGATAACAACACGGACCCATCTACATATAGATGATATCGACGACAACGATAATCGTCTGACGATACCGGTATGAGACACAATGTAACCAACAGCTTATTGTCATGTGGTATATGTATACCTATACCACAGCCGTCTCAAATAAGTAGTTGCGTTGCGAAAGCATAAACTTATAATTATCGTCACTCGATTCCAAAAGTGTAATAGTTTATTCGAGGTAAATGGCAGCAGCAAATAGTTCCATTTGCTTTATCTTTTATATTTACAGCGGAAAAAACGATATCACCTTTTGGGTTGATGCTATTCTACAAGTGCGATATTTAGAGGGAACTTATTAACTTCACTTCTACATGAACAATAACGTCTTGTTGCAACGAAATGTAAACAGTAGTACGGATGATGCGGTGCGGCGGTGGGCAAGTGGCATCCACCCAGAGCCTTCCGGCGGCGCCTGCCCGTGCCACTCCGTCCACGATCAGCTTCACCCAGCACCATCTGTCGATATCGGCACAACAACCAATGTCGGCGATGATACCGTTGACTACAACGACACATTGTGAAAGCGTTTAGTAGTAATTATTATGAAACTACCAGTCCGACGATATCGTGTGGTTATCGTGTCGTTATCGTTTTCGTCCAAAGTGAAAACAGCAATTAATGCAGCCCCTAATGGCAACTTACCTACCGCCTACCTACCTATAATCAAATTTTATTTATGTTTCAAATTGACGTTATTTCAAGTTAAACAAATATCAACTTTATTTTAATAAGTTGATTTCAGAGTGACTAGCACTATTGAAAAAGTTATAAAAGTGTTTGAAGTTGTATCGTAAACTGAACTTTATTGTGTAGGAATTAAAGTTATTTTTCCATAAGCTCATATTTGTTTAAATTTTTGGCGAATATGTCGCGATTCAGATTTAGGTACCTACTCAGCTGTCAATTTTTCGCCCTGCATAATTGTGCTTGCCCTACCAGTATATTAATACTAGACTAAGGGTTGAAGACATACATAAAACCTCTCTGCAATCTGTTTTGTTTACGTGTTGGCGCCAAAACATTTAATTTAATCCTTACTTTTTTGATTACAGACCCGACGATTTAACTGAAATCCGAGAAATGTTCCCGAAAGCCGTAATCACTTACATTCCCAAGACACGGCACAACGTTCATATAGACAACCCCAGATCGTTTTTGGAGCTTGCGATCTCTTTCATCAGGACCCATCACTACAAGCGTCAATTTAAACCGTCACCGAAAATGGTTAAATAAATACCTATGTTAGGTGCTACATTGTTTTTAAGTTTTGTGTGTACTCGTAGGTACTAATACTATTACAAATAAAATTATTTCCATAATTTTATTAGGTAATTTTATTTAGGTAATTCTTCCTCTTTTTTTCGTTTCGACTGTAGATCTATGTTCCTTGTACACTGTTTCATGTTTGGGCCCACTAGGCGGCCACATTTATGGAGCTGTCATAAGCGTTGTTCAGATCGTCAATGGTGCAAGTGAACGGACTATTGGGACACTAGCAGATAGCACACATTCTGTTCAGGAGCACCGCACTCGCACTGGATGTTGGGTGAATCGATAATACCCCATTTCGCCAGATTATGTTTGCAGCGGCCGACCAAATAGGTCGCTGCAGTTCGCAACCGGGAGGCAAGTGTTATTGGAGCTTTACGAAGTCTAGAGGTAGTGCTATTCCCACAATATACTTCGCTCTTAGAAAGGCCTGCCTTGAAGCGCCTATGTGGACCGCAAGAATCTTGAGAATTAGCTCCAAACTTTAACGAGGAATTTACTTAGGAAAAATATTACAGACTGGCTTAAATCCATACTCCTACGATAAAATAATAAATAAAATAATTTTCATTCAGATATCAAGGATCCATAGGTCACATCATGCAAAACAATATAATACAAACAAAAATAAAAATAATAATTAAAATGTAGATTAAAATGAAAAAATGAAACGAATATGATGCATCTGAGACTCTTTTATACTTTTCCAACAATCACCCACAATCATGGAAGTAGTATATTACCATGTATGTAGGTACTACTTGGTAAGTACCTACAACGCTACATAGTTCTTTTGGCGTCTAGCCAAAATTGGAACTAACGATGCCATCTTGTTTTGATAGTACAGACACCAGCACATCAAGCTACTACAATCTGTCAAATTTCTTTAATAGATTTTCAACTTTATCGCTAAAGCGTTAAGGTTCAAGGTTGGTTAGGAAAATTTGACAGTGCCGGGTAACTTGACCTGCTGGCGTCTGTACAATTTATGTGACAGTTTCACAAAATGTTTACCAACAACGCCCCCCTGTAATGTCATTCAAGCGCCAAAAGATCTTCTACTTTGTAGCACCGTACATAGAGTAGAGCCACAATGATCGCATGAGTCATGACTATCAATGACTATCTTGACAGATATCGTGACATCTTCTGGCATCCAACTTCCAAAATTGACTCGCGTAACTAATTATTCTATAATAAAAAAGTAAACCTATTCTTTCCTTACTTCGGCACCAAAAATATACCTATGCAGTACATCGGCTTAAATCAATCTAATAGAGTCATTCGTACTCTTCGATCAAGATGCTTCATGGAAGTTCGAACTAAGTCAACGGCACAGAAGTTAGCGCATAGAATCTATGGTCCCAGCCCCACTCCCAGCAGTATACCAATTATTGTGCTCCATGACTGTCTTGGAACTAAAACCAATTGGGAAATAATTTGTAAAAAGCTTCTAAGTGCTTATAAAACACCTGTGATAGCAGTGGATGCTCGCAACCATGGGGACAGCCCTTTTTGTGACTCCCACGACTATACGTCACTAGCCGCCGATGTCTCGAAATTATACTCTCATTTTGAAATTGAAAAAGCTATTATTATTGGCCACAGCATGGGAGGTAGGACAGGAATGGTTTTGGCTCTGAATGAGGTTCGAGAATTCATGTATCTTTATATATTAACTACATATTTATTTAGCCCTTTTTCTTTTACGAGAGCTCACGCTTATCAACTGTTTGGAGTTAGCATAGCTTTACTTTAATATAGACTAGATAAAAGTTGATGCAAGTAATTGCTAAGAGAAGAATAATAATGATGGTGATGATGCTCGTCGCCATCATTTTTCTACAGAATGACGTCCTCTACTGGACAAGGCCTCCGCCACGCACACCGAGGATTTTGGCGATCTTCACCGGTCATCGATTCACCTTGTACAACTTCATAATTCTATGCCTGTTTTTTCTGCAGCCTTGCAGTGTAGCAGGTTTAATCGTCGTTGATATATCGCCTATATCTACATCAAGATTTTTAACAGACTACTTTCCAAAAATAATAGATGTACTGATGACTGTCAACTTTAAAGGGTTGGATTTAAATAAAGCAAAGGAGGCAGCAAAAGCCAAAATTTTGGAACACTCTTTATTCCAAAGTAATGAAGAAATACAAGCGTTGTTATTGAATATTGGAAGATTACCTGATCAATCTATTGGGTGGAAATTCAATCTCCAAACTTTGAAGAAACAATTTGAGAACATCGCCACATTCCCAAATATACCTTGCAGAACGTATTCGGGCCCCACGCTGTTCGTCGCCGGCAAGCTGTCATACTGTGTCCCGTAAGATTTTTATTACGATCATTTCAAATAGTATGTACCTACTTACAAATAGTATGTGTAGGTACAATATGTTTACTGGTTCTAACTACCTACATACAGAATATCACTGACGATAGCGGTTGCCCGTTCAAAAGATGCATTTTACGATAGGTATAATTTAATAGCTCTACAGGCGGTTAATGTTAGTTAGGGAAGTTATTTTAATTTCTCGTACACTAAGGGCCGACGCGGCAATGATGCTGCGGTATCCTTGGACATGCCGCGACGTCCTTTGGCATTGTCATTGAAATTTAAATTTTATTGTTATACATATTTAAGTTATATTTCTATTCGTCGCATAAAAATCCCTTGCCGTGCCGTACTGCCAGTGGGCGCCGCGCCGGCCCTAAATCACTTCTATTCTTTTTTTTTTTAAGTTTTACCATTTCTACATGTACGGTGCTGCTCGCGCATTTTTTAGCTGCACTTAACAGAAAATTATTTCCAATAAGTATTACTAGCACCATGAGAATACATTATAAACAACATAAAAGAGTATGCTACCCGTACAAACTTGGTTACAGCTAGGTTAGAATATCTACTCTTAGGGTACTCACACTTATTCACCTCTGTTCAGCTTTTGTCCATAGAAAACATCGATTTTGTATGGAATGCGTACGCGATCGTAAAGCTGAACGAATGCGTACGCGTTCCATACAAAATCGTAGTTTTTTATGGAGAAAAGCTGAACAGAGCTGAATAAGTTTGAGAGCAGTCAATCGACAGATAATTTTTATTCCTTCAATAAAATTCACGTCTGACAGGTTTTGTATGGAAGAACTGTCAAAAATTCAAAATTATTCCTCCGATAAAGTTATCTGGCGTTAGAAAAATTAGCCCTTATTGCTATTAATTTTGAATGATGAGATTACCAACGAAAAATATAATTATAGCTTTTAAAACTTAGGGAATAGGTACACTAAAATGTATTGCTGAATTGCCGTACTTAGTTGAGTACGGCACGTACAGTATTGGTCACTTATTATAACATTATCAACATAGACGAAGTAGAAAAATACGTAAGAAGTTATGTGTATGTCACATAATTTATAATAACAGTAACACAAACCAAACACAACATTTTTGATTATAAATAACATAAATAAAAAGTGAAGACTTTGTAAATACGGGTGGTATTTACAAAGTCTTCACTTTTTATTTATGAAGTCTTGTAGAGATTTACAAACAAGTATGTTATGGGTCTAGGATTCATTGCATAAAAGTCGTTTAGTGTGACGGTTAGAATCTCCCACCATGTTATTTACAAAAAGACTGATTTGTTTCAGAACTGAAGACTTATCGGGCATCCATAAACTGTTCCCTTCAGCAAGGTTGATCTACATCGATGGCGTTGGACATAACTTACACGTTGAGGACCCAGATGGCTTTGTCTCCGCAGTTTTCAGTTCTTTTGACTATAACGCCGTGTTAAAAACGCCATCATAGTTATAATCTGCATGTCTAGAAGTGTTTTGTTAAAACACAGCACGGAATCATAATCGCGCTGGCGACGGCTGTAGAGGTAGTACTAATGAAATTCGTGGCGCCCAAAAGGTGTTGCGCAGTACTATTATCTATTCTGTGGTTGAGAGCCCAACTTCTGTCACGGACCGCCATTCAAAGCGGCAGTTTCTTTGCGTTATTTGGTTCGACAAACCAAGCTCGCTAGTGCGCTCGCACTAGCGAGTAAGCGGTGACATTTTTTAATCTGTATGGAAAGTGTTGACGATGCCACCTCTAGCAGCGGCCGCCGAGGCGTCTCCGTGCTCTGTGGTCAAAAATATATCAGCAACTGTAATAAAAACACTGGAGCGATCGAAGTTGGTCTTCTTTACTGCTCTCCTCATATATTTTTACATTATAATACCCTAATTATTTGCATTTGACTGCCGCGTTAATCTTGTAGTCGCAAATTGTGCGACTGCTGAGCGTGGGATCCTGGGTTCGATTCTCCAGGTCGGACAGAGTGTTATCTATTGGGTTTTCCAATAGGAATTCGTCTTCTAGCAGCCCGGAGTTTAGCCCTGCCCGCCGCCGACGAGGACACGACGCGACGTTATCAACGATTTTCTCAATGAAGAAACGTACTCTCAGAATGCAAAAATACAAGTTTTAAATATCTGCCTGCTCAGATCTCTCATCATGCCGCACCCACTCAGCTATCAACTTTTCGCCCTGCATAAATATGCTTGCTCAAAAACCCTCTGGGTTCCCCTACCATTATGGAGACATTCCGGTTACAGAGATATTGAAGGTCAAACATCCAAAAAAAAACAAGGGGGGGCGTTGGGCCCGACGGCTTCTACACCGTTGTATGCACTATGTACAGACGCCAGCACTTCGAGCTACTAAAATCTGTCAAATGTCTTTAATAGATTTTCAACTTTATCGCTAAAGCATTGAGGTTTAAAGTTGATTGGGAAAATTTTACAGTTTCGGGTAGCTTGACCTGCTGGCGTCTGTACTATGCACCGTTATACGCACAATATTTTCCGTGCGTAAGAGTGCTAACCCACTGGGACGCCAAGGCGACGTCGCTGGCTACGTAGCCATGGCTACCTCTGGCTACCTACCGTAGCCGAATGAGGTTGCCAAATAAGTAGCCAGAGGCTACGAAGAGTCATACCTCACTGGGACGCCATGGCGGTGCAGCCAGGTCGCGTCGCCAACAAAATGTATGGTTGGCTGTATAACCAAGCGGATGCCAGGTGAGCCACCCATTATAATAGCTGTATACCTTTAGTTGGCAGCGCGACCTGGCGGCGTCGCCATGGTGTCCCGGTAAATCTCTCAATCCTGCCGATCGATTCTGTAAAAATCTCACCGTGAAAAGTTAGGTGAAGTGAGCTTAGAGTGAGCTATCAATAGTGTCAATCCCTAGCATTAGTTGGAATGACAGCTCACTTCACCTAAGTTTTCACAGTGAGATGGTTACAGAATCGCACTGCTGAGTGAGGGAGGCGTAAATTACTTATATACAAAATACTAGCGACTTGGCTACGCTTCGCCAGGTGGCCAGAGCATGCAGTCTCCACGTATGGGCCTGTCGGTCGTGGTAACGCTTCCAAATTGGCGACTATTTTAACCCTAAAAGCCCAATCTACGTCATCTTTGACGTACACTCCAACGAAAATTCATATAAAAAAAAAATTAAATAAAACTCTTTTATTTAACGACTACATAGTGTTAGTGTCTAAAATTATCTTATAAACTATGTTAGTATATACTTAGGAAACAAAAAAAAGGTGATAATATATACGAGGGGCGGCTAAGAAGTTTTGAGCCTAAGGTATAAAAAATGGTGATAGAAATATATAAAAAAAATATTTTTCAATGTAATCTCGCTCTATTTCAAATTCAATACACTTCTTACATTTATTAAAAAGGGCTTTTTACCCGTTCAAAAAATATTCACCGTCTTTGGCTTCAAAATGTTCATTTACGGCCTCTTTCATTTCCTCGTCGCTGGAAAATCTGCGTCCTCGGAGATCCTTTTTCAAAATTGAAAAGTGGAAATAATCGCTGGGGGCCAGGTCTGGACTGTAGGGTGGGTGGTCGATTTCTTCAAATCCTGTCTCGGCTAGGGCACGCTTTGCAACACGTGCAGTGTGGACGGGCGCATTGTATTGCAAAAACAGAAATCCTTTCGTGAGTTTGCCTCTCCTTTTCTCGACAATGACTTGTCGCAATTTTATCAACAATGCGGCGTAATAGTCTCCATTAATTGTAGTATTTTTAGGAAGAAAATCGATAAGCAAAATCCCTTCACAATCCCAAAAAACTGTGGCCATGAGCTTGGACGCCGATCTTTCCACTTTGAATTTCCTTGGCGGCTTTTCCCCCTTTACTACCCACTGCATTGACACCTGTTTTGATTCCGGATCATACTGTCGCATCCATGTCTCATCAACTGTAACAAGATGAGAAAAAATATCGTCGGGATTATCGCCACACAAGTCCAAAAACTCCTGCGATGTTGTCACTCGACGCTGCTTATCCAGCGGTGTGAACATTTTCGGCACCCATCGCGCACACACCTTTTTCATGTGCAAATGATTATACAAAATGTCACCGATTCGTACCTTGCTGATGTTTATGGCTTCAGCTATCTGCCACAACTTGATCTTCAAGGACCAGATTTTTCACTTTTTTAATTTTTTCTTCAGTACTGGCGGTGTTTGGGCGTCCCGACCTGGGATCATCTTCGAGCGACTCCCTACCGTGTTTGAATTCTCGGTTCCAGCGTTTTACGGTGGCAAATGAAGGTGCCGACTCTCCATAAACTGCAGACATCTTTTCAAATATTTCCGTCGGCGTTTTGTTCTTCTTTGTGAGGAATTTAATAACAGCTCAGTACTCCAATTTTGTAGAAAACGCGGATGACTCGGACATGGTGATGTTTACGGTTCAATAACTTAAAGCGTAATGATGCTAATTACATTAAACTTTTCATTTATATTACTAAGGGTACCCTCAATTAATGATGAGCTGCCAGAGTCAATAGCGACTCATTAAGGTACCTAGGCTCAAAACTTTTGAGGCCGCCCTAGTAACGACCATAGATAGTTTCACCACGCCCCATGTAATACATGAAGCTTGATAAACCTACCTAAGTCTTTCAGCAAAGACCCTCAGGATACTGTTGGTGCTTCCTCCCACTCTGCGTGTCATCGACGCACGCACTATTGCAAAACGAATTATTGCAAAATAGTCGTCATTGTGCGCATCGGTGAACATACCTGACGCACTACCATAGGGTGGAAGCCTCAACAGCACCCTAAATGTATTTATTATATTGTATTCGCAGAGCATTGTTTGCTTTTTGGGTATGATTAGCCCAAAGGCTGCTGGTGTAAAACGTTTGACAGTAAGCCTCGAATAGGGTAATTTTTACTGGTACTGAGCAACCAGCAAACCTTCGAGCCACCATATTTCCCCTCACAGCCAATGCCCTGCGCTCTCTTTCCATATCTGTGTCATCTCAGCCGTAAACAGTGATTTTCACACCAAAAATAAGTCATTTAATTTAGGTAGTTTACAGAATGCGTAAATAACGGCTATGTTATGTATATTTTTACACCCTGTAGACACCGAAACCCAACCACAAACGCTCGGCAGTAGCCCACCAGATCCAACACCCGCCTGGTCGGAGGATCTCCCTTCTCTCTCTATGGAGGATAAGGAACTTTCCATCCTGTTCCTCATATCTGTATGAATCGGGTGTGTACAAGTTTGCGCCGATGAGATTTTTTTCTCTCTCTATATAAAGCTGCCGGCTTCAGATGGGTACAAGTAAAACTATTTGGTGTGTTTATAACACTGACAAGTACTTATCCGTTTGTCAAAATTGGTGACATCGAATGACATCAGAAATGTACATGCGAAATTGACAGGACAGGACCACCGCCTCAGCATACGCCTCAGACGCCGGTGACTAGATTCGTATTACTATTCTGTAGCCTAATTTTTTAAACAAAATACAGACATGAGATGGTTATTCTATGTACAATCCGTAGAATCAGACCTCAACCGTACATTGAGTTAAAAAATATATGCAGGGCAATTCAAGTAGCTCGTTCTCAATCAACAGTTGATTTAACATATAAAGTCCACGGTCCCAGTCCCACAGGCGGCGAAGCAATAGTGGTGCTCCATGGCTTACTTGGGTCTAAAAGAAATTGGCAGAGCATGTGTGATAAGATCACTGCTCATACGAAAAAACCCGTGGTAGCAGTGGACGCTCGTAATCATGGGGATAGCCCCCACGTCGATGTCCACGATTACAATACATTAGCTGCTGATGTCTCTCAACTAATATCTAAACTTTCACTCAAAAAAAGTATTGTTATTGGCCACAGCATGGGAGGCAGGACAGGGATGATTTTAGCTTTGACAGAGGTTCGACAATTTAATGTAACTTTAATTTAAATTATTACTGTTTCCTTTTCCCCTTTTCTTTCGGCAGAGGTTCAAGCTTGAGGTTTGCCAGCGAGCAATGGAGCGCAGCATTCTTGCAGTCAGATTAACGGACCGTGTTGCGCTCCAAAACACAAATCGCCGACATCACACAATATACAGCCAAGCTTAAGTGGGACTGGGCCCAGTCATGGGCTTGATCTATCACCATGTGGGTCCCAGAAAACGTCCGGCGTTATCGAGGTAGACCCAGGAGAAGATGGCGGGACGAGCTTGGCGCCTACAGGCGGGATTGGTCCACACTAGCTCAAGACAGAGAGGAGTGGAAAGGAGAAAGGGAGGTCTTTGCCTTGCAGCGGGACAACATACCTAGGCTAAAAATAAAATAAAGTATTTTCTTTATAAGATACCTTTTCCATGTAGTGAGATTGTAAAATTACGATAAATGTAACACTGAGTAGTCATAATAAGCCATTATACAGCTTTGGTGTATAGTTTTGTCTAACGCAGACAGGTTGATCGTCTTCAGTGTATGTCTGGAACAGGTAAGTTATACATGGTTTTTAGGGGCGTACATCATCGGTCATGTGTTACTGTAGTCCTTATCTCAGTTGAATAATGAACTGGTCTGAGTTGGACTGGTCTGACCCGACTGACTTCTTGCGCGTGCTAGAACACTTAATTCGTCTCATCAACTTATAAAATATTCGTGGACGTTGCATGGGCCAGCCATGTATACCTCTACAGTAGGTACCTACTACAGAAACAATGTGAACATGTCCCTACTAGCGTTCCTCCAACGAGTGCATATCCAGCCTGTCTTCTGACAAATCGGCATTTTGCAATAAATGCAAGCAATGTTACCAATCCATCCACGCGTGATCTCATTATTCCTTAGCTGTTTTTCTATTTATTTGCAGCCGTCGAAAGTAGCGAGTTTAATCGTAGTAGATATATCGCCTATCGTCCCGACAACCGGTGGTAGACTTCTTGATTTCTTTCCGAAGGTCATTACTGTCATGACCAGTGTCGACTTTACTGGGTTGGATACATTAAATAAAGCAAGGAGTGCAGCTAAAAAGAAACTGGTGGAATCTCAATTATTTCCAGACGAAGGGTCCATGTATTTCATTTTAATGAATGTTGGACAATTGCCTGATAACTCTTTCGGGTGGAAGTGCAATGTGAAATCCTTGCAGAAGAATTTTATCAATATCGCCTCATTTCCAAGTATGACTGGAAAAACGTATAATGGACCTACGCTATTCGTCGGCGGCAAGCTATCAGACTATATCCCGTAAGATTAAATTTATTAAGTTAAGAAATATGGCTTATGTTGCCAATAAAATATGTTCTAAATTATTAATATTTTTATCAACAGTCTTGTTTTATTTCAGACCTGACGACATGACAGGGATCCAGAAGCTCTTTCCTAAAGCAAATTTGATCTATGTCGAAGGTGCTGGACATAATGTACATGCTGAGAAACCAAATGAATTCTTCAACGCAGTCGTGCAATTTATATCCTGAAAGCATTGCCTGAAACACAATGAATCTAGTTTAATTAATAATGTGCGTTGCGTTTCTTATGTTACCGTGTGCATCTATATTTTGGACCTATTGTTAGGTATTTACTATTGTTTTATAATACTTAGAACGATTTTACGAATACAGTAAGTAGGAATATACCTACATGAAACTGGAAATTTCGTTTATTTTGCTTATTGCTAGGATACAATTTGTTCAGTAAACGTTAAATAATTTCAGTAATACAACACACTTTGGTACTGAAACGGTTTACCAACAGTCGATTGGCCCATGAACCGTTGGTCAACATTATCTTTAAACTATTAACTTTTCATCCAAAGGACTTTTCACCCACGAACGTTTCGTCAACATAACTCTACGTCAGTGAATGCTTAACCAACAAAATGTTTTGACCTGCTGGCATCTGTATGTACAGACGCCAGCAGGTCAAGCTACCCGAAACTGTCAAATTTTCCCAATCAACCTTGAACCTTAATGCTTTAACGATAAAGTTGAAAATCTATTAAAGAATTTTGACAGATTGTAGTAGCTTGATGTGCTGGCGTCTGTACCACAGAACATATATACCCTAAAGGGTCTGTACACACGGCTACACGTCAAGCTATGCATTTCCAGTTTTAGCTGACCTCTCATTGTATAGGATTTTCGTACAATCAGAAGTCAGCTTATACTGGTTATGTATAGCTTGATGTGTAGCCGTGCATTTTCTGATCCATTTGTTTCATGAGATAGTTTTGGAACAGACTATGAACAGTGCCATATCGTGCGAGAGGAACACACCACAGAGTACATTAAAATGTATCGAAATTTATACACAGAGTACATTTATATATTGGAACACACTAGCACTACAAATTAGTGTTCTCCTTTTCAAGACCATTTTTTCCGAACGTCCATTGGTACTGTAAAAGAAACTACGTCCAACAGTTACTTCCAGTTTTTTTTTTTTTTTACACTAAGAAAGAAATGCAATGATTTTAAAAAACACTTCCACTGACACTTCTGTTTTCTGCTTATCCGTCATTGTGTCATTGCTGTCAATATCAACAGTCAGACAGACACTCATTGAAAATGTCATGAAAAATGTAACTCAACAAGAATACGTAATGTCGAACAAATAACCTTCAAAATTATTATTAACTATTATCAAATACACTACAATTAAAAATGTTACTTAGCGTAGTAACTCTTAAAAATGTTATAAATAGCTTGAACGTGTGCCCTAGATTACTCCCTGGTACTACGCAAATTGCCCACAGACTTCTGGCCTCTACGTCAGACAATGCAGAAGCTGTGGACTTGGCCTACGCTTCTTACGAAAGTACAACTGATCCACAAATTGCAGAACGGCCACCTCTGGTCATATTACACGGGTTATTAGGATCGAAAAACAACTGGAACAGTATGAGCAAAGCCATTCATAGGACCACTGGTAGGAAAGTTATTAGCGTAGATGCACGGAACCATGGGGACAGTAGGCATGCCTCGCAGCACTCGTACGTGCATATGGCGCATGACGTCATGAAGCTGCTGAAGAAGCTGGAGTTGTCGAAGGTGTCGATCCTGGGCCACAGTATGGGCGGACGCACAGCCATGGTGCTGTCACTGCTCTGTGTAAGTTGTACGTAGTTTGTACATACTTAGAGTTACCATAACCTTTGTATTGCGATAGTTCCATACACAATCATACAACATTTGTATTGAACTTATAGAAAAAAGTAGTTTTTGAGTTATTAATTACATACTAATGTTTTCAGTCTGACATGATATCAAGTCTCATTGTGGTTGATATCTCTCCTGTGAAAACGAGCCCACAAATATTCTCGATGGCCAGTTTATTTGATGCTATGAGTGCAGTAGCGATCAGACCAGGAATTGCCATGTCTAAAGCAAGGAAGTTGGCTGATGAGCAACTAAAAGGAATAACTCCTGATATCAACCTGAGGAATTTCTTAATAACTAATTTAGTACAAACAAATACAGGATCATATACTTGGAGAGTTAACATAGCGGCTCTAAAGGATAACTTCCAGTCACACATATCAAGTTTTCCCACAAACTTGAGAGGACTTCAATATTGTGGACCAACACTGTTTATAGGAGGATCTTTATCTGATTACATAGGGTATGTATCAGATTCTTGAGCTCATTGTAAAATAGCCTATAATATTATAGAGACTAGTAGCAATAACTGCTTGTAGTAACCATTCTTGGCAAGGATTCCCACTTTATTTTCTCATGGATGTTGTAATAGGGACCTCCTATAGTCAAGCGCCATGGAAATATTCAAGTACCTAATTGGTATTGATTGAAAGGGCCAGCTATGAAGGCAGCTAAATATACATGGGTAATATAGCTGAGGATCAACCAAACTAACAACCACCACCCCACACCACTAACCTACACACAAAGCTATCCACTATACTACTGCAGGTATATGCCCAATATTTAAAAAAAATGAGTTGACCAAAAACTATTACAATAGTTTTAAATTGGCCCCAAAATAGGCAAGTCTGGGGTACCTAAATGCACGATGTATCTCTGTTTTGCTTTTAATTCCAAAATATTTATATTATTTTGCAGTAAAAATGACCTAAAGGAAATACAGGAATACTTCCCCCTCGCTGAGCTAACGTTCATAGATGGCGCCGGTCACTGGGTACATAGTCAGAAGCCAGAAAAGTTCCTAGAAACAGTTTGTAACTTTCTTGAAGAGAAATAAGAATATCAGTCTAATATAAATTATTGCAGTTCTCATAAAATTAGGTAGTCATAAATTTTTGAGTAGTAAAATAATTGTTATTAGTCTATTTATTGTTACATCCTTAATGGATAAATAAAATGTGATATACCATGAGTAATTTTATTATTATATTTTATTTGTGTATTTGACCTCTGAACACATAGCCACATCCTCCTGTGGTAAGATACTACATCGCAACAAATTGTCACAATATAGAGATAAAAGAATTGGTGTAGATAAGCCAACTGTGGACTGACAGTTTTTGTCCAAAAGCATTACTCACTTATACAACACCACGCCTGTATTCCCTGAAGGGGTAGGCAGAGCTGTACTTATACATTCAATGAATTTGTGAGCGAGGCTATTGCCAATAACCGGCTACAAATCCTGAGAAAAAGTAAATTTGTAGTTTAATAACACTGCATGACCTCGGGGATCGGACCCAGGAGTTCAGGGCCCAATGCTCACCAGTCGCACTTTTGTACATTATAATTATTTTGTCATACGAAAAGCTTGTTCACTGTTGCTTGTTGGCTTATACGAATATAAACAATATCAACATGCGAATAAGAATCATATTTGTATGAAACACTTACGTTGCTAAGTAATCAGCGCGTACACGGCGTACAAATGTCGACATTATTTGTATGGCATTAATGTTCCTATCTCGACTGTAGTATTCCCCAATCATTTAGGCAGAAGTGTACCTATAGTAGGTACCTACACCTAAACTCGAATGAAACACTTGCTTATAAAAATACACATAGGTACTTAACATAAACTCAACCCTTCTTCACATGGGGGTAGGTAGAAACTGCAAAACGCCCGCGCCACCTTCTAGAATCCTTTTCCTTCGTTTACATTCCTTAGACGAATATGAACATTATATCCATTAGAAGGTCCATATTCGAATGAGACGCTTACTTAGAAAAGTCAAGTGCGATCTGTGAATCTGAGTTGCGAGGCGCTCCATTCTTTCCTTAATCGAACCTGTGACACTTAGGGCTGCAGCCAATCGGTTACTGTACCATCGATTCAATAACAATGGGATGATAGCAGAAAAATATTTTTTGTAAATATCTAGTCTGTTCCACACAAGCTATAGGCTAGATTCAATTGAAACTTGGCTTAGCTTATATTACCTATTAGCTTTTGCCCGTGGCTTCGCCTGCATTTAAGTCGAAAAATATCCATTTAACTACTACCGGGATTAAAAGTAGGTAATTATACTATGTTGTAATCCAGCGGGGTAATTGTGTAACACCCTATCAGTAGCAATGGGTTTCATTTTGACAATTCAACGTCATTCATTGCGTTATTTACGTTGTCGAGCAAACAAATTTTGCGAACACATGAAGCAATGGATTAGCAATATCCTTCAAATTTCATCCAAATCCGTTCAGCCGTTTTTGCGCCAATCCGGAACCCGGACAAAAATTCTTCGTTACTATTTTATTACATGTATAGATGGAATCCTTATCTTCTTTAGGTTGTTATACATTTGTGATTAACATCCTATATTCCAGAATCGAACCTGCGGCAGCAGAAACTTATGGTGCTTATCTGCATACTATAAGTACAAAAAAAATTACTTGGTCTAGAATACTATGTTGTGTATGTATAGTAATATTATGTATGTATTCAATTTACGGTAACAGGGGCCTAAAAAGGCCACTTTGGCAGGATCATAATAGGATAACAATATGAATCATATTAAAAATCGTAAAATGGTCACAAACTGACAATTCCTAATATGATCTGAGTGCTAAAAGGTTACATGCTCTGTGCTGAGTGCAATTCATATCACGCAATTTACCTGTTTGACAGTTTTGTATGGCAATTCGTAAAATTGTCCACCAATGTTTACACCAAATATGATTGATATGAAATGAATTGTAGGTGATTAAACTATTATGTGTAACTAATTAACGAAAATTACAGGAATTACTAATGACCTGCTGGGAATTCAGGAAATGAATAGCTTTTAGAGGTATTGCTTAAAGTGGCCTTTTTAGGCCCCCTGGTTGCGCGTCGATGGCCCTGCCACCCACCCTGCCCTGTATAGTTGCTATTAACACTGCTGTTATATTACCTACACTACGCTATGTTAATCATAGCTCACCGCACAATTTTGATAACTATGTATTTCTCACCGTATTTTATCAATTCCCATGCGGTTTTGCACTCCGAAAATTGCACCCCATACTATTCAGGAATATGGTATAAATTTATGTGATTTTTTTAAAACAACCATTCCACTTCACAGTTTCTGTGAAGTGAGTATTATTTAATTATTAATTTATTTAATAGTTAATTCTACCAAAATGGGTGATGTCGTAGAAAGCCTCAAGTTGCTGTTCGATCGGCCAAACGAACCGTTGATCACTCCGAAGGGCGAAAATAAAGCTGTCTTTCAGCTCACAGAAAAACTTGTGGTAAGTAAATTATTTACATAAAGTCATGAAGTAACGTTAGTAGAGGTGTTTATTACCGACCGGCCAGAAACCTAGACTCTCCGCTGGTGCACGAATCTATATTCAAATTTTATTTTATGTTTCAAATTGACGTTATTTCAAGTTAAACAAATATCAACTTTATTTTAATGTCTATTAAGTTGATTTCAGAGTGACTAGCACTATTGAAAACTTATAAGAATGTTTGAAGTTGTAGCGTAAACTGAACTTTACTGTGTAGGAATTAAAGTTACTTTTCCATAAACTCATATTTGTTTACATTTTTGGCGAATATGTCGAAAATGCAGATTAGATTTGTGGCCGAATTAAATTCTCAGTATTTTATCGCGGAATATCGGGATACTCCGCGATTATAAGATACTGATAATTTAATGATGGATTATATGGATAAACCTATTAGTTAACACATTGCGTGACACGGGGATCGAACCCGAAGATCCAATAGTCACGACTGCAACAGCACCACTACACTGGACCCGTGGACCGTGACATAATAATATTAAGCTTATTCAATCATTTTTCACAGCCCCCGGAGTACGCAAACAACGGCGTCGAATTAAACGACCGTTTCGGTGACGATGCAGGCGAGAAGATTCCGCTGAAGACCTTAGATGCGTACCCCTCGTTCACCGTCGCGTCGCAGCTGCCTACCGATGCGGACTTCTCACTGTTCCTGCCGAAACACCAGGAAATGGCTACTGAAGTCATTGACGCGCTTTTGAGTGAGTAACGGGAGAAACCGTGAGCGCTAGTCTTCATACTTATTTAACACGTCATGTAGCAAGAACAAAAAATCTATGAAATTATTTAAATTGGCTGAATGTGAACTGCTCCAGACTGTGATATGTCTGATCATTCGCGCCCGTCGTCGCTACTGCGCTAGGCTCACAGTGTGTCCCCAGCCTTAAGATCAGTTTTCTCATAAAGTACTGAATAAAACATAGAATTACCATGAAAACAAACATTTATTAACAATAAATTAAGTCAGTATTAGCAGCTCATTGTAAAATATTTGTTTCTTTCTGTAGATGTCCCTGAGAATCAGCTGCAAGACTTTTTGTCAACATGTGTGTTTGCAAGAGCTAACCTCAACCCTCAGCTCTTTAACTACTGTTACTCAGTAGCTCTGATGCATCGGTGAGTGAACATCAACTTAATGGTTACTATAATATAAGAAATATGCAGAATACAATACATAAAAGCTTTCTATGTACACAATTCAATAATATCTGGTTTCCCATATTTGTCTCTAAAGTTGTTGTTTGTTGTTTCTATTCATGTATGAGTGTCAAAAGTTCTGGTCTGTTCTTGTGTTTTGAAAATAATATACCTCATACTTTAGAAAGAAAGAAAAATTGGTTTATTTGTCACAGAAATATACTATATATATACTGTTTACAAAAATATAAAAACTTGCTATCGTTTTTCTCATTAAATTCTTTGCCTAGTACTTTTGACACACATTTTTACATAATTAATAATTTTACTAATATTAATTAATCTACCATTTGACTTAAATTATGCTGGCAGAAAAACCATATTCAATCATTTTATTAAGTTAATCATTTTTTTATAAAAATGGCTCAATAATTTTACTTATTTTGCACTTGCAAATAAAGCTTGTTAGTTACTATTTATATTGATTATAAAACTTATTATGATTTCTTTAATTAACTGAATGTGTTAGGTTCTACAAAACAACAGATATTTCTATTATTCCTTTTCAATGTTAACACAGTAGTTAAGCTAAAACAAAACTTTTCTTTCAGTGAGGACACCAAGAATGTGCCCATTCAGAACTTTGCTGAGACTTTCCCTTCCAAGTTCATGGACTCTCAGGTGTTCCAGAGAGCCCGTGAGGTGGCAGCGGTGATCCCCCAAACTGTGACAGTAAGTAACATCACTTATCTTTGCCACCGCAACAGTTATCACATTTTTTGTTTGTGTCTGAACATAGCACAGGTTTATAGTTAGGTGTCCAGGGCCCAAGACTGTCATTAGAATAGAAATCCATAGGATATGTTCCATCATCCTTCAACCATTTGCTATTACCTAATGATACAGAAAATTCATATGGAGTCAGTAATGGCTTCGGAAAAGCTGTTCCCCAGTCAATGGACAGTCTTGGACAAGCCACCTGAACAAAAGCATCAAGGCCAAATAATGCTAATTTACTAGGAAAAATCTCTGATAAAAGTATCTTTACAAATGTTTTATCAGAGTTGCCAACTTGCTTTTCTAAATTGCTTAATACTTTAGTACTACCCTGTCTCCCTAATGTTCCAAGTATGAGACCAAAACTGTCTGCTTCCGCAGCTATTTTAATCTGATTATGTCTATTTGACTGCATTACTTTATGCTCATACAACTCTGAAGTGAATTTCTTCTCATAAGGGTCATATTTAAATGCTGCAATTTTTGGATTAGCTATCATGACTGATTCCAAGTGGAATCTGCCATCTCCTAGATATATGACTACATCAGAATTTAACTTTGGAGATGTGCAACCAAGGATCTCTCCAGGTGACAAAGGTTTACACTGCGGTACAGTCACTATATATTCTTCACTTCTTAGAATCTTAGCAACAGAATGCAAGGTTGTTACAAATTGAATTGTACTAACTAAAGCTAAATGAGTTTGTTTTGGAAAGTTTAGTTTAACAGTTTCTACAAAATGTGATGGATCAATCTTTATATCAACAAAAATGTAGAGTACCTTGATGTCACATGTTTGGTCTATAGGTATCAGGCAAGAGTGCCCGTAATGTACCAGCAGATCAACCCCAAGTGCGATAGCGGTGAAGTCGTCGATACAGCATGCACCATAAGTTACGTCGCCCATTATAACAGTATCAGCTTCAGTAAATGTCTCAATTATATCACACAAGGTCGTCGCAAACATCGTCAGACCTGTAAGGAAATATTTATAAGTATATTATTATCAAAACAGAACAAAAAATATATGATTGTTTACACAGGAATGAGCATACCTTCAGGTAGTTGAAGAGCCACTCGTTTCGAACCTAAAGACCTTATTCTCCATACTGTCTTGTGTATTTCAAAATTGTAATTTTGTGGTAAAGCTTCACACGCTCTATTTAGCAGAGGGTCATTTAATAATTCATTTGGAATTTTGTTTACAGCACGTATATTTGGTTTGAAAGTCTTCCTTTGACCTTCTGGTTTTGCGCGCACTACGACTACGCCTGGGCTTAAACCAAAATCTTCCATGTTAGGAACACTATAAGCACATTATCTTTACTTATTAGAAACCTAGAAATGCAATAAACATTATTTCGCAGGTTATTAATTTAATCAAAATATAAACACGCGCGATGGCCTACGTGACTTTTCGCATGAATTTGCACTCCGTTTCACTTAGCTATAATTCACGAATGTCATTGTCAGATCAGTCTGTTTCAGGAAAAATATAGTTAGGAGCACCACCTTCTGTGAAGTTTTAGTAATAAAACAGGATAGCTTGGTGGTGAACATTTCACGACTTTGGTTTAACTTCTGCAAATTGCCAATCTTCTTGTTGAAATTACTTCTCTCTCTATGAAAATCTGTGCTTGTAACGGAGCGGTCAAGTCACAAATGCTGTCAAAGACTCAAAGTGACAAAACAATATCGTGCGTTTCGTTACACGCATTATAACTATTAGTTGCACAGATTAGTGACTGATGGTGATGAGTCGTTGGATGAGAAACGTGAAAGCTAGAAGATGAACATAATTTTACCAAATATCTCAGCATACGAGGTTGAAAGTAGGATTTTGAAGGTTTACCCATTTATTATCCATCAATTATCTTTTCGTAAATACCTATGTAACGACCAGTGGCCAGGGCACTAAACCACCATCTGTAATTCTGTAGCGACTCTTGGTGATCGTCAGATCAACAACCTGTTATGAAAAATAACCCGCATGCATGATATAATGCTTTTTTCGACGATCTTGTCTCTGGTGCCACCACTTGGTACCACTTGATGCTGCTAGAGACCCTAAGTTTTTAACATTTGAGACGTATTATTAAATAGGTATTTGATTTAATTTATACAGCGCACACCGATCATCATTCCTCGGGACTACACTGCGACGGATTTAGAAGAAGAACATCGTTTGGCTTATTGGCGTGAAGATATTGGCGTTAACCTACATCACTGGCATTGGCATCTCGTTTACCCGTTCACAGCATCACAGAGAGCCATCGTTGCTAAAGACCGTCGCGGCGAGCTCTTCTTCTACATGCATCAACAACTAATTGCTCGGTAACTATTCCCCAATTACTTAAATGCATTGGCACATGCCAATACATTTTCCTCTATAACTTCTGTTATTTTACGGGGTAGCTGGTCACTTTAACAATAGATATTAGACACAGCCGCAGTGTTTTTTTTTTTTATGAAAGACTAGCTTTGCCAGATGCGTACTACGTCAACGGCTTTCCCCGCGTGAGTTTTTTTTCTCTTCGTCGGATAAGGGCAGGAAGATAATGTCTCTGATCGTTTTAATTTTCTTAGTTACAACTGTGAGCGTCTCAATAATGCTCTGAAGAGAGTAAAGAAGTTCAGCAACTGGAGGGAGCCAATCCCCGAGGCTTACTTCCCCAAACTGGACAGTCTTACGTCATCGCGCGGCTGGCCGCCACGGCAGGCGAACATGCGCTGGCAAGACCTCAACCGTCCCGTTGACGGACTTAATCTCACCATCACTGAAATGGAAAGATGGAGGAGGAATATTGAGGAAGCCATCTCCACCGGCAGGGTGACTCACGTAAGTATCTTATGATAATGAACAGCACCTAATTAAACTACTAGGTATTTTAATTCTTGTAGTGGTGTGGTGATAGTGTATTTCCTACCTGCATAATTATTACTACGTCAGCCTTTTTTAAGAAAACTACCATTGTAACCACTGAATTATTGCAGGCTGACGGTTCAACCAGCGATCTGGACATCGACAAGCTCGGCAACATGCTGGAGTCGAGCATCCTGTCCCCGAACAGGGAGCTGTACGGCAGCATACACAACAACGGACACAGCTTTTCGGCTTACATGCACGACCCTACACACCGTTATCTGGTAAGTGACCCGTGCAAAATTAAGTAAGAAACAAAATTGTAGTAAACGAATACTTTGCGAAATGTTAGCAAAAATCTGATTAACGGGACTTTTAACAGTCATTTGTTTTTTTTTTCGCACTTGCAGTGGACTTCTAATACCTAAATAAAGATTAACCCATTGAGAAAATTGTACTGTAGGTACAGACGCTAGCACATCAAGCTACCTACTACAATCTGTCAAATTTCTTT
The DNA here is from genome assembly GCA_949629185.1 of Apamea crenata. NCBI lineage: Eukaryota > Metazoa > Arthropoda > Insecta > Lepidoptera > Noctuidae > Apamea > Apamea crenata. The sequence goes on from OX451372.1 coordinate 11,866,999, forward strand.
AATAGATTTTCAACTTTATCGTTAAAGAATTAAGGTTCAAGGTTGATTGGGAAAATTTGACAGTTTCGGGTAGCTTGACCTGCTGGCGTCTGTACTAAGAACAAAGGACTGTGTTCAACAATAGTCAGACGCTACAAGACAAAACAAAATGTCTCAGATTCATCTGTACAACGATATCATTTCATTTTCTGTGCTCTCGCGTCTACCGGTTTTTCGCCGCAGCAACCGTACAACGATGTCTTGCTATTTAATTTCGTGTAGGCTTAAATTACCCAATTTTTTTTTTTTAATATAGATATATATTTATTCATAACCAGCTTATATTTACACTACGCACCACACATACAAGTTATATATTTTACTCTTACTTGCAGGAAAGCTTTGGAGTCATCGCTGATGAAGCAACTACGATGCGTGATCCGTTCTTCTTCCGTTGGCACGCGTGGATCGACGATATCTGCCAATCGCACAAGGAATCGGCTGCTGTGCGCGCTTACACTCGTTCGGAGGTAGGTTATTTGTAAAAACATTAATTACCAAAGCCAACTTTAACAACTGCCTGTATTAATAAGAGTAATTAATTGAAATAACAGACATGAACCTAATATTATAGTACCTACCTACCAAGTTTTAATGTCGCTTGTATAGCCCTTAGGTACTAAACGCTCTATCGTTTTTAGCTTGAAAACCCTGGTGTTCAAGTGACATCCGTGGCGGTGGAGAGTGACGGCGGCCAGCCTAACACATTGAACACTTTCTGGATGTCCAGTGATGTCGATCTCTCTCGAGGCTTGGACTTCTCCGACCGTGGTCCCGTATATGCCCGATTCACTCATCTTAATAACCGACCCTTCCGTTACGTGTAAGTTATGCATGATTAAAACTAAAAGCATCTTAAAATAGGCATCAACCTTATTTTCAATTTATCTAATATTTTTCAGTATCAACGTTAACAACACTGGTGCCGCCCGCCGTACAACCTGTCGTATCTTCCTTGCGCCTAAATTTGACGAACGCAACTTGGCCTGGGCTCTCTCCGACCATCGCAAGATGTTCGTGGAAATGGACAGATTCGTCACCCCATGTGAGTGTATATATGTATACATAGAGTAGCATAATAGTTTATCAATCAACTTTAGTATTGCGGGTGTTGCGGATTGGAAATATTTAACCGCAGCAGGTCCGATTGGACGCCATCTAGCGAACGAGAAAGAGGCTGGGAGATCGTCGCCGGATTCCCCTTAAATATTTACACTGCATTTGCAATGTTCCAGTGAACGCCGGCCAAAACACCATCACACGTTTATCGACACAGTCTTCCGTGACGATTCCATTCGAGCAGACGTTCCGCGACCTGTCGGCGCAGAGAAACGACGCCCGGGCGCCCAATCTCGCAGAGTTCAACTTCTGCGGCTGCGGCTGGCCCCAGCACATGCTCGTCCCCAAGGGCACCGAAGCTGGCGCTGCCTACCAGCTCTTCGTTATGCTCTCCAACTACGATCTTGACAGCGTAAGTAGTCATACCTCTTACATAAGTACGATATAATAAGAGCAGACAAGCAGAATTTTTCTTAACAATATTTTTTAATCACCCAGGTGGAGCAAGCCGATGGCTCACAGATGAGCTGCGTTGAAGCATCCAGCTTCTGTGGTCTGAGGGACAAGAAGTACCCCGACCGCCGCGCCATGGGCTTCCCCTTCGACAGACCTTCAAGCACGGCCACTAACATTGAAGACTTCATTCTACCCAACATGGGACTGCAGGATGTTACAATTCGCCTGACTAACCAAGTCGAGGCAAACCCAAGGAACCCGACGAACCCGACTACGTAATTGATCTTGTTTGAATTATGATGATGTATAACTCAGCAATTGAAAACTAAGACAACGATGTACCCTATAAAAATATTAATTTTATGTACCTATCATAAAAAATAAAGGCTGATTATATTAGGTTTTAGGAAACCAAGTGTAAATACTGTAAATAGAATTAAGAATTATGTTGAATCTAGATATAGACCCGTTTACTAGTTAGATTTATAATAAAATAAAATTATTAATGAAAATATTTTGTTGTATTTTCTATGCACCTCAATAACACATTAAACATCAATTTACACTCGCGAGCAAAAGTATGGAATCACTTATTTGGAATTGATTCCTCGCGTACTATAAAAACCGGCCAAGTGCGAGTCGGACTCGCGCACGAAGGGTTCCGTACCATTGACTAGGTACCTAAACAACATTTATTGATATCGAGCAAAAATATAGGCAACAAAATGGCGTTTTTGTATGGGAGCCCCTCTTAGATATCTATTTTATTATTAAAGTAAAAATACAACTATTTTTGTGTATATTTCAAGTGTCTACCTGTTGCCATTATTGATACAGAGCACAAAAAGGGCAAAAAAAATCGCGTTTGTTGTATGGGAGCCCCCCTTAAATATTTATTTTTAGCATTTGTTGTTATAGCGGCAACAGCAATACATAATTTGTGAAAATTTCAACTGTCTAGCTATCGCGGTTCTTGAGATACAGCCTGGTGACAGACAGACGGACGGACAGACAGCGAAGTCTTAGTAATAGGGTCCCATTTTTACCCTTTGGGTACGGAACCCTAATAAAAATGATACAATTTTAAAGGTAAACTGTTAACTTTTAGTGATACCAAATTCATTTAAATCACACCAGTATCCCGGATTGAGTGAAGGAGTTAGGAAAACTGGATAATGGAAAAATAATAAATGAAGAAAACAACAAAAAATAATTAATTAATAATTTATTTAGCCTTAAAATTAAGTTTCAATATGTTGTGTTCCCTCCCTTCGCCCTAATAACTGCTCGAAGACGAGTCTTCATTGACCTAATCAGCTTCTGAATCGATTGCAAGAATCGATTCAGAAGCTGATTCCATCCCACTCCTCGAACAGAACCGATTTCAGCTCATTCACACTTCCCAACAAACCCTCCTCTTCAGTTCATCCCACACATGCTCAATAGGATTCATACAAAGTACATTCATACAAACTGAAGTTACAAAAGATTACTATTACTTGATTAATTTTGTTAGATCCTACCTAAGGCAATCATTTCCTTTCTGAAGATCTGACTCTATCTGTGTATGTAAATACAAAAAAAAAGACCTCCAGAAAGATAATGCTTCCTCTGAATACACTGAGGCAATATTTGAGAACCACCTCCCTAGGAGTGCTGCATCAGCTCACCTGCAGAAGAAATACACAAATGTTAGAAATTCCATCAATGAACACAATGTATTAAAACTGATAAAATTCTTTATCAGCCCTATCATTTAATATCACGTTGTTATCAAAACAACATTTATTGGCTCATGTTGATTCTCATCATTTTAGTGTTGTTATTTGGCAACCAATCATTAATCTTCATTTTATAAAAAAAAATATTATTAAATCTTTAGTTTAAAATAATAAAAAAATAAGTGATTATAAATTTTTATATGATACAGCGGACCCAATTTTTTAACTATCTTCAAAAAAAAGGAGTTTCTCAATTTGAGCGTATCTAACATAGGTACTGTTGGATTGAGTAAGAACAAGCTTAGATATTTATTCCGTCCCACATTTAAAATAGGACACATCTTTTCTAAATTCGTAGGTGCATACCAATATAATTATAATGGTCATTGGAAGATGTCTGATTGAAAAATCCTGTGGTTACAGTGTAACTAACTAACAAGTAATTAAATTAACGCTTCTCACCTGTCATGAAGAATGCAGAAACATGGTTTGACCTGGAAAATGAAAAATAAGGGGCGATTAGCCAAAGCTAATAATTAAAAGAAATATGTATTTTTGTATTGTTACGATCATCAGGCCTATCATTTAATATCACGTGTTAATATCATAAAAACACTTTTCGGCTCGTGTTATTGTCATCATTTTATCTAGACATATACGAAATAAGTAGCAGATAACAACACCTCATCGATTTATTTGCTTTTCTACAAAAGACATGCCGCCCGCGTGGCCTAACCAAATAATCTTATCGGACGGGCAGTATTGGTAAGTATTATGTAAACACAAGTAAAAAATCTTATCTCAAACAATCGAAAGAAAGAAGTGATTGAAATTTAATCTACTACTACTAGTAAGTTATTCCCTAGAATTTAATTTCAGAGAGGTGAACGGCACGTGGTGAAAAGTTGAAAATCAACATGAAATGACAAAGACGGTGCATTTAGGAATATGTATATTAAATTTATTCATTTAAAAACCTACCTAATTATCATCATTATCTAATATTAGAAATTTCATTATAATTTTTAATAAAACTAACCTTTGTGTTCCCGTAACGATGCCAGCGTGCGTGCCGCCCTCGCTCGAAAAATGAATGAAAATGAAAATAATGAATGAATGCGAATGGGATTAATGGCATGGAATGGAATGGGATGGAATGGAATTTGGAATATACCAGGATAATGTTACCAGGCTAAAGAAAAATATTTGGTACCAAATGTAGTCGAAATCTCAAAGTATACAAAAATAATTTATTTACTAGGACAAATCATCAGTCAAATTACGAGCACCTGTAATAATTAGTATCCAACCGAATATTCGGTTTCGGCCAAAAATCAGGGAGCCTACTCCGAAGAGCAAAGTGCGAATGTTCGGTTCGGACTGACACATGGCCGAACCGAATATTATTGAAAAATGTGAAAAAAGTTCGGATCGGCTCAGTTGGGTCGGGACCATAGTCAATATTCGAAAGAGTGTAGGAGTGTAGGATCGGAACCGACCGAACCAAACAGTAACTTCGTAGCAGGAAACAGCCGAACATTCGGCCGATACTACTTTGGAGTAGAACCCGGCTCCTAAGCGTCCTAGCGTGATGTTAAACCTTGCCTTCCTGAAGAATTGAGTTAATAAATGCTAAAATATTTTTTCAAATCCGACTGGTGGTTTACGAGATTAGCGCATTCAAGCAAACAAACAAACTCATCAGCTTTATTATTAGTAAGTACTAGCTTTTGTCCGCGACTACGTCTGCGTAGAATATAATAAAATATTCATTTATTTGCTCAGAATGTAGGTATTTACAATAAGGTGGTTACAATAATATCAAAGGACGTTCAAATCCCTTTAACGCGCGCTGCGTTAAAGGGATTTGAACGTCCGTACGTAACACCTATACCTACTGCCGCGCCATTATGTTTTTTTTTTCAAAATTGTGGCCACGCATGGAACCTATATAAATCGATAGCTGACATTAATACAAACCCCGAAAATTGTCACGTTTCCGAGGCGGTCAAAGTCGATCACGTGACATCCATATTTTAAGCGTGTTTTTTATACAGCCTCAAAAGGGCTATCAAATGCAAAAAAAAAAAAAACTGTCTGGTAGTTCCCGAGATTAGCGCGTTCAAACAAACAAACACTTCAGCTTTATTTAAGTATACTTAGATAGATTTAAATTAGTATAGTAAAAAGATATATGGTATGGTATGGTATGGTGGTGGTGGTGGTGGTGGTGGTGGTGATATATGGTATGGTGGTGTGGTGTATGGTGGGTGGTGGTATGGTGGTGGTGTGGTGGTGGTATGGTTGGTGGTGGTGGGTGGTGGGTGGTGGTATGGTATGGTGGTGGTGGGGTATGGTGGTGGTGGTATGGTGGTGGTGGTGGTGGTGGTGGTGGTATGGTGGTGGATATATGGTGGTGGTGGTGGGTGGTGGTGGTGGGTGGTTGTTCTTACAATATTATTCTGTCTCTATGTAATTGAAAAATCTTTGCTGTTGGAAGAAATTATGGAATCGAACAACTTGATGAAGCAATGCAGTTAGCATTCCTTAAAATTGGATAGTGTAATAAGCCCTTAACTAGGAAATCGGCAGATATAATCGCAGTTAGAACAGATTGGTTCCAATTTAGTGTAAATTGGAGGTCCAATCGCACTACTTCCTAAATTGTGTACAATCGTTCTTCACGAATGCGTCTGCATGCGTCGTCTGAAGGATTTAGAATCCAATTTAGTATCCAATTTAGTGTAGTGTAAACACTAGCTTCCGATTTCCTAGTTAGAGTGTTCCTAGTTATCATTCCTTAAAATTGGATAGTGTAATAAGCCCTTTATCGTAGCGTCACAGATTACTAAATAGTTACTGTAGCGTAGCGTTGGAAGTGTTGGAACACAACCCACAAGGTGGACCGACGTCAAACTGGTTTTAAACATAAAATATTCTTTAGCTATTCATATCTAGACGTTCGAATGAGTAAAAAACTATTGTTTATCAGTTATTTTGACAAAGTTTTTTGTTGGTTATGGATGGACGTAACTAGTTTGTGAAAGTATGGTATTTAAATTGGAACAAAGTAAAATTCAAGATGAAGTGAATCAACATGTTAGATAGTAAGAAATTATAACAACTTTTATCCGCATAACAATAACATCACTTTACCAGACTTTCAATAATATGAGTTGTCTAAAAATTTACAGAGGATTACGGCGGCGGTAGGTACCTACCTATACCTAAATCACAGATTACTGAATAGTTACTTTACCTAAATACCAATGATAAGGTTTGTTATTGTTCACATTCGCTTAACAAATATGAACATTATTTACATAACAATACTGTTCATAGTCGTCTATTAATAAAAATAAATTCGACTAATAATGACTCGGCAAACCTTCGTTTTCTATCACCGTCCGTGTAGAGGCGCGGTCCGGGGGGGGGGGGGGGGTCGTGGGGGTCATGACCCCAAAAGCATCCAAGGTGTTGAGAGTCTGCATGATTTACTTGCCTTACTAACTTAAGTTACCTACTAACTTACTACCTACTTGGTGACCCCCCCAAAATGACAAAGGACAGATTTATTTTAGACACACTACCTACATTAAGCCCCAGTAGCACTTAGCCCGACCCGTATATCGAGACCTCCTGCTCAGTAGTCGCGCTTACAACCACTGCACCTACTAGACCTACGATAGGTAGGTAACCATGTAGGTACCTATTTGGGTTCTGTACGTATGTTACGTTCCTGTCTTCTAAAATATTTAAATACATTGTGCTGATTTGCAACGGACAAAGCACAAACTGCAGTCTCCAAACTACAGAATCGCACTGTAGAATCGCCTGCAGTGCGATTCTATAACCATCTCACCGTGAAAACTTAGGTGAAGTGAGCGTGGAGTGAGCTGTCATTCCAACTAAAGAGCAATACACCATCCTAAATATCAGTCCCGATATTTAGGATCCGATTTAGGACAAGAAATTCAGTCGCCGGAGCTCCTGATTACACGTTCACTGAATCAGTCGGTAAGGACGAGCGCTAGCTACCCATTGCTCGTCGTCCGCAAGCCCTTCGTTGGCTAGCTTGCGACTGACATCGAACCGAAAATCGCGAAAATCGACTTGTTTTACATACACCGCTAAGTTCCGTTAAAAAGAACCGCGTATTTTGGGACCTTTTTCATGTTTAATTTTACCTCCAAAGAATATATACCTACTTACCTACACTACTGCCTTAGCCGAAACCTTTCCGACGCCTTTATTTATTGATTCCTTGACATAATCATGACAATATGCATATCAAAATATTCCTTTTGGATCCATACTTTCAAGACAAAACAATAACATTTTCATCCCACCATCTCGGAAAGAGTATTTTTAATCTTCAATATCTGAGTGGAAAAGCCGTTTTTATTCTCTAGAGGATAAAGTAAATTGAATTTAGAACATCGTGTGCACTAAGTTTGTGAATTAAAAAAATCATTAAACCTATTTACTGCTACCTCTATGGTGCCGAATATATCATACAACTTTTTTTTAATTTGTTAAAAACTCAGACTCGGAACCTTCTTGGTGTTCTTTTTTCAATTTGCTTTGTACGCGGTTCTTTACGCGGCATTTTTTCACGTCATAATTATACCTTAATATTACCTTATAATTTAAAGATTATTCTGTAATACTTACCTGTCATAATGTAGTAATTAATACCTAAACTGAAATAAAAGTGTACCTATCTTGTGATTGTAAATGTTTTTTTTTTGCATTTAGTCATTTCCTCGCTGAGGTGGAATGAAAAGTTACGTGTTGCACTCGAGTGCAAAGATTTTTCACCTCGTGCTCTTTTGATTCCCTCGCTAACGCTCAGGATTCTAATTTTGAATCACTCGCTGCGCTCGTGATTCAATTTTAGAATCCTTCGCTTGCTCGGTCATCAAAATTGAACACGCGGTTAAAAAGCAACTTTGCACTCTTGTATAACAAATAACTATTTTTGATTCCTATTTTTTTTTTACAGTTTTAGTTGTTGCATTATTGTCATAGTTTTTATGAACAGTCAATAACATATATTATTGTACCCGTCGTTTCTGATATTTTTATTCATATAATTTGGATCATTTTGGTTCCAAAGATAAGGCATGTCCTTACTTAAATAATTCCAATATGTTTTGAATCAACTCCTTTTCCGTAGTCATTTTGTTTTGCGTAGGTACTTATTATCTATGCTTATAATCAACGAAAAACATGCGCTCGCGACGGCAGGCGAGCACTCGAGCAGCGACTGAGCGTCATAAATGTGATTTCACCCTTCCATTTAGAATCCGATATAGATTTAGGACGTCGGAAACCATTCTTGTCCTAAATGTGAGTGAACAACGTCTTCTTCGTCAACGTCGTCGATCTTTAATGAACAGAAACTGCTCTTCATGTCTTCAGCGCCTATGTAAATTATGTGCGAAGCAAGTTCCCTATAGGAGAGAATATGACTTGTAATGTAGTTGTTACATTACAGGCAGGAATTACTATGCGAACTAGCGAGCGATCGTATTGCATTTATTGTTCGTCAAAATTCAATACATGGCAATTCCTGAGCGATTTTGACGGTAGGATTGTTGGGGCTATTTTTTCTTTCAGGTGACTAGAAGACTAGAACCTGACTCCTACGAGTACCTACAACTACGAGGTACCTACACGTTTAAATCGATATGATTGGCGCTGCAACATACCTTAACTTGTTGGGCCGTCAGATGGCAGGCTAGGCAATGGAAGCAGGGTATGACGTCATGGGGTCATGGCATGGCTTGGTGGCGCATGGCGTGCGGCGTGGATGGCTAGCGTCGCTAGCGCTCTCTAGTGGCAGGGCGCAGCGTTACTCCTACAACTTTTTTTTTACTTAGACCTACCTTAGCAACTCGTGAGACGTCCATTATTTTCAATTTTGTCATAGTATTATATCTAAATGTTAACAATATATATTAGCTAGGTGGTATATGAACTCCACAAGGAGCACAAAATAAATGGTCTTTGAATGTACTCAAAATTAGGTACTTACCAACTCGATATCAGCAAGGTTATGTAGGTACATACCTCAGTATGGTGTTGAGTGTTTGCACAAGCATTGAGAAATGAGATCGCATCTAACGACTTTTTAAAATCAACTAGCAGTACTGAAGGCTCTCAAAGCCCTTTAAGTGGGGACCTATGGCTAACTAAAGGGCTCGTATTGAGCTCTTCATAATGATAACTATCGGAATTTATAGCAAATCAATGCAATGTGTATTAATTTGTGGGATAAAAATGGCTTAATTTTAAATTAAGTATTGAAACATATTTTCAATTACAGTGGTATTTTTTATTAAATAAAAAAAATACATCATTTTCAGTTCTATAAGTACATTAACAATTCAGTAAACTTTTACCAAATCAACACTTCCATCTGGTTGACCTGAGATCAGAAATAAATAAGACCGACGACGAAGGTTGCAATGGTTCTGCTAGTATCCAATAGCACTGTTGGTAGTAGTATATTCAAAGAAACAGGTAATTTTCGGCTCAGTAGTACTCACTTACAATTAGTGTCTACGATTGTAAATCTAAACTTACCTACACTGTTATAATCAATTGATTTAATAATATACACGCATAATGGAAAGTATCTACCTAAGACATTTTTTACAAATATTCTGTTAACTTAATTCATACAAGAATTAAACTAGAACAGGCTGATAGCATACTACAAACAGAATTATACATGAGAATGAAATAAATAAATACTCATCGAGCCCATTGCAATTAGACAAATGTGTAATTTTTCACTTTCCGTCTTACAATACAGCAACGAAGAGGGTACAGATCCATATTATTATCATAATAACAGATTTTACTTAATTTGTGACAATCAAACAATCACATAGCACTGAAACCACCATGATAACAATACATATTATAAATAGGGACCAAGCTTTAATCATTTCTTTATGTGGTGTTATGGTGTTGACAGTTATACATAATTACTTATGCAACAGTTTTATACAGGGAATTTACAACTTTGCTGAATTTACACTTAATTTGTGATAAAACACCATCAATAGAGAATTCAATATCTAATTATCACCATACTTCTGGTATTCCATTAATATTGTTAAATAAGTTGATATAGCTTAAGTTATTTACACAATACTGCTTGATACAATGGATGTGCATCCTGAGGAAGCAGGCTTGTCGATCTACTGGTGCTAGTACAGTCTGCACACTCCCACAAACATTTATGTTATTTACCTTTAGCAGTGATAGTAACAGTTGATTTTGCAGGTTGTGGTATAATTGTAATCTCGTCACTTATTTTCAGTGGTTTCAATAGAGAATCACCATCAGGCTTGGTTGAAGACGCAGGCGGCTTGCTCTTATCCATCACACGTTTAGCCACAACACTGTGAGCTGAGTAGACATGGTTCTCAAACTGTTTGTACATCCCAAAGGTAGCCGTGCAAACCGTGCACTTGTATGAGAGGTGTGCAGGCTTTAGAGTCATATTGTGGTCCCTTGAAACATGATTTAGTAGCTTCCATTGATACACTCTACCACACACTGGACACCGACCAGCATCCTTGCCTTTATTTGCAGCTTCCTGCATGGAACTTGTAACTAAGCCATGTGAACCAAGAAGATGCCTTTCCAATCCCTGGTCAGTGAAAAATCTAAATTGGCATTTTTGGCAATTCAATGGTGGCCTGTTATAAATCATCTTAGGATGAATTTTAACTTTGTGTATCCACTGCATGTGATTCCTCAATTGTTCTAGGTCCTTGATGTAGCCATCACAGATCTCGCATATGACAAAGGTAGCCTTGGAGTTTTGTGATGCTTGGGAAGAAGATGGTTGTGGGGCCCGTGGAAGTGGGGTGATTGATATCTTAGGTGTAGCGTTGTTGGTCTGGTTTTGTATCATAGGATAATTGGCAATTGTGGTACCTACAGCAGGTGTGTTGTGCATTATCATGACACCACTGCGTATGATCGGCACGCCCGACACGGGCTGCGGGCGTGGCGGCCCGCTGATCGGCGGCCGGCCGCGCGGTCTGCCAAGTATAGGCATGCTTGGAATTACATTTGCCATATTTATCTGAGGCCGACTCAGATTGTTCATATTCATTTGTGTCCTATTGAAGTTGGTCTGATAGGAGCCCACCATGTTGTTACGGGCTCTTGTTAGTTTTGGTATTTTCGCTGGTGGCTCCCACTCTATTGGAGGTCCCAAATTGAGATCTGGTTTGAATTTCTTTGCACATGCGATCAGATGTCGCGCTAACTTTGTCTTACTGTTATCCTCAAAGTGACAATTGGCACACTGCTGGTATGCTGGAGCTCTTTCCAACCTGCCCCTAATGTTGTGCTCTGCCTCCATGTGAAACAGTATGTCATGGGGACTACGAATTTCAAACTCACATGAATTACATTTGTAGATATTATTTCGCATATGTGGTGCTTCTAGATGATGTGCCATAACTAACATGGACTCAGTCTTAAAACTACAAAACTCACAGCGTCTCTGTACAAGAGCATAAGGTGCATTTGTTTTCTTGCTGAACTCCAAGTTCTGAGTAAGTGATGCAATAGCTGCCTCAGTAGCTTTAGTGCTTCTGCCAGATTTCTTTTCCTTATATAATTTTCGGTTTTGATGTTTCAGAAGATCACTCTGCACATATTCTTGAACTAAATTAATACCAACATTGATAAAAAACTGTCCAAGGGAACAATCAAAATAACTATCTGGTTTGCCACCACTGAGACCTTTAGCTATCAAGCTGATTGGGTCTTTAAGCTTATCAATAGTATCATCTTTATCCTTGATAACTATGGCATCATCATCAGTAGCATCATCAGACTCTGAGGAGGATTCTCCATCCCAAGAATCATCATCTTCCTCGCCACGCTTCCTTTTCTGTTTTTTCTCAGACTTTTTATCCGTCACTGGTTCATCTGCACTAGGTTTAGTTTCACTAGGTTCTCCTTCCTCTTCCTGTTCACCTCTCTCAATCCTTTCTTGCCTCTCTTTTTCCTTTTTCTCTTTTTCTACTTTTTCTCTCTCAAGCTTTTCATGTTCTTCTTTAATTTTTAGTTCTTCTAATTCTTTTCCCAACTTATCCACAAATTCTCTAAAAGGTTTGACGGAGGGCTTTTCATATACGTAGGGAACTATAAAAGAGGGTGCTTCAACAACAAACATGTCATCAGTAAGGGATGGCAGTATGTTTGGTTGGGGTGCAGGGGTGCTGCTGTTCATGGAAGTATTCTTAACACTCACTGGAGTAATAGTTGTGCCACGGGCTGCAATACTCTGGCACAAGTTGTGTGCATCCATAGCACTGGTAGTAGATGGCTTGCTGGGTGCTGAGGGTGGTGGTTTAGTGGTCAAAATAGAATTGGTGTCAATGATAACTACGGTTGGTTCACTATTCTGATCTCCATTAGGCTTTGTTTGTTTAGTAGCTAAGTCAGCCAAGCTTTTAGTGTCATTGACTACTATGGGTTTGTTCTTATTACCAGGGGCTTCATTGAGAGGATCCTCCATAGACACTTCTTCAATATCAGATTCTTCATCACCATTCTCTAGATGTTGTTCTTCAATTTTTTTCTCTTCAACAATTTTATTTTCACTTTGTGATTCGTCTGAACTATCATTACTATCTGTACTAGAATTTGAACTGTCATCATCATCATCATCGTCATTAGTCACTACACAATCTTCATCATCATCACTTGTGATCTCATGAACCTCGGGAACCAGAGAAACCCCATTTTGGCTCTGAGGCTCATTCTCATTTTCATTTTCTGAGTCACTACTGTCATCTTTTGGTTGGCTTCCTTGTGATGTATCATCATCACCTTCTGTACGTTCATCTGTAAGAAAATGACAGTCACAGGCTGTTAGGAAAGCATTTTTACTCATTTCTAATACAATCAAAACAAATAATTGTTTTATCTTGCATGATTTATGTATTACTCAATGTATAGTTTCTGCATAGTACACATTATTTGACAAAGTTAATATTATCAGCTATGTGACATAACTAAAAGTTAACTCATATTGGCAGTCGTGAGCGTCCGGCAATTACGAAGACGCTAGAAAGACCAGTAAAATCTAGATATTGTAGTAACCTTAACGTTTACGATTGCATGAATATACTGATGTTTGGCGTTTCAAATTTAGCATTTACGAATTGAATAATGAAAAAACATATTTTCATTTAACAGATAGCGTCATTAAATCATGTGGAGTATGGACCGCCATATGGGATTCCATGGCATTTCTCCGAAAAAACAACTCCTATCAGGTTTGGTGGTAAACACGTAAAGATTACAGTTAATTTATACAAATAAGTATACTCTTTGTTGGGATATATACCTGTAGCAGTAGAAATTGACATTTTCTGATGATTTTCGTATCAAAAACCGAAAAATAGCACAATAGCACAGTAGCGGAAACCAAACCAAATCAAGCTGTCATTTCAAAAGATTTTTAATATGTCACGTTCCGAAGCAGACTATCAACCGCTTACATTAATTTTGATTTCATGAGAAAAATTATACTTCACTAAATGTTTACTACAAAAAACAAGATAAAAAGTCTGTGTACTAGGAACAAAATTATGTCTAATACACTAATTCTAGTTGTAAAAAGCGTTAAATAGAAAATGGCGGCATCGTGACTTATTAAATAACCTTAACTTAAAAATGGTGGGAAAGGGAGGGAATTTAGTGGGGGAAGGACGCGGCATTTTAGTGTAGAAATATTAAAATAAAAATGCGGGAATTTTGAAAAAAAACAAAACTTATAGTCTGGTGTTACAATTTTGGTCAAAACGTGTCAAAATATGTAATATCACAGGTATAATTACGGGGAGAAGGCTAGCGCATAGTGGCCAAACAAGCCTCCACACCGTGCTTAGCTCAAGGGCCCAGTAGCTGGGCCCTTCTGAGCTAAGCACGTAGGTTTTAAATTGATGAAATAAGACATTGTCCGAGAAAGTCCGACTCCGAAAAATAGTCGTGGTGAGCGATTCCGAAAAGTACGAGACACCAAATTAGTTTCCTATTCTATTCTATAATGGACCTCGCCGTCACTCGGCCAGTTAGGCGAGTGACGACTTCCGCCTGCACCATCACTTAAGGTAGGTAGGGACTTTGGGGACTCAGACACGGCAGCACAGTGGGCACCTGCTACCTTGCACACTTAGGTTTCTGGAAGAACCCCAGGGATGTGCTCTAACCGGCATTGCACAAAGGGGGTTTCGGATTGGTCGGTAACCCGTTCCATGTGCAGATATCTAGTGACCACCATCTGCACATGAAAGGGGGCACCGTTAGCTATTCACAACCACTCGATACGCTTCCACGCCGTATCGAACATCAATCAATTATTGTAGGGGTCCTCTTAACGCTGATCACAAGTCCAAAACCCGATTTATCACTTTAATTCAAAATATTCAAATAGACGACCGCTATTTTTCCGACAGCTCTTTGCTGTCGGGGCAAGGCAAATCAGGTTATTGAAATGTGTCATTTTCAACACGATAGCCTGTCGGATAGTTGTGGAAAGCTATGCTGTAGTGCCTTTTGAAGGTTTTACACCGAAAACAAAAAAAAAAGAGGCGAGTGATGCCATGATGACGAGAAACGGTAAGGTAAGACGTCTACACGCTGGTCTGGTGCTCGCCTTAGCGAACGTTCGCTGTGGCCAACATGTAAAACCGGCTTTAACTATAAAATGATCTTATTACAAGCTCAAAAAATAAACATTTTACAGGTTTTTCGAATACCTGGGACATTTTAATTTCTAAGTCTTGCGGGAGTCCCAGGCAAGGCACAAGGCACCATCGGGCCGGGCCTTTAGTTTTGGAAAGGGAGGGAGGGAGTTATTTTTAACTTTGTTGATAATCTCATGGTGGTGCGGGCGACAAAGTTTTTGGTGGGCCACATAGATTTAACAAAGGCCAGGAGGTGAGCCCGACCCCCTTGGAGCCGAATTTGAACATGCGACATAAGGATAAAATAATAATAATTTATGAGTAGTTACATATATTTTGTTTATTTGTAAAATAAAACCATAAATAAAAAGAATGGTTTCTTCTATACTTAAATTATTTCTTACAATAAAACAGCACAATAATTCGAACAGAACATACATCTGCGAAAAAGAACTCGCTTTTGGTTAGCGTGTATTGAGACGGCAATATTCGGCACGCCCGGTTGGAAGATAACAGCGATATATAAAAAGTAAGCGAATCTTATGTTTCAATATGATCGTTTTACATGTATAGACATACACTTTCGAAAATATAGTCAAACAAAACCAACAATAAAAATCACTTTCACATTATTCCACCAAAATACAACTTGTAACTTCTTTTTATTAATCTTCTTCTTCAATAGCTTCAGCTTCTGCTTCTATAAATGGATCTACCAAAGTTCCTTCACCAGGCTTTCTGATGACTCCCATTTTCTCAGCTGCATCAAGACATTTTTGAGCGTTTTCGATAGTCCTTTTCAGTTCTGGATCCTCTAATTTCGTCAAAGCCATTAATATTTCCATTATGTCAGTTTCAAATACTTTTGCAGCAATATCTTTATCGCCAGAAATGATGTTATTTAACAAGTATGTGCCTCTGAACTGAATTTCTTTGTTTGGATTAGCTAACAAGCACCGCAATGTTTCTGGCCATACTTGAACATCTAATAATTTTCTGCAGCAAGCTTTGCTTTCAGATGTTAGAATGCACAAAGCACCTGCAGCTGCCATTACTGTGTCCGTGTCTTCTTCTTGACACAAAATGTACAAAAACTTTGTTTTGTCATTGTTGCCCTCATAAGTTTTGAGAACATCCTCAGATTGCAGTAAATTACAAATACACTGTGTTGCGGCTCTTAGCAACATTTCATGATCTTCAAACAAATAATGCTCAATTTTAGCTAGGCCCCCTTCCTTTAGTATTCTGTTTCTAGTAGATTCACTCATTCCAGCCAAATTGCAAAGGGCCATTAGGGCCTCGAAATTTTCCAAAGCAGTGCAGTCAGGATGTAGTAAAGCCACAAGAGGCCTAACCACTTCCAAATTTCGTTGGCCAGGAAAAGCAACTTCTGGATTAATTGTTATCCCAATACGTGCTAATGCTTGAGATGCTTGTTTTTTGCCATTTGGAGTGCCTTCTAAGGACATTGGTAGTAACACTTTTGCTCCACCTTGTTGCACAACTATTCCTCTAAGTTCTGGCAAGCCACAAATGGCATTAAATACTCTGGAAATTAATTCTTTAGAATTATGACTCTCAGTCTTGGCCAAGGCAACTAAACCAGTAGTCACACCAGCTTTAGCTAATACTGTAATCCTTTTGTTTATGAAATCTGGGTCATCCAGTTCATGTGTCTCTGGTATGTGGTGTTTGGCAAACTTTGCAAGTTCCATCATTTCTGGCATAAGCTCTTGTTTCTCATATGCATTACACAGGTTTACTAATGTGGTAACAACACCATAGAGACAAGACTGGTCACCACTTTTAGCTAACTCAATAAGAGCATGAAGCGCAGCTTTATCTTCTACTAGTTTTTCTTTCACATCTGCATCTAAAGTCAAGTATGAAAGCCCTTCAGCAGCCCATTTTCTGACATCGTTTTCTTTAGCAGGGTTAACAAGGAATTTCCTGCAAGCTTCTGCTAGCTTTTTAGTAGAACCATCAGCAAAAGGGCGCACAGATGCATCATCACCTCCAAAACTGCCAACCTTACACAGACCAACTAATGCCCTCACTCTTACAGCATCATCTTTGCTCTGATATAGTTTCTTCAAGATGTCTACTCCTTTATTGATTATGGTTCTAGCTTTATCTTTCTTAGACGCAGCAGCCACTAAGGATTCACAAGCAACCTTTTGTTGGAGAACATCTTCAGTCTGAGCCATGACCAATATCATCTCAATAATACCTTCTTTAGAAATAACATAATTTCCAACATCCAGAGGACCTCTCAGCAAAGAGGTTATCGCTACAGTTACCCTAACTTTAGATTCCAAATCGGGTGACATAAGTTTGTCTTTTACAAAGTCATCAACTTGATTGTTAAATTTTTCTTTGGCTTCATCGTAATACATATTTTCATAGATCCTTGCAAGGCAAGCGGCAGATATTGTTCTAGATGAAGGGGTGATGTTCAATGCTGATTCATATTTGTACTCCTCTAATTCACTGCAAACCTCAAGCAACCGCTGCAATCCTTTGATTTCTACAAACCTTTCAGCCCAGTTTAAGGCACTGTAGTGGCAGTTTCTCATGATCAATTCAATAATTGCATCTCTTGCAAGTCCACTGATTACTCTGTTTGTAATAGAGTAAGTTAAACAGGTAAGTAGAGTGTCTATTTCACTTTTGTATTCTTCACAGAGTGTTGGATCTGGTTTAGAGTCCTTCTTGTTATCCATTCCAGAAAAAGTGTTTAGTAAAACTTGAAGACAGTATTGGGCTGCATTGACCCTCTCTTCATTTTCACTGTCAATGACTTCTAGCAGCCAGGGTATGCCAACAATCTTAATCACTGCCTTTGTCCTCTCAACACTTCTCTTGCAGAGTTGGCTAATAACTCTCACTGCATTAATATATATTTCAGGATGCTTCTCAACTTTAAGTAACTGTTGTATTTTGTGAACTACACCATTTTTTAGCATTATTTCGGCACCTGCATTTTCTTTAGCAAGCACTACAAGGTTAGAAATGGCTTTTTCTCGTTTGTCAATATCTTCCTGCAAGTTAAAGGCAAGTTTAAACATTTGCTCTACCTTGTTGCTGGTTTGTGCACTTTGCCTCGCCCTTTCTTGGACGATTGCGTGTAAGCGCGACAGTGCCGGCTGCACAGCCTTATTGGTAGGATCTACAGTAAATATTGCTTTAGCATCACGGTAAGCTTCTTCAAACCTTTCTAAAGATTCCAAGGCTTGTGACCGTCGAAATAGGGCTTTTGGATCTTCCGGAACAATTCGTAAAGCTTCATCGCAGTCTTTTATAACTTTATCGTAGTCCTTCATCTTCAGATAAGCGGCAGCGCGGTTCTTCAGATAAGTAGATAAGTCGCGGCTGTCTTTTTCAGCGAGGTCGACAGCCTTGCTGTAAAAGGATATCGCTTCTTCATAGTTTTCAACCTTAAAGGCTTCATTTCCTTTATTCTTATAAGTTTCTGCTTCGTCGCTATGAACACCCATCGTCTCTTCAAGATCAATATACTTTATACGTCGATATTACTCCGGCAACACTTTTATACTCAGCTTTAAAGATTGTTCTAGTAAATGCTGGTAAGTTCATCTCAAATACCCATACGAACTAAAATAGAAATGTATTTTTGTACCCCGTATGTGGAAATAAGACAGCTAAACAAGACACACAGGTATATGATCCTTGACAGTTGCGTTTTGAAGATCAGTATTTGTTCTCATTTTTATAAAATTTTGTTTATTTTTTTTTATTTAAAATATTATGTAGTAACATGAGCAAATTTTTATTTACAGTTTGAAATATTTCAACTAATAATTTACAGTAAACAAGACTTCTCGCTTCTTCTCTACTAGATGGCATGTCTTGTCAGGTCGATGATCAGATGTTTTGAACGTATGCATCGGTCGGAATAATACCACTATAAAAAAAAAAAAATCTTCGTTCATTCAGAGTAGAGAGTACGGTTCAGACAGAGGCAGCCAACGCCAATGAACAGGGGGGGCTTACCACCACAGAGTACATTATACATACGGCTTATCACCAGCTCTTATAGCAGGGACAGATGTTGAACTGCACTCCTTTTTTGTACATACATACTTAGACATGGAACAAAAAATGGGTACGTGTACTAATATGTACGCGCGTCAGAAGTTATACTTCTTTGGCAAAAAAGGTTACAATAAAGTTCGTTGTTTAGGCTGAATAATGTTGATAACAAGTTACGGGCCTTTTAAAGAAATTAAAAGCTTAATAAAAAACCAGAATTTTATGGCATCCATTTTTTTATATTGAAATGTCCATTGCCTTTTTTTTAATCGATGAGAACAAACAGGTTGCTATAAAAAATGCTCAAAATAAGCACAGACCGGTTTATGCTGTAAAAAGTGACGTATAGCTTTAAAAATAATGAGCTGTTTTTTTGCTGGTCATTCACAGGTTTAAGCTGTCCCTTAAATCAACCTGTGAATTTTGTGTGACGGTGATGCGCGCGCTTCTTAAAATTTCACTCTCATCGTTTTTTCATAACGCGCCTAAAGAAGTATAACTTCAAAAAGCAGAGCAGTTCACCTTCTGCCCTGCTTTATGAGCAAGCCCCCAGTGCATAAACGATTAAACGCATCGTAATAATGAAACGTCAAAACAGTATAAATCACTCAAGAGATGGATTGGTCATCTAGGGACACCGCCGTTCCTGTTAGAATGAGAAAGCCTACGAAATCATTCATCGATATCCTGCCCTTATCCCAATTTCTCTTTCTACAAATATTTTTCTTCCATACTTCTCTATAATAATTCATCATCTCGGTAGTCGCCCTTTCGAGCCATAACATCATCTTCCACACAGACAGCACACAGTCCATTTAACTATCGTTCGTCGTATCTTTGATCTTTCCCTACTTTTAGCTTTTCAGTCACCCACCGGTCTCACTTTCAGACTTCCTCATAAGCATTCATTTCTTATTCTATCCATTCGCGTAAGCGTAACACCACACATCCCCATTACTCGTAGCACTCTTAATTCCATAAAAAACAGCAACCATATAACCAATGTTTTATAAATTTTCCCCCTTATGTCTAAGGGGAATGCAGGAGTAGCAGATTGTTCCCGTGATGTACCGCCATTTCAACATTTTCAACCATCAGTCCTATACTCCTATCTAGTATCTACTTCGCCATACGAAGTACATACAAACCGACAAACCAAACTCTGTGGTCAGTTCCGTACAATAATGAGAATATTTATATATAGATACTCTATTTTTATGATTTCATTAAATGGCTACCCTAACTAAACTGTCAAATTGAAATTGCCCTTTTTTGAGCTCTATTCTATTTGTTCGCCATTGTCGATCCGCGTGTTTAAGTTTTCTAAAATTGTCGGAGAAATAAGTTATAAAAATGGCCGCAATCAGTCTACTTAATCCTAAAGCTGAATTAGCGAGGGCTTCGCAAGCTCTGGCAGTGAATATTTCTGCAGCAAAAGGAATTCAAGATGTGATGAGAACTAACCTCGGTCCCAAAGGAACAATGAAAATGTAACAATTTTTCTGTTATTACGCTATTTCTCGCTTGATAAGTAGTTATAAATTCAAATTTTCAGTTGCATACACTTTATTTCATTACAAAAGCGAGGGGAATTTGTATTTTTCAGTGATTTATTCTCATTGAAAAAGTCATATGATCTCGATTTATCTTTTTGGTCTATCAGTCATGGTTGGATATTGACGTTTACTACAAAAAAAATATATGCAGCTTTTCTTTGTTGGAGTATCATTATCAGCATTCACAGCCCGACTTCACCCACTGCTGAACATCGGCCTCCCTTTTCTTGTGCCAAGTTGGACTATAGTCCTACTTTAAATCTGGAATCTTTTATTTTAGGTTAGTTTCTGGTGCAGGTGACATTAAAATTACTAAAGATGGAAATGTCCTCCTACACGAGATGCAAATCCAGCACCCCACTGCATCACTGATAGCCCGCGCTTCTACTGCCCAAGATGATGCCACGGGTGATGGAACAACCTCCACTGTACTGCTTATTGGAGAGCTGCTCAAACAAGCTGACATTTACATCAGTGAAGGTACACTATGGGTTAACTTATTTTTAATTAATAGAAAAAATACTGCCTGCAAAATGTTATTTGGACCCATTTTTGCAAACAAGAACCAACCCACAGTTTGAGTGAAATTGAGTTTAGTACATAGATGGCGCTCAAATCACGCATTCTAGCTTCTCTAAAAAAATGGTTCCTTTTCACCGACTAACAACAGAGATACAACACTGTCACTTGCGGAACCAACCCACTTTGGCCACCTTTTAATAAACTGTAAAGAACTATACGGCATGGTCCCCTAAACACTTAGTAAAACTTATTGTATAAACAGACCCATGATCCTTGGTACCTTTACAACTTAAGCATTTTAATTATGCAAACCAGAACCAACAACAGTGAAATCTTAGGTCCATTTTACAAGAAGGGACTAAGCAACAAAATATGTTTTTGCAAGAAAGAGCCAACCAGGTTTTTAACGATTTACTATAAACTACAACTTCATAAAATTTATAAATCTGACATTCCTAGATAGGTTACGGTATCCTACATAAGTGTAAGAAGTATTTATTCATTAATATACTCTGTATGCATTTTGCACACTCTGTTTACAAATGTTTCGTTTTCTCGAAACCAACCTGCTGTGTGTTGGTTCTTGTTTGCAAAAATGGGTCCATTTGTATAAAGCCGTCTCTCCTGTGTTTTTGAAACATTAGACAAGAACATCAAAAACAAAGAGGCGTGCACATACAATGAATATGGTGTGTAAAAATACAATGTCTTTATTTTCCGAGCTGCATGGAAAACATTCCCTGCGCGGGTGAAGTGGGGAAGGGTTTGTTTCATTTGGAACCACCTTGCGCACCGCGCACTTTTAGCATTTTGAATGCTGAATTCCAACTGACACAGGTTTTGAGGTTAAATTGTGTTGTGAATTAAATAGTTGACACTAATCTAAAAATATTTTAATACACAGGAGACAGCTTGTGTATAAAAACAAATGATTATGTGTAATGTTTCGCAAAAAACAAGCGCAGGAGATACGACTTAAGGAATGCTTTGTTAGTCTCAATCACAGAACCTTGTCTCTAACACCTATTCCAACAAAGATTTATTTCACAGAATCAAAGACTAATAACCATTTCAAATATACAATTTTGCATTCACAGGTTTGCATCCAAGGATTCTCACGGAAGGGTTTGACATAGCCCGTGCTAAGGCGCTAGAAGTTCTCGAGTCAATTAAGATTCCTATTGAAATAAAGCGGTCAGATTTACTTGATGTTGCTCGTACATCTCTCAAGACTAAGGTACGTTGATTACATTTAGAAAATAAAATAGTAATTCAATAGTAAAGCAAATTGTCAGTAAGTCTTGTAGACACATGTTACAACTCAAAAATGATCGCAATGACAATATGAAATTGCTCACATTTTAAAGCAATTGCTACTATTGTTCAGGTACATGCAAGCTTATCCGAGGTGCTGACTGATGCTTGTGTGGATGCAGTGCTGACCATTCGTTCACAAGATAAACCTGCCGACTTGCACATGGTCGAGATCATGGAGATGCAGCATAAGACTGCTACAGAGACTGCATTAGTCAAAGGTAATTTATTGTTTATCTATTTAATTACACTGATTCAAGAATTAAAGCCACTTAAAATCGACAAAAGTTAATCTACAGACTTGATTGGCTCCCGACCCCCGCGACAGTAGGTATGCCAGGCTCCGTATAAAAATCTTCAATCCCCTTTAGTTTTAAAAGTAAAACTCATAACCTAGCTATGCCATCCTGGCATGGCTGCAATAGTGACTTCTTTTCAAAAACCTATCCTACTTATCTCTTTGTTAACATAAAAGTCTTTGCACAGGTATTGTGATGGACCACGGATCCCGTCACCCTGACATGCCGAAGCGTCTTGAGAACGCCTACATCCTCACATGCAATATTTCCCTCGAGTATGAGAAGACTGAGGTCAACTCCGGATTCTTCTACAAGTCTGCTGAGGACAGGGAGAAGTTGATTACTGCTGAACGAGACTTCATTGACCAACGCGTTAAGGCGGTATGTACAAATTATTTTATTTATTCGAGGACGATTTTAGGAAGATTTTGGAGTAACCATTATTACAACTTAAAAATCACGTTTTAGTTTTAATACTCCATTGTACCCTTTGGCAAATTCAGTTCAATTCATTTATTTCAGTTAAATTACAATCATTAGTAGTTACTATAATCATCTATACATGTTTTTCTTTTAAATAATATTATGGCAAAGGCAAAGGCCTCTCCCAAATGTTTTAAATTTTTCCTTTTCCTTGTTAGTCTAGTCCAAGTTTTCCTGGCTGTCTTCACTACTTCTTCATCACTTTTATATGGCGTTTCTACTCTTACTTTCTCCCTCTCTATGTACTCATAGAAATTAACAGTATAGTATGTACGAGTTACCACCAGTCAAATGCAGCATGAATGACTTGATTAACTCTTTGTATCAAACGTGGATCCAAACGAGACACAATAGCTTATTAATTGTTTCTGTTATTACGGCATTCAACCGGCTAATTAGTTTCACTATACTAAGTTTGGAGAAAGCTAAATAAACTCTGACCCATTCAAAATGAATTCATTTAGTTATTTTACTGATACTGAATGCACTCTAAACAATGAGCGATAATAAAAACAATAATTTGTATGGGGTTTATTATAAATATCTTTCTTTACAGATCATTGACCTAAAGAAAAAGGTTTGTGATGGCACAGACAAGACCTTTGTTGTCATCAACCAGAAAGGTATTGACCCTATTTCTCTGGACGCATTCGCCAAAGAAGGCATCATGGGATTGCGCAGAGCTAAGAGGCGTAACATGGAGCGCCTGGCTCTGGCGTGCGGCGGTTCTGCTATGAACTCCGTCGATGGTCTCACTGAAGATTGTCTTGGTTATGCTGGCCTTGTTTATGAACATATTCTTGGTGAAGAAAAATTCACCTTTGTGGAGGAGTGCAAGAACCCCGAGTCTGTTACCATACTTATCAAGGGGCCCAACAAGCACACACTTGCGCAGATCAAGGACGCTGTCCGTGACGGCCTCAGAGCTATCAACAACGCCATCGAAGATAAGTGCGTCATTCCCGGCGCGGGCGCTTTCGAGATCAAAGCTAACATGGAACTCTTGAAATTTAAGGACACTGTCAAAGGAAAGGCGCGTCTAGGTATCCAGGCTTACGCCGAAGCTCTACTAGTAATCCCCAAGACCTTGGCCATTAACTCTGGTTATGACGCCCAGGACACTATTGTGAAGCTTCAGGAAGAGTCGCGTTTGAACCCCGATCCGATTGGTCTCGACCTGAGTACTGGTGAAGCTATCAAACCCACTGACTTGGGTATTATTGACAACTATGTTGTCAAAAAGCAAATCGTCAACTCCTGTTCCGTGATTGCGAGCAACCTCCTTCTTGTTGATGAAATTATGAGAGCTGGTATGAGCAGTTTGAAAGGATAATTTTACGTTATTTTAATAATAATTAAGCATATGCTTTGAGGACAGCTGTCCTCTCATTTCAAAAATAATAATTTAATAGTATTATTTCTCACTATGCAAGTGTTGTTATTTTAAATACTTATCGCTTTTGAAAGTAACAAGAAAATTAACTTGATAATATAATTTTCTTTATTTCTTTACTGCTAAAAACTAAATAAATAAATAAACAAACTAATAAATTACTTGTTTCAATTGTCTTCATAGTGAACTCAAATAGATTAAAAGAAACAACAATCGCTTTTATGACATTTATTGGGGTCAACATAAATATATTTTTTGGATACTTCATTTCAGCCTAATGGATTGCATATAATTATGGGTCGAGATCAATTTAATTAATAATAATAATAATATCCCTGGACATTTCACACAGCACCATTTGTCCCAAGCTAAGCAACCTAATGCTTGTGTTATGGTAACAAGATGGCTGATAAACTACTTATATACAATTTTTTTTTTTTGTAAATACATACATGTTATAGATAGAAAAACACCCAGACTCGGAACAAATACATGTAGGTCATACAAATATTTGTTCCGTGCGGGAATCGAACCCGCGACACGTAGCGCAGCAGTCAATCGCTTAACCACTGCGCCAACCGTGCCGTCGATAAATGTCAATAAATAACCTCACCTAATATACTTTAAAATGTTTTTGTATACCATGTCCAGGGATAAAATCTTACTATCTTAACATTTTCGTATATAAGGGGATAATTTATGTCCGTATATATCGCTAAAGTTGGAATTACAACTTATTCTAACATGGAAACAACTAATACAATTGTGATGTGAAACCCTAACTAACATGCTAAACCCAACGAGACAAACAACAAAGACAAACATAGATAATTGTAGTGGGTTAGTTGAAGTCTAACTAAACAAAACTTTTAAATATCAAGAAATTCTGAATAAATTGAGTTTCAGAACAAAGTAGTACTCCATTCCTTTTAATTCTAGTGGATGGAATGTAAATAAAAAAATAGAAAAGGCGCCTAAAAATAAAAATCTTTAAAAATAGAAGATAAATGCGATTGGAGTAATTTTACACAGAATGATAAATACATTTTCTTTTCTTACCAAGAACAACAATAAATTATTCGAGTGAAAATAGATGTTGGTATAACATACAACAATGCACACATTACTATCTGTTTAGGTAATAAAGGTAGTCACTACATACATACTGTAATCCACAAAGACTTCACACTTTATGACACATAGACACCACCATCTATATTCTACCACATTACCATTAAATTAATAGAATTTGTTCGAGTTATCTCATGACGAACTGTTCATTTCATAGGAGGTTCTCACAATGAGGAGGTAACTACTAAAAGGTAACTCCTAGTATCCTAAAGAGATTATGAATGAAGGGCGTCACAGTTACATAATACAACAGATATCCTAATTAATTATTAGCAACATAACAAATATGAGACTCGCAATAAACATACACCTCAATAATAATATTAGTTAACAAAATAAACACGTAACCGCGCAATCAGCGACATCAATATTTAAAGAAATATAGTGTTAACAATAATTATAAAACTGAATCTGTTCATGATGACGCGGTATCTATCTGGAACGAAAATGATTGACGCGTCAAAATTAAAAACAAGTCAATGATGCGATTGGCTGTTGATAATTATTTCAAGCAGTCAGTAGTTTACGCGCGCTGGAAAACTTGTCTAAATATCAAATCTATAATCTTTCAAAACTCACATCCTTACTAAAGAAAAGTTTAAGAACCATGATAATATACACACTAATACAAAAAGAAAACCATTTTGGTAACAAAAAGTGGTAAATAGTCAAAAGCAGATTATCATATTACTTTACTATTTAAATGTGTAAATTCATGGTGACTAGCTTCTATTTATTTTCAGTAAACATTATTATGCATATAATTTTGATTAGGGCCAGCTTATTCAATTTATCAGCTTTAGTAAAACCAAATGCCATGTGTATTTAATCTTTCGAATGATAACATTCTGCTGATGGTCGGTGTTGTTTATTTGTTCTGTTTGGCAGCCAGAGCAGCTCGTTCATTGATATCAATAGTAGAAAGGTTGATGGCTCCAACAACACCTTGCAGGACTGATATACCCGCCTTTACTATAGCAATTGGCGCTGAGATGATAACAATCAGTTTGTACAGGCCAACACCCAGGACTGAAATCAGAAATAATTTGTTAAAATCATATTTTTCTAGGCCAAAGTTTTTAGTGGTAAGGCAATAAAAAAAAATACAGTTTAGCAATAAGAATACATTACCTGTAGGTCCAGTATAGAAGTACATTACATAGAGAGCTGCATAGAAAGCCTCATTGCCTGCACACATGAAGAAGAGGACCATTTTGTTTGTGTAATAGATGCGCATGATGGGGTTCTCTGACATGTCAATGAACTTGTGGGAAGCCTTGCCCTGCAGGGTTACCGTGTGGAGGTACAACCAGTGGCATGTTATGTCAATTGCCATAGATATTTGGAACCAGAATGTGTACTGCGGGTAGAATGTTGCCAGGGTCATCATGAGGCAGGCAGTGCCCGCACGGTCCGTTAGCTGATCCAGTATAGCACCAAACTTTGTGCCTGTAAAACAAGTTTATCTTTTGAGTACTAATTAGGTACTGTTTGTTTTAGTACTATAATAGGAAACTTGTTTCTGTATTACTAGGTATTAACAATGATAGTAACAGACAAAAAAATTAAAGAGTATTTTCAGTTCCAATATTCTAATTCAATTAGGGATTCCAGACTTTAGAGTATGTACAGGTTATTTACTTTTAAATTTATCTAATGTGATATTGAAATTCAATTTCTGAGTGGTTCGATCAATATCCAGAACATCATACAGATGTTTATCAGATTACCGACTTGTTAATATAACTGTGGTAAGACACATGTTCTATAATTAGTCCATCTACATAGCTATCATTATCTTAAGCTGTTATTACAATAAAACAGTTTAACTATAACATGTTATATGTTTCAAGTCCCAATGTTATCTCACGCCAGCTTACTGACTCAGTGACAGATAAGTATAAACTAATTTAATTATATGATACCTTATAAACACTTACTTTGATTAAAGTATCTTGCGGCATGCCCATCAATAGCGTCCAGCAAAGCGGATGTTACATAGCATACACACGCCAGAACACAATGTGTCGGCATAAAATAAAATGAAATAATCGCAAGGATTACCCTCCCAAAACCTGAAACATATAAAAAATGATTAAAAACACTAAGAATGAGATGCGCAAATAGATTATCCAAATAGAAAAATCGTCTTCTGAAATACATACCAATTATGTTAGGCACAAAAAGGAAAATATTTTCCTTAGTTTCAGTCATCTTTAAAGAATTATAGGAAGTAAAACACCCAAAAATTATATGAATTCTATAAACTGGTGGCAAAATGAACGTGATACAATACAGATAGACAGGGCAGCAGTTTTTAGTTGCTATACTCTATGGCAGCAGTCAGCTAGAAAAATGACATATCTACCATTTCATACCAAATTATCAATAAAGACATGACATTGACATGATTGACAGCTTTTTTACTCGAAGTGAAGTAGATTTTAGAATATTGCATTTTAAGACCTTAGTGAGACTGTGTTCACAGTTAGCGAAACTAGGAGTACAATTAATATACTAGCAGTGCAGTTCATCTGCCCTGCTTTATGAATTGGTGGTAAGCCCCTGCACTTGAAAGTAACTGGTAGGGTTTGAATATCTACATCCACGCAGCGCTGATGTTGATGCAAAATGTTTTTGTGAATTTTGTAGCATGCTCCAAAATGGGAAAGAACACTGACAACTTTTGCCACGGATGTCGCTAGTACGTTTGAGTTACGAAAAATATTAAATATAATAAAAACCTTGTTGATCACCACGCTTGCTCAAGACTGGATGATTTCAGACTTAAATTAACTAAAAGTTCAATATTTTCTCGATCACACTGATGATCATGGACATCACTGATATCTTTGAAGGAAAAACCCTTCATCGATATCAGTGATGTCCAAGATAAACTTAGAACGTACTTAATAATATGGATTCAAAAGTCACATTGGTACTTGCCGGGATTTGCATCAGACTCCAGCACATCAAGCTACTACAATCTGTCATATATTTCTATAGATTTTCAGAATAAAATTAAGGTTCAAAGTTGATTGGGAAAATTTGACAGTTTCGGGTAGCTTGACCTGCTGGCGTCTGTACATACATCGGTCTACAGAGAAATCGGTGTATGACATACTTTGCTCATTGTCCTCTACACTAATTCCATGGATTGACGTATTGAACAGATACCAGATTGATCGTCTAAAATCCCCTGAGTTTTGTGAGTGACAGCGGTTGGTCGAGTTCTAGTATTCCATCCTGTTGTAATTAATAAAACTTTTATTTAAAACACAAATCAAGTAAGGAATCGAGTCAATCTCATAATTACCTGTGTTTTTTATTTTTTTCTGCAAAGCTGGCATGTGAAGTTTAGGTCAACTGGAGAGCAAAGTTTTTAATCTGTAACCAATCTTGAAATTCACGTCGCTAGAGGGCGTTCTCGTAGTCGTTAAAAATGTTGGTCGGAATCTGTCGAAAATGATGAATCCGTTTTTGCAAATGGTTAGAACTTTCATTATGTTGTAGCTAAATTACTCATCATGATTCGATTTAGTAGCTAGTAAGTGGAAAAGACATTTTGTTGAGGAAAAGAGTGATTCCGGTGTGCGAAAGTCATACCACTTGTGTCATCTGACTGCTCTTCCTTCAAGATGGCTCCTCCGCCGGAGTATGATAAGGAACCCAAAGCCCCGGACAAAAGTGCCACAAATATTTCCACTGAAGATTCAAAACTTCTACATAATCTAATAAATGACCAGCACACAAATTCAGACCACAAACCAACAAATACGGCCGCAACCGTTGAAGTTGAGGTAAGTCGATCTCTGCTGCCATTTTTTGATTTTCGTGTGTGTAAAGTAGAAACCTATTCGTCGTCGATTACTTATAACTTGTATGTAATCTCACGCACCTAACGTAGCTTCTCAAGCACACTTAATTTTTTCACAATTGAAACTATTCCAACAGTATGTGTAATAATAAAGTAGGTAGGTGAAAATGGCGAAGGATAACAGTTCTGTCAAAAATTATAATTAATTTACTTTATCTGGTGTACGGTAAGCATGAGTATGCATTTTAAATTGGTTTGTGCACGCTAATTTACCACATTTATTGGCACTGTTTTATTCATCAAACATAAACTGTAGAGCTCTAGTAATGGAACAGTAGGTATATCTATCAAATGTATGCACTCAAGGATATTTTGTAAACTTCATTCTTATTCAAGTAAGTATTGTAAGAGTTATATATTTTTATGAAATCATTGACTAAGAAATATTCCTGATCTTTTTCCCTATTTCTAATTTCAACACAACACATGGTTTTTATTTATTGTTAATAAAAGAAATGGTCATTTTACACAGATACACACTGCTTAGCCATGACCTGTCTAGAAAACTTATTGATTTTTACCTTCTTTTTGTTTTGACAGTAAAATATTGTGTTATAAAAATATTCACCTGGAACATGTAAGATGTGAATAATATAAAATTTAATGTAACAATTTCAATGAGTACCTTTCTATAGTTTAATAATATGATATATTAAAAAAATGTACTACACAAAATAAATTGAAGAAGGGTTCCCTCAAAAAATAAGGTTACACTATTGAGAAATTATGTAGTTTTATACTCTGCAAGATCAATTTTCTATGATTAATAGATTTTATGTCACATTGATCGAGTAGCTGGCCCCACTAGAGCAAACCCTGCTACGGTAAGTAGGTTACATAAAAAAAAAAACTTGAAGCTATTTGAAAAAAATCAAGAAGTTTAATTCAAGGAGACAGAGCTAATTTCTGTGTATTTTAAGAAAACTAGTAATATTTGTATTTTTACACTAAAAAGATACCAATCACATTTACCTGCGGTGGTTTCTGGACTGTGAACAGCACCCTAATTGTGTTACTCTCTATCAATCACAATCTGAATCATTTTCATAAATACGAAAAGTTTGTCTGCTCAACAATGTAAGTAACACAATGAATATTGTTGAACAGTCAAAATGAAAGCTATTCCTACTGTTAGTGTGTTACGCAATTCCCCCCACTGGACGATGATATCCTTTTTTTTGTAACTGACACTTCCTGGTGCTTCTTTCAAAGTATAGCAAAATCAGCCTATTATGTTCCTACTGCTGGGACGCAGGCCAATTCTTTGTCTCTGAATTTTCTGTTCTGGGACATGCCAGTTTCCTCAAGATATTAATTATCTTCACCATTTTGAGAACAGTGGTGATAACATGAATTACACAAAGTT
Source organism: Apamea crenata (assembly GCA_949629185.1). Lineage (NCBI taxonomy): Eukaryota > Metazoa > Arthropoda > Insecta > Lepidoptera > Noctuidae > Apamea > Apamea crenata. The sequence continues at coordinate 11,898,003 of OX451372.1, forward strand.
AAGTGCCTGCTTGATACCACTGGAACACCACTGTCCTTAATAGGTAATACGGGCTGGTGTCCACGACACCATGCATATAAACATATTTTGTCTATGGGTGGGAAAATCGATTATTCAATTCACCTCTTCAAGGAAGGCCATCGATGCACCATTGATGTCACTGATTGTCTCACTGATGGTGGGTACCTGGGTTTCTGAAGTACTTTGCCCTGTATGTGGTGACCATGGGGCAACTTAGAAGCACATGTGCTTCTGTCTCAACATCCTCCATGTAGGTCTCCCATTGTCCTTATTGCGATAACTGAATGAACAGCTAAAAGCTAACTAAGGTTGCACTATTATGTAGAACACCAGCTCAAAGTAGCTTTAATGAAAATGAATTATTACCCGACGCACTTTGTCACAGAAATCAATAAATTATGAGAATGTAGCCTAGTTGGCAACTCTTCAAGGGACATCATTTCTTTTTGATCATGCAGCCCATAGTCAATGAGAATTTACAACATCAAGAATGGGGTGCTGTCAAACAGCTGGTACAATGTAGTCATGCACTACTTAACCTTCTGGTTTTGAAGAGATCTGAAGGTTTTGTGTTAGGTTATTAACCCAAAAGATTGTTTCTTAGTATTTTGCCATCAGGTTGCCACATTGTATTTTTTGTTATTATTTAATTTCTATGCGTTGAATCAAATTTATCAGGTTAAAGTATTTTCGAAAGAATATTAATCCATTTTTTTATTTTATGTCTATATGAAAAGGAACGAAATAAGATTTGAAATAATTGCCTTTGTTGCCTATGAATTCATAAATATTTGACCATAAAAAAGAAAATGCTGGCATGCTTTCATGTCAGCATTTTCTTTTTTCCCCACAATCTCTCGCTAAGTTGGAGACTGCTGGCTTGTGTGATTGCAAGTAGCCCTAAAGACACAAAAACTTAACTCAACAAGAATCTTGTCAATCATGATTGTGAAGAGTCTTGTCAATCATGTCAACCATGATGGAAAGAAAGATTTGCATACAATCCTGTACCATAGTGATACAGGATAGTATGCAGAAACAAAACAATTTGTGAAAATTCACAGGCAACTGCTGGTGAGTTAAACAAAGCAGGAAAGTTATAGAATTCCTTTTTTTTTAGTGGCTTCTTCTTCTTCTTCATTTCTAAGTTGCATGACTAAGCTGGGAAAACTCCCCCTAAGCACTTTGATCTTGTGCCATGTAGTTCCTGCAGCCTACTTCACAAGTGTGGATCTATTGCAAAAATGCACGTGCATTTTTAGTCACTAGACTATCAAGGCTGTCCAGGTTCTCTAGGTTGTTCACAGCTAGTTACCGATAATTAGATTACCAGGGTCGTTCAATTGCGCCTTGCGTGGTGCGCCTGACCATATGTCTAAAGAATTCTGAAAAAATGGTCTACAGCCTTTTCTTGATAAGCAGTTTTTCTAGGATTATCGGTCTTATCAAAGAAATCGTAATTAACCCTAAAAAGCAGTACTCAAAAAAGGCAAAGGAAACCCTAACAGTGGATGATTTTAAGCCAAACGCAGTGCCACCTCTTTTCCTGCCCAGCATTCACAACCGCCTGCACCTTTCAGGATTTAAACTAAGCTAATGATAGAGCTGTCTAGGTGGCTACACACTGGTCTGATAACATTTGAGTCAAATCAATGCGTAAAGAAAAGATAATAAACAAAATTTAGTAATTTAGTTAAAAGCTCATCTAGCTCAACTATTCATGGTACTTAAAAGCCTCTCGATGATATGTTATGGGATGCATTTTTGCTGTATTAGCGACCCGCCCCTGCTTTGCTCGAGTCCAATCTACTGCTGTGGTCATATGTGGTCAAAACATCTAATATTTAGTTGGTAGTAAGTAATAAATGGTTTTTAATTTGCTGAAGAGATAGTACCGTTGGTTACCAAATTAGATCGTAAAAAGTTAGGCGATAGCACCGCCAATTAGTCTCAAGAGAATGCAGGTACCTAGTTTTCAATAATTAATGAATGCCGAATGCTGTATTTATATTAATACTAGATTGCCTATTTATAATATTCGTTAACAAAACGAAAAAAAAACAGGAAAAAATGGATACATTACAATGCTCACACACACACACTAGATATTTACAGTTTTGTATAAAATTAATTAGAAACACTGAAGTTAGTCTTTCTGCATTCGGTTATTGTATTTTTATGTTGGTTTATCTCGTAGAGGTAGACAATATTCTAGGTACAATAACGGGAAATCTGACTGAACATTTGATTTAAACCACTACTCAAACTTGTATCTAGTGAGTCACTTTTTCGACGAGCTTAGGTATGACAACAGATGGTTCACTGAAAATGGCATTCAACCGGCGCAACCGTCAAATCAGCTCATATTTGGCATGATCAGCATGATATTAAAAATATAATAATCCATTGCACTGTACCTAACGATACTACAACACGAGATGAAAAAGAAAGTATCATAGATTGTACCACGATTGTACAGAGTAGATCGTTATTTAGCCGAGAAAAACTGAGCTCGTTTTGTGAGCACTGTAGCGGTAGGTATAGCGCACTAGGCAACAGTTCTGCGACATTTCTCTAATCGCGTGCTTTTGAGCTAGGTCACAATTTTACAGCATCATCTAAGAAAGATACATTAGCATGCAAACTGCGCATTTTGATTCGCTTTAGAAAAGAATTAAATAATTATGACCAGACTTGCATGCAAGATCAGAATTTGGATCGACAGCGCTTTCTATAGCTACTGCGTTAAAGATTTTTTTTTATCCCAATAAGCCTTATACACACTCGGCTACCTCTCATGATACCGACAGTTGTTAATGATTTACACGACGAAATTGATCATAATTACCAGCATCATGAAGCTGAACGAAAACCGGGGTCAGATGGCAAATTATTTCGAGCAGAACTGTAAAGGTAGACAGTGTGGTACGGATCAGTGACAATAGTGGCGACAGTAGGAGGCGGTGTAGGTTTACGCGGTGCGGCCTGGCCGTGTAACGGAAGCTCGGGCACCGCATTGTTGCCCCGTCACGGCGGGCCGCCGCCGCAGACGCCACTTGCGCACTCTCACCACAAGTCTCGTGTCTCTTACATATTTATTCCAGTAGCAATAACTATGTCATCTAAGAACATGGATCCACAACCTTTACCGAAACCCCAAAAGGTGAATAAGCAGGTTGTCCAACACTGTTATCACCTGCATACCTATCTTAAATACCATTGAATAGCTTTCAGCTCTCTGTCCGCCTATGAGTTGTGCTTCTTGTAACTACGACGTCCGTTACTTGCTCGACGATATATTTTTACGCTAAAATGATCAAGAAGTTGTAGAATGGCTAAGATCAATATTAGTCTAAGCATTGATGTCTACTGACCTAGTTATATATCATGCTCAAGTCTAATAAAACGCTCCTCAAATCATTGACGAAACTCACCTTAACAATATCCAGCACAAGTTACGGTCTGTAAAATATATAGATTTAATGAATTCATGCAAGGGATCAAAAAAACTTCAAGGCCTACTTACTTATTGTTTCTCTGGCGCATGCTATCGACCTTTATCATGATCGCTTTGGACGCCAATCGTTACGTGATATGAATCTTCATAATACCAAATCCAAAATTCAGCCCGCTAATTGGGCCCAGTTTATTTTTACGGAAGTTGCATTCGTGTTGTTATATCTATATATATAAAATTCAAAGTCCTGACTGACTGACTGACTGACTGACTGAGACATCAACGCACAGCCTAAACCGCTGGTCCTAGAGACATGAAATTTGGAGGGTGTATTCTTCGTGAAGAGTAGGTATCCACTAAGAAAGGGTTTTTCGAAATTCTACCCCTAAGAGGGTGAAATGGGGGGTTTTTGTTTGTATGAAAAATCTTATTGCTTGAGTTAATAAACTTGAAACTTGCCACGAATACTTATCTAAGTAAATTATGAAGTTGGGCATTTTTTGTTTTTATAAACTACCCCCTAAAAGGGATTGGGGGGTTTCAAAGTTTGTATGGAAGAATTTTAGCGCGCGGTCCGATTTAATCGAAACTCAGTATTTATACCTAAAATTGAAAGGAAAGAATAATGTGTATCAGGGTTTTTCGAAAATCTACCCCTGACGGCCTGAAAAGGGGTAGTCAAATTTACAGGGGAGGATTTTACAGCGTGACTGGATTAACTCGAAAATTGGTATAAATAATCTTTGAGTCAAGTTATGAACACATCCTAAATGATTTTTCAAAATTCCACCCCTGTGGGGGTGAAAAGCGGGGATAAAGTTTATATGAAAAATCTTATTCGTTAGGTTAATAATCTTGAAAATTGGCATGAATACTCGCCTAAGTAAGCAATAAAGTTTATCATTATTAGTTTTCAAAACTACCCCTCAAAGGGGATATAGGGGTGCTAAAGTTTGTGTGGAAGCATTTGAACGCGCGGTCCGATTAACTCGAAACTCAGTGTTTATACTTAAGACCAAAAATAAAGAATAAATCTATCAGGGTTTTTCGAAAATCTTTCCCTAACGGGTTGTAAAAGGGAAGTTAATTTTACACGGGAGGATGATGATGCTTGGCTTGATGAATTCGAAAATTAGTATAAATAATCTTTGAGTCAAGTTATGAATACATCCCAAACGATTTTTTTAAATTCCGCCCATATGGGGGTGAAAAGCGGGGATACAGTTTATATGAAAAATCTTATTCATTTAGTTAATAAACTTGAAACTTGGCAAGAATATTTGGCTAAGTAAGTAATAAAGTTTATCATTATAAGTTTTTCAAAACTACCCCTCAAAGGGGTGTTGGAGTTTGTGTGGAAGAAATTGAATGCGCGGTCCGATTAACTTGAAACTCAGTATTGATACTTTTGACAGAAAATAATTAATAATAAGTATGTAAAGTTGTCGAAAATTGACCCCTGACGGGGCAAAAAGGGGTAATTCGGTTTCTTAGGGCGGATTTGTACTTGAAACTGTATGTAACATTTTCACGCCTAAACCACTGAACTTTTGATTTGGTAAAGAGATAGATGGCATCCTGGGGAAGCACATACTTTTTATCCTGGTAGCACGTTCCCGTGGGATAATTTCCGACATCCACGCGGGCGAAGCCGCGGGCAGAAGCTAGTTTTTATATAAAATTATAATTCACAAAGCTGACGTACAATCACAAATGCATTAAAACAGTTGCAATTATCATAGTAATAATAGCATAATTATCTCGAATGCATATTATGAGTAAAACACTTACTATTAAAAAAAAGTTAAACAAAACTTGCAAAGTGAGAACTTTTATTCAGAAAACACTCGCGGTCTATATGAAAAGAGAGAACCGATAACTGTGGCAGCCTTCCCTGATCAAGTTCCCCGGAAGAAGCTTTCTATCCTTGGCCGACTTATTAGATACTAGGCTACCTCAACATACTGTAACTGTATACTTTTGCAGCTAGGATCCCCCTTTATAATCACTGTTTTTAAGCGACTGGTTCGAATGTTTGTTACGGCAACGTGTTACCTTTTGAACGCCAGAGTATAAACGTACCGCCGCCGCCGTACCCCTGACGCCAGGCCACTTTTTCTGTAAAATGACCTTCATAACAAATAGGGATTGCAGTAATGATTTAAATTGTTTATTTCATAATATGGTGCGACGTGTATTTTGTCATATATTTGTGACGTTGGCGTTCAGGGTAAGATTTCGTTTGTCACATATATGTGACAATGGCGTTCAAAAGGTTAAGATTCCGTGACGAAAAGACTTGCAATAGCGACAAGATTCGATAAACTACACAATGGTCTGTTGGAAAACACGTTCCAACTTCCTTAAAGGGTGCAGTGTTTTCTTCTATCCTGCAAAGGTTTGACTCACCTCTGAGGCTAGCAAGCCTACGGCCACACAATCCTCCAGATTCGAAAGGCACGGAACACAGTGCACAGCAGTCTGTACCTTTAAGTGATCAGCCTTCCTGAAGTCTGCTGACTGTGTAGGTTACTCCACATGGTGACCGGGGCCTTCAATATCACTCTTCAGTCTCCGTAGTGTACCTTATAGAGGTTAGGAGAGATATGAGTACCTCTCTTCCACCGCTTGCCTACGTACATCATTTAATTGCAAATGGCTGGTTTGAATTTGTCTTGCTATAAAAAGACGCTAGAACATGGAGCTTATGATTTTTTAAAGCTTTAGTCTTCTTATTTTTCGTCAAGTGTAGCACAATAAAAAATTACGTAATTTGGGCGATTCACTGCGCACTGTAAGTTATGCTAAGTTATCGTTTGTCTGTCTGGTCCTTCCCTATGACGTTATTTACGTCAATACTTGGTCGCCTGGTTATCTGCAGTCCCAGTTCTAATTAATCACCAAAATAACAGATATTTTATAATAATATCAACTTTACAAATGCAAAGATATTTGTTGTGTGTATCAATCACGTTTGCATCGCCGTATTCTAACTAGTAAGTCCTGTCGTACTTAATACTCGAGTATGGTCGTAGTTCGTACGTAACATTCATAAGGCTCTGTATGAAATTACAAGTTACATTAGCAAGTGTCGGCCTCCTGCCTCGACCACAATCATGTTCTAGATTAACACGTGTCGTATTCTGACTTGGTCGCGGTTACTTTGCGGGTTTCGGTAACTTTTCTGTATCCACTTTCTTATGGCCCGGGTAATTAGTTGATCTGACTTCTGAATGATACTCGTACTTATAAAAAATAGAGATTGTTTTTAGGGTTTAAAGCTTCGGTTTCAACAAACCAGTCAGTGTCTCAATAGTTTAATTGTTGTGTAAGAGAATAATTCCAGAAGCAAGTGAGACCAAATAATTTGCTACATTTACGGCGCCCACAGCAGAAAGAACTTACTAAGTTTATTAGGATTCCCAAGAAATCGGTATAGCAACATAGTAGTAGCAGATCACCAGCCACCAGCTAATCTACAGGTATAATAAAATCGAAGCGGAGTTAAAACTACACTGAATATATATTTTTGTTTTGAAAGTTTGCGATTTCTGGGAACGATTCTAATGTCGAATATGTATTTTTAGAATTTTTGTCTGTTTGTCTGAATATACATTCAGACAAACGTTCCAGCATCACGCAAAATACTACCGGATAAAATTTGTTTCAATTTTGCTTAAATATTCCGTATAAGCCTGGGCAGTCTGTAGGCTATAAATTATCACGCTATTTGCTATGGGGGGTGAACAATATAGCAATTTGCAATTTTTTTTTCTTCTGTTATTATTTAAGTAGTTTACCGCAAATTGTATAAAGACGGGCCAAAAGGCTAGATTATCAAATAGTTACAGAGTTAACCTTTTAAATGAGACTTATTTTTTGGCTGCTGAGACCAAAACTACAAACGTAGGTAGTACCTACCTATACAGGGAAGTTTTATAAAAATGGGACTATTATTTTTGTATATTGTGGTGTCTCACGGCTTCCACGCGAATGATGCCGCGGGCAGAAGCTAGTAACAAATAAAAACATGGTAGTCTTGATAGCGAGAACAATGATTTAAAGTAGAAGGTCAGCACCAATTCACTTTTAATTTCTCTGGTCAGAACTGTGGCACCGCGACAGAGCAACGCACGCTTGTGTTACCACCCCGTAGTTATAAGTTTTATTATGAATACACACACAATTTGGATCTTTGCTATACTTACAGAACTCTGAAAACTATTTGGCAATGGTCCAATACTGCAGGTTACCTTTTGCATGTTCCATATTTTTTTCAGTGCTCGCCAACTTAACGCTATTTTGCTAATGAGTCACGAAACATGTTTGTACTCATAATTGCGGTCAGACACTATACTATACCTTATTTTAATTACGATATAATCATGTAATCTATTTGTTTTTCTTTTTTTGGGATAGGTAATTAATAATGGCAAAACGCCTAATCTTGCATAATATATTCTAACACCTAATAAACTACTAATCTTCGGGGAAAATGAATGTGCGGTATCTACATAGTATTTTTGGCACACTTGGAATAATTTCATTAAAAAAAACCACAAAATTGCAGAATAAAGTCCAAGGCGTTGCATATAGGTCATCTATCCATCTTGCAGCAGCAAACAAATCACACTGGTCTTGTTATTGCCAGGAGAGCATTGGGGACTGCGAGTACACGAACTAGGGGCGACTTACGCATGTGACACTGTGCGTACCTACTGTTAGACTCCGAACGGCCAACAACCGTGTCTTCTCGATGATTGTTGTTTTTTGGGTACACCGTACAACAGGAAAACATGACAAAAAAAAATACGTCATCAAGTATTTTCAGCTAGGCCATACAACACAATATTTGTAATGTATGAGTAAATGAAGGATAAGTGCTTAAATAAAATGACACACAATCGTAGTTTTCACACCCGCCTTCACATTTGTTACGCATACGAAGATGACTTGGCGTTTAAAAACGCAAGCACATTTTCTGAGCGCAACAAGTGACTTGTTACGAGCTAAAAAAATTATGTCGACTATCTAGCGAGGACGGAAAACCGTTAATATGAGGGACAAGGGCGCGCCATCGATCCCGTCTCTCGTCGGTCGCTCCTGGCCCGACCCTGACCTCTCCGGAGAGCCCCGTGCGGGTTGTAGGACGCACAGATGTGATGACGTCAATCCTTTCACTCATATATTGCAATTATTTGTTTGTTTACAAATCGGGATTCGCGTAAGAACTTCGAACTTGCTTTACCTTTTAAAGCTGTTACAAGGAACCCATTTTTTGCGCCTTCAGTCATTTGGTGCCCTGAAACTGTTCTGTTTATATCTCAAGTGACAAAAAACAAGGCAACTCAATAAGCCTATGCCTAGTCATGGTGTGATGCGGCCACTGGACGAGAGAAGGATTAAGTAACATTACACGGCGTCTTCTTTTTGTCTTTTTCGGGATTCTCGGTATATTATGCAGGGCACGGGTATCAATAAACATAGTGCTCTTCTAAACTATAAGGCTCTTTATTTGATGATGGTGATGGAACGATATAAGCACAATGTTACATGATCATTTTCGAATACTTACTGGATCCCGAATCAGATTATAAATAAAAAATGTGAATCGATAGAGTTAATTTTTAGTCACAAAGTTTATACACTGAACATAAGGCAGTAAGAACACGTAAACTATATCGGATGATATTATGCATGAAAACTTTATTTTATCACCTTATTAGTTCGACTTCCTTTTCAACATTTATAGACCCGTGTTACCCAGGTGACCTAGGTAAATATCGCAGTTTTCCTTTCGTCGTAAACCTTATCTTTTATGCAATACATGCTTCTCACTCAAATCTGTAGGAGAATGTTAGAGCGTGTGTCCATTTGGGTCATAGTTTTTTTCTTTCCAAGGACTAACCAGTCTATTAAAAGCTAATTCTATTAAATTTCTTATCATTAATGATTTAAGTGTGTTTCGAATTCCAGATAACAATGTAATATGTCGAGAGTCGAGACCAGACAGTGTGTCTCGTAATGTCGTCACAATTTTGGCATTTTTCCATGTTTGCTTGTTGTCTTCTGGTATAACCGTCAGGGATAGTATAGAATAGAACACTTTTATTTCAGGCAGGAGTCCATAGGGTTAGTAACAATTTTACTTAACTTCTAGTGTTAGTAAGTTACAGACACAAATCTACATACAATTAAAACTCAGCGTGGAGCTGCATCCACCTCCGCAACATCGAGGAATCCCACCGATCTGCGAACACACTGAGAATACTGTTGGTGCTGCCGCGAACACGCGTCATGAGGGATGCGCATTCTACTCCTAATAATGGCGGCAAAACCATTAATATTATTATCCGCAAACATCACTGACGCACTGCAACGCCACGGCAACCTCAACAGTACTCTCAGTGCATTATTATATTGAACGCGTAGGTCGCTGTATGCCCGCTGAGTGAAGTTGACCCACAGGCTGCACGTGTAGTAGGCTGTAGGACTGACAGTAAGCTTTGAATAGCGTAACTTTGACTGATTTCGTACATCGTATAGTGGCGCACTGTTTATCTCTCTATTATCTGTAAGACTTTGATTCTTATCACTGAACAGATTCTGCCTTGTCATACAAAAGTGTTTTACTGTGTTTGCTTGTGTACATTACGCACGCGGTTGCTTCGGTTTACGCTACACCTGTCAATACTTCACTTATCATCGTAATCGGATTGAATATGGCTTACAGCGGGGCGGGCATTATACATATACTATATACGTAGAATTGGTTTATTTAATCGTGATTATAAAATCATGTGAGTTCCTGCAAATTAAGTTTTTATGAAGTGCACAAATGGAAAAATCATTCAAAGTTGCGTAATTGTGCAGGCTAATTTACTCTTGTATCGGTATTAAGCCCTAATTGCAACAGCAGCAGCATTAAATATCAGAATAGTATGTAAACGAAATTCCGACCCGTTAAGGATGACCTGACGAATAGTGCTGGTGTTTGTTACCAATGATGTCTGAAAGTCCCAAGCAACAAAGCAATATAGAAACAATTAAAACAAATATTACTTTTCCTAATTGTGTACTTTGGGCGTTCGTTAATACTGATGTTTCGATGTTGAATAAAGCACAAAACTGGCTCGCCATTAAGTTAATTAGTCTTTGAAATTACATCGGCCCCGTGACTTGAAAGTGGCGTGACTATCGTGTCTAGGTGATGTACTGAGGTGAATAATGAATACATACCAAAGACTCGAACCTTCATTTGACTCCTGACGTACAAATCTAAGTATCATAATCAATCTGCCTAACATATTCCTAACTAGGCTCAGGTCGGCTTCCACTCTTAAGCGGATGCAGCTGAATATCAGTATTTTATATGGAGCGATATATCAATATCGCAATCTTAATGAAAAAAAAAACAGCAAAGAGCAAGTCGGAGTCGTGCCGCACACCGAGGTTACCGTTCCTTGATAGGAAAAAGCAGTTGTCCATTTTCAAAGGTACATTTTCATTGTGTGCATAAACAAGCTTGTAAAGGGTTCTTGCTGGTTTAAAAAAAACTGGTAGACCTAGTAATACCACTTATAAGGGACAATGCAAAAATGGGCCCAGCTTGTCAAATTAAATTAAAATTATACTGAAATGTAGTTGACTAATATAATAATAAAAATCCATATTTTTAAACAGTTTTTGATTTAACATACAGCAAGAATTATTGAAATAAAAGTAAAAAGAATAATGATAAAAAAAGAAGCGCCATTTTATTCTGCACATGTCATACAGAAACGATTTATGTCAATTGACTGAATAACGCATTGAGATTGAGTCGAATAATTTTATTATGAGTAAATTCGAGCTGACAGATTGTGCTACCGTACCGAATTTTAGAAGGTTACAGTGGCTGTATATTTTGTAATATTCTTAGACGTTACTGTGTTCATAATGGTATCTTAGTTTTATCTAAGTCTAAGTAATACATACATTCACCAAAAAAGAGCTTTCATGTTGTAATTCAATTGAAAAATGTCTTTCCATTTAATTGATACATCAAACAGTTTACTGCTCAGTATAATATCAAATTGAATCTATAGATTTACACTGCATACTTATAATGTACTAGTAGTATTTTTGAATATGGCTAGAATGCGCTGATATAAATAAATACATACCTGGGGATTATTGTTATTTTTTTAAACTCAACAATTAATTGTATTTGTATCATAATGCAAATTATAAAAGAAAAATGTTCGATTATGCTACCTTTGTACAGTCAACAACACATCTCTGGTGTAAGCCTACCGGCTGTTTTGACATGCATTTGTTTTAAAAAAAATTGAGTAAAAGACTCGTTGACTAGTTTGTTAGACAGATAACGGTAGCCGTTATTTACTTTCTTTCCAACCTCGTCATTAATGCGATATTAATGAACTTTATCTATAAGATTAACTGGTTGGTAGCTAGTGTAGCTACCTATTTCTAACAAAACATTGTCACCCTTGCGTGTTTACCTTGCAGAGATAAAAATCAACTATTAAGATTAAATTAGTTATTAGGTAATACTTATTATGTATTTCTTATAAATATCAGTAATTAATTACGTAATTTCGACTTATCTTTTCACGCCTATTTCACTGCGGCTTACATAAACAAGGAATTGATGGTAATCTATCAGATTTTTTACCGTCAAAGTCGTTGGTGTTTTGTTTCAAATTACAATTTTTGTAAAAAAAACATTTTCTTTTGTTAACAGAACAACAAACATGTAGAGACTTTGGACGACGGACAATTACGAGCACTGTTGGACGAAGCTATCACATACAAATGTCCCAAAGACCGAGAGGGTAAAAGCAGTCTATTTAAGGTGAGTGCTAAAAATAAATTGTATTTATACCACGCGGACTTAGCTTAACTAGAAGTTGCGTAAATCAGAATTCAAATTGTATCTGTTATGCTGATTTTTGATGAAGTATTTGGTATTTACGGTTTGAATGGTAGCGTTTTTAACCGACTTAAAATGGAGGAGGTTCTCAACTAATAAATGATCACTCGCAAATATACCGTGATAAATTGGAAGACGGACGAATACTAAGATGGATCACATAAAGCTATGCGACGAGCCCTGCGGGGAGCGCGTTTTTCGTGTTGTCGTCAACACGAAAAAGCTGAGTTCGCGCTCCATCGCGTGGTACGTCGTACAACCAGACCGCGTTCGATGGACATCGACCGTTCGTTTCAACTATGGCAAAACCTCGTCGATCGGCTGCGGTCCGGTGCCCTAAACGAAGGTGACGCGGATCTCAAGTGACATTCCCGATCAACGTAAAATATTGTAGAAAAGTATAAATTAGACTGATTGCCGAGAGTTTGAATCCTTGAACTATCGTTAATCATTCTATTTTATACTGGGACAGGAATTACATTGTAAATAGTTTTACGTCATTCAAATTTGATGTTGAATGTTTCAGGAGTTGCTGGAGGAGGTGGAGCAGGACGAGCAGGCGTGCGAGGCGGCGGCGCGCGTGCTGCCGGGCGGGCGCGGCGCGCGGCGCGGGCGCGGCCGGCGCGCGCTGCCGCACTCCAACTCGCTGCAGGACCTGGTGGCGGCGCTGGCGGCCGAGCCCGCGCCGCGCCGCGCGCACGTGCGCCACGCGCCCGCGCCCGCGCCCAGCAACGTGTCCGCGCGCGCCATCCACGGCGGCAGCCTGCCGTCCGGCGTCGACACCTGTGAGTTATTATTTCTTCACTACGACGGTCCGAGGGGCACTCTTACCTGCCCGTGATGCTGCGTACGGCCGATCCATACGACGCCGACGAATCGACGTTCGAAGTCTGACAAAGGAAAGAAAAATACGTTTGTCACAAACGCATCTATAACCACGAGCACAGAACACATGGTGATGATGACTAAGTTAAAATGGTGTTGATATTGTGTCGCCAGCCTCGTTGCTGAGCGAGGAGCCGGCCCGTGGCGCCGGCTACCTGGCCACGGTGCGCTGCGTCAACCCGCCGCCGCTGGCCGAGCGCCGCGTGTCCGCCAGCGATGCCAACGCGCCCGGCGAGATGGAACTACTCAACAGGTACGGGCGTAGCAATATTGTGGTATATTCAGTACGATTTAGAAGTCCAAACTATGAAGAAGTGGCCGATGTAGGTTATTATACGAGAAATAACGGCTATGCCACATGGAGGGGAAGTACCTTGAATATTGTAGATGGAACATTTTACTGAAAGAAGACATTATTTTAATTTAAAAACAATTTATACTGCATTCATAGATTTTTAAATAATTACATGGTTGAACTGGGAATCGAACCCGCTACACAAGGAAAAAAAATATCCTGTAGCTTTATCATACCGATCGAAAGGCTTCATCATAAGGATTATTTTTGCTAAATAACATACTGTCATTGTTACATTGTGTTCTAAATGTTCTTTAATGTTCCATCAATGTAACACGCTTTTATTTAACGCGCACGCGCACATTTTTATAAGTAATAAAAGCTTATTTAAAAAAAGTTATTTTTCTAGTAGTTTATTTTTAACTTTTTAGTATTTTTGATGCGAGATTGACTACGGCGTAGTTCGTAGCGCGTAGCAGTGTTTTTCCGTTATATGCGTTTACTGCACTTAATGTTCCTCTTTAGTCCCTGGTTACCATCGAGCACCAAAGTACTCGTCAAGACGAATCAAACGAGCCCAAACTCGATGGGGTTATGTTGTTTAGTTACCGAATTCCTATGGCCATCTTCCAGCTCCATCATCAGACCCTGGTTACCATCTAGCACCAAAGTACTCGTCAAGACGAATCATACGAGCCCAAACTCGATGGGGTTGTGTCGTTTAATTACCGAATTCCTATGGCCATCTTCCAGCTCCATCATCAGACCCTGGTTATAATCTAGCACCAAAGTTCTCGTCATGACGGATCAAACGATTCCAAACTTGATGGGGTTGTGTCGTTTAACTACCGAGTTCCTATGGCCACCTTCCGGTTCGGTTCCGTCATCAGATCAGCTGCATGTCATAATAATTTTGCATTGTCATCCGATTTACACATGCATCCAAAATTTCAGCTCAATCGGTTGAAGATATCTGCTTCAAAATTGAGTTGCAAGATTCCTCCCGAACATAGTTACATACATACATACATATATGTATACATAAATCGCAAGTTAAATAAAAGCTTGTAAAAATACATGAGTAAGATTTTTTTTTTTTTTCTGGTATCTATTATGATTTGTTCTATCACCCGATTCCGGCTTGACGTCGACTTCTGGGACACCCTGTATATTAATCAACATAAACTAATATCTAGTTTAAATATTAATACTAGAACTACTACAAAAATATTTACAGACTGATTAAAACTAGTAAACAAACACTGAAAATAACAATAGTATAACGTATATTTTTCTATCGATTAGCGGGGGAACGCAGCGAGCCAGCAAAAGCGACACAGGTTATACCTCGGTGACGCCTGGCGGGCTATTTGAAGCGAAGCGCGCGGGCCGCCTCGTTAGATTATATCTTGTTAAAACAATTAAAATCGGTTTTGAGAAAAATTTACCGTAGAATATTCTTCTATACATCATTGCCTATTTTTTGACATATTTTTTGTGAGTAAAAGTTTGGTCTACTTCAAATACGACTTGAAAAACGATCAGAAACTTCCTTGTTTTCGATTTGTTTGCGATTTTATAAGATCGAGTGAACTCTTGTAAATATCGTGTTTTGAACCACAGAATAATCAATAATGTTAATTAAACTACGTCATATATTTTTATCAGATCAAAACAAAGAATATTTGATTGTTTAATGTTTAATCAAAAATAGGTCGATTCTGAGAGTCGTCGAATATCCTGGCCTTAAAATCTCAAGTATTTCTAAATACTACCTACTAATAAATACCTTTCCGTATTCAAATGCCCTTCGTAAAAATGTACTAAGAGGAGCGGTTTTTTACAATCCCACACCAACAGTTGAACGAAAAACGCACTTGATTATTAGTCTCGCGGATACGCAAGGGATTCTCCCTGGACCAAATGCGATTATTGTGTTGGTTGTACATACCATTATTGCTGAAGTTTGTCTCGTCTGACCAGATAATATTATTTAGAAAATACTGATAATCTAGGATCCATTTCATGGCAGAAAATAAGTCGTCCTTCAGCATCACCCGGCAGTAATTTTTGTACTAATCGCTCTTCAACGTAACTTTTGTATTTGTATTTTTTCAGTACACGGTGTATTTTGCTTTTCGAAATTCCGATTACTTCTTCACCTCTCCTCACTGAACTTTTAGGATTTGCCTCAAAGTATATCAAAATGTCGAGTATATCGTCAGTGTTTATCATTAGGTGCCGGGGTTGTGGTAAGCGATGATCGAAACATCCCAAATTTAGCAGATTATTCACCAACCGTTTCATAATAAATCAAGATGGTGTATTTCTTTCTATCAGGACATCTTTCGCGGTGCCATTGTAAGGCTAATGTTATGTTTTTGTGGTTCAAAACGTATGCTTCCATTAATTCAAAATTATTATGATATACCATGGTTATGTAAAAAATTCACAATACAATGCAAAAATCCTACAATGAAAATCACAGAAACAAAAGAATAAAAGTTTGAAAATGGAACACATTTTTGAATTATTTCTTTAAAATCAGCCAGCCGCATTGCGATGGACAAAATAATTTACGCGTCTTTCGGCTCAGGATACGGCTCGATTTGTTACATACAACCAGGTACCTACTAATTACGTATCTCTTTATCATTTTATCATGCACTTAAATTATAATAGGGAAATGATGCGTACTTCTCATGTGGGTACATTTATTAGTAATAGGTTCTGATAATGTCAGTTGTATGTCCTTACGGCAATGTCAGCTTTTCATTTTTCTGAACAAAATTTCACATCAAATGTTAAAATCTATGAATGCAGTTTAAATTGTTTTTTAAATTAAAATAATGTCTTCTTTCAGTAAAATGTTCCATCTACAATATTCAAGGTACTTTCCCTCCATGTGGCATAGCCGTGGGACGCCCTGTATATAGTTAGTGAAGGTAATTATGGTAGTCCCACGAGGGACATTACAAAATAGTGCATGAAAAAAATCGATCAATAATTTTATTTAGTTGAAATTTACGCACGAACCGAAGCACGAAAAGGCATATGCAGTACCTACCTCGTTAAATCACTATAAGCCTACTGTCAATTACATTTTAGTGTGTTGGCCCCACAATTAAGAAACTGACTAAATTAATTATCATACCTAACAATAAACAAAATATTCATACAAAATAATATTCGCGGCAGAAGGCAGTCGCCAGACGGCCTACTCGGCTCCCGTACTATTCGCACATTGTCATTGGTCTTTACTCGTTCAAGTTAATACGACGAAATTAAAAATACGTACGTCTCACGCGTGCTACTATTAGATCTTCGCAATTTATCGCCCTATAGTAGGCATGCCTACTCGAAGTAACCAACCGAGTATAAATGTTAAAATTAAAAATAATACTTCGAAATTTGGCCGTGCCAAGGAAGAAAGTGATGGATAACGAAGTCGCCGATAGTGAGGTAAAAATGAAAATCCAAAATGGCGGCTGCAATTAATTTCGAATTTTTCGTCATGGGTGTCGTTTTTATGGTTTTTGAGGGTGCTGAAGCCGATTATAAAATCAAAATGAAAATCCAAGACGGCGGCTGCGAAATTTTTTAAATTTTTCGTCATAGGTGTGGTTTTCATGGTTTTCGAGGGTGCTGAAGCCAATAGTGAGGTCAAAACGCAAAACCAAGAAGGCGCCTGCAAAAATTTTCAGATTTTTCGACATGGATGTCGTTTTCGTGGTTTTCAAGGGTGCTGGAGCCGATTATAAAGTCAAAATTAAAATCCAAGACGGCTATGAAAATTTTAATTTTTTCATATTGGGTGTCGTTGTCATGGTTTTTGAGGGTGCTGTAGCCAATAGTGAGGTCAAAATGAAAATCCAAGAGGGTGGCTGCGAAATTTTTCGTCATGGGTGTGGTTTTCACTTTTCATGGTTTTAGAGGGTGCTGAAGCCAATGGTGAGGTCAAAAGGAAAATCCAAGATGCGGCTGTCTTTTTTCTTCATTCGTGTCGGTTCTTGGGTTTGAAGGGTGCTAAAGTCGATAGTGAGGTCAAAATGAAAATCCAAGATGGCCGCTGCAATTTTTTTAAATTTCTCGTCTTGGGTATCGTTTTCATGGTTTTCGAGGGTAGTAAAGCCGATAGTGAGGTAAAACCGAAAATCCAAGAGAGCTGCGGGAATTTTAAAATTTGGTCATTTTTAAAGTTTTACAGCCGCCATCTTGGATTTTAATTTTAAACTTCGTTCCTGCCGGGAGTTCCCCGACTGCATACGTTTTTTTTAACCAGTAAATCAATTACTTTTTACTTAAAGGGCCTACCTGTTCTGAAAACCAATGCACGCCACTGGCACGAACATTAAAGTGTCAGCCCTATCCACGACGAACGTGATCTCCCACATGAAATTTGTTCACAGAAGAAGTAAGCCGATGTTCCCGATGACATACACGGCGCGCGCCACGCTGGAGATCGGCAGCGGCAGCGTGTGCTCGGGCCGCGCGGTCACCACCACCACGCCGTCCAACCAGGTGCGTACCCCTCGCGCGCGCGACCAGGCGCGTGCACCTCGCGCGCGCGACCAGGTGCGTAACCCTCGCGCGCGCGACCAGGCGCGTACCCCTCACGCGTGTGACCAGGTGCGTAGCCCTCGCGCGCGCGACCAGGCGCGTACCCCTCACGCGCGCGAACAGGTGCGTACACCTCACGCGCGCGACCAGGTGCGTAACCCTCGCGCGCGCGACCAGGCGCGCCTGCTGCACGCTCTGCGCCCTCAGGGTGGTGGCGCTGATGACCGGCCGCGCGCCGAACGTACGGCTGTCGGGGCCCTCCGACATGGCGATGGAAAACCGCGCGGCCCGAACCTACTCAACCAGCGGGTGAACAAGAAAGACGAACGATGCTCCCCAATGTGCGACCGAACTGTCAAAGGTTCAACTGAAAATATACCAAGAAATGAACACGGCGCAGACGATTCCCGGCTGTGGGCCCACAATGTAGATCATTGGTATAAAAGCCTATCGAATTATACCGACCCTCTACAATATGCGAACTTAATTAAATTAAAGGACCGGAACATCCAGGCTAAAGTTACGGATGTTCCATCAGACCCTACAAACACTGACAGTACAAATATAGAAAATAATTTTATTTCGCCTTTTGCAATAACTATTGGGCACAATAATTCTCCTGATCTAAGTAATAAAGATAATTTAAATAATAATATTATACCTGATCTACCAGAATACGTTATAGTAAACGAATTTAAAACAAAAGAATCTCTAAACTTTAGTGATATGCGTCGTCATGACGAAGGAGCGCACAGGGTTGTCGAAAGTTTTGAATATGATAAGCAATGTGATATTAAATTAAGAAAAAACTATAGGAAACAAGTAGGTGAACGTTTAGTAGTGCCGACATTGTCGGATATAAACCCAAGGAACGTTAGACTTATGACCATAGGTCGACCCCTCCCACATATCCAACAAGCCAGCCATTCTATAGTTACACATAATAAAGAAAAACGTCCCCAGAAAACTATTAAAAAAGACGCTAGCGTAATATGTTGTAACGAAATGGATGGTACATATTCAATCTTAAATGATGTTCAAAGTAAATTAAACAACATCGAAGATATAAATTCGACTAAGTCGAGCCAATTGTTTTATTCATCTACAAAATGTTATAATTCATCTGATGAAGGGGAAGATATTACTTGGCTAACAAATCCTTTTGTTGATTTAAAAAAGGACGAGCCTGGAGGTGGAGATGTAGAATTGACAGATGTGAATCCTAGCCATTCACAAAAAAATAATGTAGAGGATTCGTTCACAGAATATGTATCAAAGCAACAAAAACTTTTAGAATCCATAGGAAATAGCGAAGAGAGCAGTGTTGTGACATCAACTCGTGAATACAAGATAGGGGAAATATGTCAAGCTTTAAATGTCCCAGAAAGTGTTACACGTCACTCTGATAATGAGGCGCAATATCCCACAGAGCAAGAGTGTTCAAAGCCGGCTTGTGAAGATGAAATTGAAATCCTAAGCTGCGCAAACAAACCGGGAGACGAACGTACCACGAGATCTGAACACGAACATAGCCCGAAGAGCGATCGTATTATTCTAACCCAGCTTCCTAACAATGCTTATATTTTTTTAACATTACCTAAGCCTTTAGTTTCGCCATCTAATAGTAATGTTAACACTCCCGTCCAGATATTCGAAATTGAAAATAATAACAACATCAAACCTCTCGCCTCTGAAAGTAATAGTAAACCGAACATTGTAAAGAAGAAAAGACAAAAGATGCCCCCCGAACACCCCGGCAGTAGCGACATGAAGAAAAGTGCGCTAGATAAAAATGTCCTTAAAGTTCTACTGTTTGAAAGTCTTTTTAAAAACAATGCTAACGAGAACTTATCGCACAACTCCGGGGTGTCAGCCATCACCAATGATGAGGTAGGATTCCCACTTTGGTTAAAATGTTTTGTACAGTACGGTGTTAGCTAGGAGTCACACTCATGCTTGTTTGTTTCTGCAGGTCGATTCCGCTATATCGTTTAGTTGCATCACAACACCGGAGGTTGTGTCCAGTTGCAACACGACGTCGTCCACGGCGCAGTCGGCGGTCGCCGTAGACCCTAAGGTACATATCAAGCGCCTCTCTGCTTGGACGGTTCCGTAATATAATTGTGTGACCAAGTGACTAATGATAAATGTATTTCCGCGCGGCAGCCTCGCAGCGTGATCTCCAGCAGCTTCAACGGGTTGCCGCTGTCGCGACCTAACTATGGCTCCACCGGCACCTCCGCTTCAGATGACTACAAGGTTTTAATCGCACCTACATACCTAATTTCGAGTTCTCTGTAGCAAACTATAAAGGCTAAATTTGGCAATAAGATTCATGTCCAGAAGGCGCTAGTCTAGTCGCAATCTCAACTCAGCGACAATGAATGTCAAAAATATAGGGAAATTAGGAGTCCTTTTGACAGACTGAGATCAGACTGTGAACGTTCTTAAAATTACGAGAATTGCCCCTCAAATGAGCTGGACATAAACGTATAACCTACAGCATTATGGAAGAAGTTTTCTGGAAGTCGGTTGTTTTTGTTTTTTGCAAAAAAGTTTTTGAAAAATAATTGACTACGTTTTCTGTTACAGAAGTCTTTAGACGAAAACGGCAACTCAGTACAAGGATTCAGTTCACCTCTTTCGGGATCTAGTCAACACAAAAAACCTCGGAGGAAAAAGTCTTCAAAGAACGAGACCGTGATCGATTGCCAACAGATTGACGGCTACCAAGGAGACAAGGACGTCAACGAGCTGCTTCGGTTCATCGAATCGAACGCCGACAACGGGCGCGGGGCCAAGTTAGGCCGCGTCAAGCACAAGGACGACTCCGACGACAAGAGCAAGAAGCGCTCCACCGAGCGGCGCAAGGACAAGGAGAACAAGATCAAGCGCGCCACCTCCATGGAGGAGCTGTCGCGCACCAAGATGGAGGACCTCACCGACCTGGCCGCGCCCGCGCTGCGCGGCGACAAGAAGGAGCGACGCGACGCGCCCGCCAAGGAGAGGCGCTCCTGGGGCGACGACGCGCTGTACTGCGACCCGCCCGAGCCCACCGACCCCGCCGCCGAGCTCACCGACTTCCAGACCGTCACCAAGAAGCGCAAGCCGCGCCGCCGCGCCGACGAGCCGCCGCGCCGCGCGCGCGCGCCCAGCCCGCGCGCGCGCCGCGAGTCCGCGCCGCCCTCCGAGCGCAGCAACGACTCCAACGACGACATGGACTCCGTGCACTCGCTGCCGGCCGCGCCGCCGCCCGCGCCGCCCGCGCCGCCCGTGGCCTCCTACGCCGACATCGCGCGCACGCGCCACAACATCCCCGACCTCATCGAGAGCTGCAACTTCTACGCGGAGGGCCAGGGCGCGCCCGGGGCCGCGCCGGCCGACGCGGACGGCTACCCGGCGCTGGAGCCGCGCGCCGAGCCGGCCCGGCGGCGCGACAAGCTGCCCGCGCGCCGCAAGGAGCGCGCGCCGGCCGCGCCCGCCGCGCCCGACTGCCCGGCGCCGGACGTCGTGGCCGACCGGCGCCCGCCCGTCATCCTGCTGGACTCGGCGGCGCGCCCGCGCGACCTGGACGGCGTCACGTTCGGCTTCGACATCAACGAGCAGCTGCTGGGCGGCCTGGCGCGCCGGCCGCGCTGCGACCTGCTGCGCGACGCGCCCGAGCCGGGCGGCGGCGTGGCCGTGCGCGCGGGCTGCGCGGCGCTGCGCTACGTGCCGCCCGACGCGCCGCGCGACACGGCGCACCTGCTGCAGATCGTGGACTACGTGGGCGCAGGTGAGTGTGAGGCCGCGAGCCGGCGTGTGTGCGCGTGCGCTCGCTGACGACTGTGTCTGTTGCAGCCTGGGAGGACGTGGTGCGGTGTGGCGCCGGCAAGGTGCGCTACTACAGCGAGTAGCGCGCGCCGCCCGCGGGTGCGGCGCCGTGCTGAGCGAGCCGAGCGAGCTGAACGTGCCGAGCGGACCGCGCTCCGTACTGCGAGGACTGCGTGGCGTGCTCGCCGCTCGGACACGATCGCCGATGGCCGGGGTCGGTCGTCGCCGAGCCGATTCTCGCGGGTGTTCAAGCTACATGTTACTATAATTTACATTAGAATAAAAAAACAAAAACGATTGAATCTTTCCGCGGTGCCCTCGAGACGAAATATTGTATGAGTTACGAGTGAGGTGACGATGCTAGTGTATTATTGTATCCTCGATGGCCGAGTAAGGGGTCAGAGTGACGTGACGGGACTCGTGTGAGTGATGCGATGACGTCGAGTGTCGGAGTGTCGGCGTCGGATGCGACTGATCGGTATCTCGTTCGTACTATCAAATATGTGAAGTGATTACACTAACCATGTTCTCGCTGTGATTGAAATAAATTTAATTTCGCTTAAAAGTATGAAATGTGGCAATAAGCATTTAACAGTTCAATTTGCACTTTAAAAATCTTTATTTGTTAAAATTAATTTAGAGGATGATGTAATTTTAGTTTGTGGTCTGGCGCGTGGACGGTTTCGAGTGAATGCAGTTGTAATGTAACAACATAATTCTGTGTGTGAGTGAAAGTCACAATTGCTTTAACATGTGCAGATGTCGCTAAACAATACGTGTGTTTATGTTATTCGCATTTGCTGTCATTTAACACCATGTCCTGCTTTAACCTTGTAAAAATTGTTTATCTGTAATGTATGTACCAGTTAGGAGTAACACAGTTAAACCATTCTTGACTTGACTAATAGCCAAGTACAAGTTAGCTGATGTGCCGAGCGCGGCGGCAGGTGCAGTAGTGACGCGTGCCGCACTGGTCCAACCCGCAGCGCGCCAGACGAGCATTACTCATGTTTTGGTTCCAGTTGAAGAGGCATGTATTATTTTGTTTCTGTTGATTTTTATTATGCTTTTGTTATGCTGTAATCACAAATATTTGGTAGATTTTTCTAACTAGCCACTCAAGTCTATTTTGTTATATATTTTTAAGTTTTACCATTAGATACTACCTACTGTAAATAAAATGAAGATCTTATAAGGAGTAACTGGCCATACTAGGGGCGGCGCGACCACACTTGACATGATCTTGCTGTGATGTGATTTTATATTGAACTCGTCAACTTTAACAAGTTAATTTAGAGATCATAATTATATTGTAAGTAATGTTATGTAATGTCACCACTGGCTGTGTGATTTATATTATTTTCTTTTGTTAAGAGTTGGAATGTACATTATTTTGTACATAAAATTTTAATTTGTAGTCATTAGTAAGATCATGATCAAGTGGAATAGAGTGTCAATATGTGAAAGTAACATCTAAATAATTTATACATGAGCATTTGTGTTTGCGCATGCGTTGACAAACGCTACTGCGCGGTACGCTCGACGCCGGGCGTTTCCCTTTTTCATTTGTCGTCATACAAACTCCTGTATGACAAATTAAAAAGTTTGACCAAACATTTATATAGTCATTAAGAAGTCATTTAAAATTCATCGTAGTCGTGATGATTGTTTACAGACACATACTATCCTGTCCTAAGTTAATTATTCTTAAACCGATTTCGAATCGAATCGTGTGATGATTGAAACATCAGAAAAATCATGGTTTATTTAAAATCACTCCAAACAAAGTGAGAATTATAATTTTATTATGATTTAAACTAGGCAACTTTAGGCGAAAAGCCGCATTTACGTAAACAAAGGTTTTGATTGTGATTGTTAATTTTCTACCAAAACATTGTCCATACATCCTATCTAGAGCCCGCTCGCGTGACTACTCACTTAACACATATTATGTAAAATATAATTCTATATATCTTAATTGTTTGAAGTTCGCAGAGACGGATATATTTTTAGCTAATTGTTTTGAAGTGGGCTGGCATGCGAGCGGGGCCTACGCGCTATTGCTTCGGATCTTGGATTCTAAATTTATTTGAAATGAAACTAGTCGACTTGAAAAACTAAAAATTAACTATTAATACTACGAAATTTATGCGACTTAGAATAATATTATTATTTTCACAGATAAGTAAATGTTACAATAAGCATTTCTAATTTTACTGAGATATAAAATTAGTCTTGTATTGGCTTTTTACTTGTACCGTTATGTCAGGGTCCTTGGCATGCCTTCTTACATGGCAGATTTATTGAATATTATGTAAGAAAATATATTTTTTGTCAAGAACTCAAAATATGTTATTTGGTCAGATAAGCATTTTTTTTAAATTGCAGAATTGTAACTGTAAATGAATGAATGGTAATATACACTGATTAAAAATAATAAAAAAAGAACACAGTAATAAAATTTTATTGGTTTTTGTATTTAAAAAAAAAAACAAACAAGCTATTATTCAAAATAAAATCTTGCTATATTGAAGATGAGAAAATTGATCAAAATGGTTGTAGAATGTAGTGTTCAAGTTATAATATGAGTACCTATGATGCAATTACATCAGTTTTTTCTAGAATACATTCAGATATTATTTGTATACAAAAGAAAAAATAATTTTTGGTTTGGTCTACAGTTTGTAGTTGCACAGTTGTTTGTATGCCTAATAATATGTACGTCGTAGTAACTTTGCATACCAAAATAGTGTTTCGATGTATTTTATTATTTTGAAATCTCTAAAAAAATATGAATAGAAAAACTTGCATTTTCAAAATATCTAATGAAGAATTACCAAGTTTTAAATGAATTGCTAAAAAAGCTTGTAAAAAGAGACAGGACCACTCAAAATTGTCGTCTTATTTCACATCGCGCCGTTCAGTACAATGCTCGTTTCGGACTGGACCATAATTCACTATGACCACTCAACGATTCCTTACTTCGAAACCACGTCAATTCCTTAGCTAATCACGCCAACCTCGCGGTCATTTCGCGCGGTTTCGTCCATTGTATCATAGTGAATACGGCCCCAGATATATTCGATATTTGAACGGCTTTATTAAAGTTGAAAACTCTGTTCTTTTGAAACATAATACTCAACTTAATCACTGCGATGAATTTACAAAAAGTAACTAACAATTGCACAATGAAATCACTTGTCATTATGTCTTCCTCATCAAACTTGCTCCTGTATTCTAGATGCAGGCGGCAATATTTGATTTAAGCATGAACTACCAAACGAGACTAGACCAAAGAACTTATGGCTTCTTTATTGTACAAATCAAATCTAGAAACGAAGATTCTGATGTAATTAAGTAATAACTATTTGAGCTGGGCCCATTCAAATATAAAGCCGAGATTCAAGCTGATCTATTTCAATTATAAGGTAATCCAAAATCTCATTTTGGTTTCTTTAATAAAAAAAATAATCACATATGTGATTGACGACGGTGAAAATCGTTACAAAAAAATCTGTATGAACGGCCACAACATTGTAAATATAGTGTACATTAATTTCATTTTATTTTCAGAGAAATAATGTTTTTTAATATTGTTGAGATTGATATCAATGTACTGAGAGGAAGCTCATATCAAAGGTATAGAAATTATTTATTATTTCTTTCCCTTGTAAAATATGTATATAGATATGCAGAATCTTATCGGATTTGTATCGTTTTAGTGCATCCTAGACGTTGTAGATAAAAGATCTCTTAAGTTGGATGTTGTGACTACACACGGAACAGACTTGTGTCAGAACCGCGCGCCCTCGCGGCCCGCACGTCCGCTGCGCCGATTCAAACTAAGCCCGACGAATACAGTGCAATTGATTGATTCTGATACAAATATATGTGTGTCGTAATCTCCTGTATTTCCACTGTGTTAAGGATTTCTTAGCTGCCTTTCTCTAAAAGCATACGACTCCTTGGCACAGGCAGTTGGCATTGACATCATAATTGAAATAGAATCTCTGATGTCGTGCTACGTGATGGTTTGGATCTGCACAGCGGGTAGGCGCGGCGTGCTCGACGCTCGGGGCTTTGTGCCTCTCCAAATAATAAAATATATATATTGCAATTACTATGCAGAAAACATAACCATTTAAATATTATTAATTTTATCGTATTTTAAAAGCTACTTGAATATTTTTTTACGCAAAGTATCTGGAGATCTAAAAATAAACATAAGAGAATATAATGAAAGTATGGATGAGCTAAAATTAATTATCTTGAGCTGAAATACATGTAATTATTTTGTTTAGGTAATGGAGTGATATTGCTTAGGAAAGCTATTTGGCGAAGTGTAAATGTATAAATAAATTAATGCTGAGACATAAGTTTTGTACGATTGTGTCATTTTCTGAATGAATGTGAAATATAACACAACATATTCTATGCCCAATTAAATTTCTGATTTGTTCTCTGTGACTTAGTAGTACCACTCGAACTATTTATTCAGAAAATGGGTCAAACGTTCTGTATCATAATATGTACCAATATGAGAAATTTTATTTATCTGCTTTGCATCTAACTGTTTAATAATTATTCTAGGTTTTTACTCTGTTCGTTACTCGAAATAATGAATCCTAATTTAAACTAAATAAAAGACGATGTTCTTTGAAATGCGTACAAAATGCTACAAAAAAAAACTGGCATGTGACCGTCCTCATTGTAATCCACTGACGTTAATATACGAACCTGTTAAATCGGTTTATTTCACAATTTTCATAACGTTTTATCAATATACAGGGTGGCAGGGACATCGACGCGCAAACTGTAACCATGAATTCAGCACATGCACATGAGTTTAGACCCATAGCGTAGAAATTTTTCGTCGGTTATAAAAAAAAAACTTCTATTTCATAGAAAAGTGCAATACCTACGCGGTCAAAACGTATGGAACAGCAATATTTTTTTTAATAAAACTAAAAATTTCGACCTATGGGGTCTAAACTCATGTGCTGAATTCATGGTTACAGTTTGCGCGTCGATGTCCCTGCCACCCTGTAAACGATTATTCGCATTTCCATTTCCCAAAAAGATCGCGTGATGAATAATACTATATATATTGGTCCTGTTTCAACGACTTCTAGTTTAATGGAGTGAGATCATACTAGCCTGCTTTACATAAACTGTTTCTGGCTTATTTACGTATTCTAAGTGCTTACCTGTTGTGGCGAAATAATTCAGTGACAAGCAATCAAAGAAGCTCATTGTGACATGATTAGCATCTCGGGATGTCGTCTTTTTTTTTTACATAATTCGTTTTTGTGGTATCTTACCAATCAACAAGACGTATTATTCTTTATTGTTTTGCGCCCGGATGTAAGAATAACATTGTGTTGACTAGCCTCTCTTTTAAATAGTTACAAAAAGAAAATTATTATTAATTTCGATATTTAGTAACAGTCGTGGATAAATCTTTAATTTTTGTTGATGTTTGCTACAAATGTATGATACTGGAATGGGAGTTAATTGTCCTTACATTGTGTATGTAGATGTTAATTTAAATTGTTTTTTTATAAATGAGGTTCGTCCACGGCTGTGTACTGTTTAGTTATGTTTAGGGTCATGCAGGCGCGACAATAATATTAGTTTGAATCGCAACTTTCTCTTGTACATTATTATATTACTGATGTTCCTTATGTAAATGTGAATAGAGTAAAAATTTAGTGCCGATTTTAACTGTAAAAGATTTGTTTATATAAACAATATTGTAACCAACTGCAATTTACAGTTATGTACTTTTTCACTGTTTCCGTTTTCTTAATAAAATGTTGAAAATACAAAATCTTTTGTTTTCGAAATTCTTGCTTGAGATCATTGATAACAAGACTCGACCCCACAAAGTGGCCTAACCAGTGGGAAAAAGGGGAATTTCTAAAAATTGTCCCACTATTCTATTTGGGCGGGGTCAAGAATACTCTAGATAAAAGACCACAAAAACTCATTGGTGTTTATTCGAAATATTTGATCGCACAACTTAAGGGCCGCTATTCCATCGCATCTAGTATATTCTAAATCGAAGGGCAGAGTGAAACAAAACCTGGCTAAGTGCGTGTCTCGGACCAAGCACCAATGATGGGTTCCGTAGTTGCATTAAATATTTACGCATGCGCAGGATTCATTTGATCGAACGCAAAAATAAGTATTTCATAGGATTTCTCAATAAAAATATGAATACCAAAGTTTTTTTATTTATTTATTTAAAAAAAAACCGGTTAAATAAAAGACGATGTCGGGGTGTCAACCGGGGTTTTTTTTTTCTGCGGTTGTAACCGAAAATATCCCATAACTCAAAAACTATTCAACTTAAATAATACAGTAATCAAAGTTCCTTAATTAAAAACATTTATTTATGGATGAGTGATAGTAAAATCATATAATTTGACTACACTATTGTTTAGCGGTGCACAGAATACCTACAGCTTTCCAATAAAATTTTCATTTCTGACTTAAAATACATACAAGACTAGGTCCCGTGTAAATAAAGGAGATAGGTACCTACATCTAAGATATTTGCTGACCGACTTGCAAAACTAGCAACGACGGAAGGTATACCAAAATCTATAAATTCGTATAATTCTGAGTTGTTACCGAAGTACAAATCTATAACTTACCATCTCTGGAAGGAATACTTTGATATACGTAGCAAGGAAAAAGGAATCTGGTATAAAAAGTCTACAAAGTGAGCCTCCTCGAGTGCCTTGGTTTGTAAATGCTACACTTAATAGATTTATGCTGAAATTAGCTTTTAGACTTCGTTCGGGACACTATCCATCGGCAAAGTTTGCACACCTAATGAGAAAAACTGACACACCGAATTGTCCGAGTTGTGGAATAATTGAGGATGTGCAACATTTGCTGATGGAGTGTGTCCGGAACAAGGTGGAGCGGGAGTCGTTGCTGAGAAAGTATGGCATTGCAAAGATGAACGTAGGTATCATACAAAGTGTTCTAAGTGAGCCTACATCAGAAATAGCACAATCATTGTACTTACTAGTGCCGCAGACCCAACACCGACCCCCGTAATTATCTCGTAAACTTATTAGAATAAGTACTTTGATTTATTTACAGTTATAAGGTACAATGGGTTTGATGTTAGTTATTTAACAAAAAACCCTAAATAAAAAAATCTAAGATATTAATAGTTGATCGCTGACTATTCAAAGAGCTATGAAAGAGAGTACCTCAATTTAATTCTCTTTGGAGTACCTACTCTCGCTCACATGGCGCACAGACCAATTGCTGACTCGCACTTGGTACACAATTACACATACGGATACCAACCAGTAGTCGCCGTCGCGAACTCGCTGCTCGTTTTTATTGTTAGCTCTACTCTACTCGCTTCTCATTAATCGCCGGCGCGGCGGTAGGACAGGTGTCTCACCGCCGACGATTAGCGAAAAGCGAAGAGGTAGAAACGGGTTGGCGAGCAACAAGTGTGGTTCGGATAGTTTTGTGGCCGAGTTTAGAGTGGCTGCCCAGTCACTGGCTGGTATGCATATGTGCCAAGCGAGGGTCGATAAGCGAGTGTTTTTGTATTATAATGGTTCCGTTGTTGCTATGACTCTAAAAAATACTGCATAATGAAGTTTTGCGTTTTTGACGTTCTGAATATGACCCGACCGAGAAATATCATGGTTGTGAACCACCTGGTTGAACTTACCACAGTTACTTTAATTATTCAGTCATGAGCATGATTCTTATTGGTGAAAATAACAACATTAGAATATTCAGTGACATAATATTTTATTTTCATAATCAACATGATACAGATGTTTATGGCTTCGTATTCAAATTTCATTCTATTATAATAAAAATATTAACAAATTATCTTACATCCACTTGAAAATGTACATTTGTAATAGACCTTACAAAATATTCTAGAGCACTACAAGTTGATACCACGACGCGGCGCCCTCGCCGGCGGCGGTCGCGGACACACGATGGCAGTCGGCACGCGGCAACGTCCTGATATCAACTTGTGTTCATTTTTAACACTTACAAAGATAATGCTCTATTGCTCCTACATTAAGGCATTAAAAGATAGTTTTACGACGCGACATTTTCTATAAGGACGTAAAGAGCTTCGTTTAATGCCCGCTAGACATTTGTCACTTTCTAGATTAGTAGCAATGACGATAATAATTATTGATTAAAATTGAAACCTGTTCATTAGAAGCACCTGATTTTATATAATTTTATATTCACGTCTGCTTATTAATTTTCTTGGCTTCTACAGAAGTTAAATATACAACTAAATTAAGACGTAATTACCAGACCCAAGAGAGGGATTAAAATAAACACGACGCTCCCAAGCAATAACTCGGTAATCGAAAAATCAAAATTTTACAGGAGAAAAGATTTACTGATTTTATCAAATATCTTTTCAACAAGTGGGACTATTGAAGTCATTGATGTAAAAAAAATACCTTTCATTTAATACATCAATGACTTCAATAGTCCCACTTGTTGAAAAGATATTTGATAAAATCAGTAAACCTTTTCTCCTGTAAAATTTTGATTTTTCGATTACCGGGTTATTGCTTGGGAGCGTCGATTACACATCATCAATAATAACATCAGACAGTTTGGAACTGACAACGATGCCTTCTTCATCTCCAGTCCTAGAACATTTCATGAATACAGCTCCGTTTCTTGGGACCAACAAAGCATCAAGTCGTTTGAATAATGAGTCGTGTTAGTCGGAACACCGTGATAAGCCCGTTAGTTTCGATAATGTAAGTGAAATTTCGTTGTTAGTTGTAGTGTGAAGCCTCGAAACGTTTGGAACGTACGATCAAAGCGGTGCTCACAAATGTCTAAGAGCTAACAACTTAACTGTTAGGCCACGAGTCGCGTGGAGATCGAGATAGCGTCATAAATAAGAATTATGTACACGTTAACCGTACGATAAACTAATTTTGAAAAATAACAATAAATAATAAAACAACCACAGTTAATATGGAATGAGTAAAACTTCCAACGCAAAATGTGACGGCGTAAACGAAAATAACGTTAGCCTAGAGCGACACTGACGACTGAGACTCGATCCGGAGAAGCACTCCCGCCGACGTCGGGCGTCCGGGCCGGGGGGCCGGCGGGTCGGGCCGGCTAGAAAATGTCCGGACAGTCGGCCCAGTCCTGCTTGCGCTTGCTCTCCCAGTAGCGGTGCGTGTACAGGTGGCGCAGGTGCGGCTGCGGCTGCGCGGCGTGCGCGGACAGCGCCTGGCGCGAGAACCACAGCGGGCGCGGCGCGGGCGGCCCGGGCGCGTCGCGCGCCGCCGCCGCCTCGGCCGCCGCCTCCAGCGAGCGGCGCGCGGCGCGCTGCTTCTCCTCCAGGCGCAGCTTCTCGGTGTTGGCCTCGTCCCACAGCCCCTCCTCCATGAGGCGCTGGTCGGGGCGGCGGCGCGAGTCCGTGGGCGCGACGCCCTCCTCGAACTCGTTGAGCTGCGCGGCCAGCAGCGTGAAGTTGTACCACTTGTCGGAGTCGGGCGGCGCGGCCACGCGCTCCCAGGCGACGGTGAACTTGCCGGTCTTGCACACGGTGTTGTCGGGCGACGCCGACGTCACGGGCGCCACCTCCACGCGGCTGTCCCAGTGGCCCTGCAGCACGTAGCGCGGCTGCAACATATCGAACATTACTAACTAGTCTCACTCGTCTAACGTATATTCTCTTTTTTATTAGATCAGATTAAGTAAGTAATTAAATAAATACAACAACAACACTGACCACTCCCTGCGGGTCCTTGATGACGCCGGTGACCTTCCGCTGCGTGTCCTTGCTGAAGTACCCGTAGGGCAGGTACTTGAGATGCGCGACGTAGCCGGCCGCCTGGCCCGCCTCGCCCACGATGTCCATGTCGCCGTGGTTGTCCACCCACAGCTTGCCCACGATTATGTTGTGCACCGTTGTTGTCACCTGGAGAAAAATAATGTGCATACAAATATCTGTTTTGTACAGACGCCAGCACATCAAGCTACTACAATCTGTCAAATTTCTTTAATAGATTTTCAACTTTATCGCTAAAGCATTAAGGTAGGTTCAAGGTTGATTGGGAAAATTTGACAGTTTCGGGTAGCTTGACCTGCTGGCGTCTGTACAACTCTAAATGACGTTTTCCTAATTGCTAAATTCAATGGGGTCAAAAACTGAAAGTTCGTCCGTGTTGTGGCAGTACTGTTGTTGTTTAACTTTAATTAAAATTAAACAATAAAAATGTGTTCGACCCGTTAAAAAAAAATAGTATAGATAAATAATATAGATGCGACAGTTGTCAAGTTCATAGACAAGTGATAGTAGTGAGATTAGAAGGCCAATTCTCGTAGTTAAAAACGTCCAAAATCTAGTCGCAATCTCATCTCAGCGACACTCAATGTCAAAAACTTGTTAAAAATGTAGGGAAATTATAGGTATTTTTGACAGATTGAGATTGAGATGAGACTGAATTCATCATAAAATTACGAGAATTGCCCCTGAAAATAAATTATATCCGTACACAGCACGATTTATAAATATAGACACAGAAGGAGTATGACAGAAGAAACACGATAGATAGAACGAGATCACAAATCCACAATAATAATATTAATGGAAATTACTGACTAAATTAGCAGACATTTATGTTACAGCCATGTCAGATAGATGTCAACTGAGAAGCGCTACTAGTGGCGTATTTCTGAACTACATAGTAGGAGTGAACCCTACATCACCCTCCAGAGACCGTCAAGGGCGATAAAAATCAGGAAACCTGATATGACGACCAGAGCGAGTGGTGTACTGTTTGCTACTGCTAGGTGGAGTGACTTCTTCTGGATCAGCTTTGTCTGCCAAAATGTAAGCTGGCTTAAGGCGGTCAATTGAGACCGTGCCCTCTCTGACCTTGAATAATATTTTGAAGACTTTGTCTCCCCTTTGCAGAACTTTGTGAGGACCTGTGTACGCTGGTTTTAGCGAACCACGTAATGCGTTTTCACGAAGGAACACTTGATCAGTGGTCTGCAGATCCCAAAAAACAAAAATGACCTACGGCCTACGACCTCTGGCCACCTGGTAAAACGGTAGACTGCCGTCAAATAGTACCTAAAACCTTCTTTCGCAGCATTACGGGCACAAATGGTCTGGGAGGCGTTGTACTTACGTCACAGTACACAAATGTACGCTCCCCTGTGACCTGCACCTTCTCCAAAATCAATGATGATCCTTCCTGGAGTAGCTTGGACAGCTCCGGATCCGCAGTTTGCGATTCTGCGAGAGTGTCAAAGCTGACTGGTACCTGTAGCGCTTCCACGCGAGATAAGGGGTCGGCTACGACATTGTCCTTGCCGGAAATGTGCCTTATGTCGGTGGTGAACTGGGCAATGAAGTCTAGGTACCGGAATTGCTTAGGCGAACAGTTTTTCTTCCTCTCGTGGAATGCAAAACTGATCGGCTTGTGGTCCGTGCACACGACGAAGTGTCTGGCCTCGAGCATATGGCAAAAGAAAGAAAAAATATTCCCTGTCATAGGGAGAAAACTTTGTTTGCGGAGAGCTGAGCTTCCTGGAAAATAAAGCTAATGGCTGCCAGCCATCATCGCTAAGCTGCTGTAACACCGCGTCGATTGCAGTATCCGACGCATCAGTAATCAACGCGGGTTTGGCATTGCCAATCAGGGTGAGCTAATAGGGCAGCGTTAGCTAAGCTTGCCTTGCAGTCTTCAATTGCTTGCAAAGTATTCTCCGCAAGACATATAGGCTGCGAGCCCTTTACGTTGCCAATCAAGAGGTTGTGCAGCGACGCCTGGATCTGAGCTGCGTGGGGTACGAAACGTCGGTAAAAATTAATCATACCCAGAAATCGGCGCAACTGACGGACATCTTTGAGCGGCGGGAAGTTGTTGACGGTATCGACCTTGGAGTGAAGCGGTTTGGTGCCCTTTTCGGAGATGTGGTAACCTAGGAAGGTTACCTCGGGAACACCGATAACACACTTGGATGTGTTGATCATACCGAAATCCTTCATCCTGCCGAAGATAATGCGTAGGTGCTTCTCGTGCTCAGCCTGTGACCTTGAAAAGATTAAGAAGTCATCGAAATAGCAGTAGTAAAAGTCCAGTCCTCTCGTCAGCTCGTCGACAAAACGTTGGAACGTCTGGCCTGTCACTTGATGAAAAACTAACTTTTTCCAATAGAAAGCGTAATTATTTTGGAAGGAGACACGTGACACGGCCCCGTGCTCGACCGTGATGCCCTGTCCCTGCAGCAGCTGGGCCGCGCGCTCGCCGGCGCGTGCGGCCACACCGACCGGCCGACCCCGTCCTCTCTACATACGCTACTTACACCAGCACTACCACGTAACGCAAACTTCACTACTTTGGAAATTACCAGTTAATGTTACAAATAATAAAGCGCGCGTAAACTGCTGCGATTGGTTGAATGATTATCGAAGCAGTTTACGCGCGCTGGTCACATTAATTTTGTGATCATTTTCGCTCCAGAAACTGGCCCTTAAAATTTAGCTAGTTCCAAACTGTTAATGGAAAATCAGGTATTAAATCCCAGTTCCACTGCAGTGAATGAGTATGTATCGAGTTACTCGGGTGTGTAACTCTCCCTGGCCGCCCTGCTGCATACCTTTCTCCACGTGTACTTGTTGCCGGAGCTAGGGAACATGGCGGAAGCACCGCCCAGCGGTATGACCTGCAGGTACTTCCCCCTAAACTTGGTGGTCATGGTGAACTCCTGCCAGCACTGCCAGCCCGCCTGCCCCTCGCAGAACTGCGCCACCATCGGCGGGTGGTGGGACACCTGACCACAGACAATTTTGAATTTATTCATTTATATTTAGGGGCCGAAATGTAGTGAAAATGTGATAAATAAAGGCTAGTGCTGGAAGGAAGAGGAAGGCAGTGAAGAGGCAGGGAGAGTTTTGGAAAGGACTTGCCTGCATATTCAGGGGAAGGAGTTTTTAAGGATACATTAATAAATAAATAGGTCCAAAGCACACGCGATGATATAATCACACCGGATACCTACGCATAAGGCAGAAAATAATTTGGCACCATATACCCAGCAACCGGAAATTGTTGGGTTGAACTTTCAGTGCAATCCTATCAATTTCCGGATGCAAGGTGAAATATTTGATTGCTACGGGCTATTTGATTACCATCGCCTGTGCTAAGGTTTGACCATAACTCAAGGAGGACGCGCTTAAAGTAGCCTGCAAAATTCATCTTTCATGAAAACATTCAACTGAGTTGCAATTGGCAAAAAAAAAAAATGTGACCGTCACGGGAGGCC
Source organism: Apamea crenata (assembly GCA_949629185.1). Lineage (NCBI taxonomy): Eukaryota > Metazoa > Arthropoda > Insecta > Lepidoptera > Noctuidae > Apamea > Apamea crenata. The sequence goes on from OX451372.1 coordinate 11,933,292, forward strand.
CGGCAGATGTGAAACATCGAAAAGGCTGCTCTTTGGCGGAGAGGGGCATAACGGCATAAGAAAGCGTCATGCCGTTTGCCGTCACTGCGTACGAGTTGGTCCCAATATTTGATTCACATCAAAGACGTGAATTTCATGAGCTGTTTTAGCACATTCTCCTTAACTATTAACAAAGGCATAGGATGAGGGATAAGGATGGTCCACTGACAATTAGAAGATCATCCACTTGCCTGCTCGGATATGGAGCGCCAGCCGAGGTCTGACATGCGGTCGCACTCGAACGTCTCGCCGAGCAGCGGGTTGAACGGCTTGTTCGTTCTGAAACAATAATCATTTGTATGACACAATGATGTTTGTCAAAATTTTATTGTAGATTATTCACCAGGGGAATAAAACAGTGTCCTATGTTACGGGAGCTATATTTCCTAGAGCGATCAGAGCACCCATTGAGCATTTCCATATTTATTATACCTATATATAATCTTTTTATGTACAAAGCTAGATATAAGTTTAAATTATATTATACTTCAATTGTGAATGTTCCTAATAATGGATACTCACTACAATACTGTTAGTTTAAAGTTATCTTGCTGCGCCCTAGCGTGTAACTATGGTTGTGTACATTGTGCATTAAACAAATAAATAGATAAATATTTTCCGTGTACAATGAAGCTATTTGTTGTGTACATTTGTCCAAGTAGGCATAGTAATACAAGTACTTAGGTACATACTTGCGTGTAATACATAAACTGACAACTGTTTGCTTTAATTAGATTCTTACTTTATTACATATTATTATCCTACTAATATTATAATGATACTGGTGAATGTTGGTGAAAACCGTCATCCAAAGAACAATGCGGTCACAGAGACAGACACAAAAAGGGACTTTAATTTAAACACAGCATAACATCACGCCTGCAATCCCGGAAGGGGGCGAGCTTATTGCCACCAAACGGATACAAATCCAGACTCCGGACCAGATGGAAAAACCCAATAAGTAACACTTTCGGGAATCGAACCCAGGAAATCATGTTCAGCAGAAAGGTTCGGGACGACTAGACTGACGAAGCAGTCAATGAAATTACAATAATTGGCCATTTATAACATTTATAGTTAATGATGAGTATTCATTCTCATATAGTCGTACTTTGAGCGCCAAATAATCAAGTGAAGTGATGTTAGTACCTGCAAGCTGTCGTTGCGTAGGACGAGACTGTAAATGCGGCGACGTACGCCAGCTGTTGCGCGGGGTCACTGAACTTGGCGGCCTGATCCAGCACCGACGAGTACTCGTAGTCCTCCGTCAGCCGCTGCAGCATCGACAGCGGCTCGCTGAAGTTCACCGGGATCGGAATCTTTGATAATTCCTTACCTAATTAAAAAATATAGTGTTTTATTCATTAATTTGTTAAATAGTGATCTACTTATGTGGAAATATTAATGTATTATGCACATAAACGTTCTGTAATAAATTCTCTAAATGGTGGTAAAAACCGCATTATATTCCATTTTATAGTTTAAAAGAAAAACGAAGTCACACAAACAGACATAAAAAGCTACATTGATTTATAATAATAGTCTTCCAGACCTAATTTCGCCCATGGCAGCTAATCTTCACGGAGACTAGCCATCTACGCGGGAGATATTATAGTGCACAAGTGTGTGCGCAGACACTGGTGCACTCACTCTCATAGTCCGATGGGACGGCAATCCGACACGACCGACCTATAAGTAGGTTGATTAATACAGACCTATACAATTCTTCATAATGGACCACAGACTGAGCGGGTAGTTGGGCTTGTCGGGCACGCGCGTCCGCCGCGGGTGGCCATCGATCAGCACCGCCTGAGTGTGCACCACGTGCGGCTACGGACATACAACACCCAATACGTTACATTTCTTCGTCGTTGTTCCCTCGGTGCCGAAGATTACGACGACATACAAGAAGTTCAGGTTATGCTGTCTTATGATTGCTTATAAGCTTCAACATATCCGATGACAAGGGGTTAGTCCGGTTCCTTCTCAGCACCGGCTTACGTAGTAGCTATGGACCTCCCGGGTATAATGCGGTCTATAGAGGTGAGAACAGTTTGGTACAACCTGTCTCCTACAGCCTTTTAGGGTTGGGTACCTCAAAAGGAAAAAAATAACGGAACCTAGGATCACTTTGTTGTTCGTCTATCAAGCCCCTTTTACTCAGGAGCTAGAGGTATCAAGTTCAAACTATATCAAATACTAAGGTCCGCAGTTCCTCAGACGAGTTAAGCTTATAAGCACATAAGACAACAGACAGTCAATTATATTACATATATTGACGATTATCCCACTATCACAAACCTATAGGGTACTTTCCCTTGACCTAGCAGCATGAAATTTGGCAAGAAGCAAGTCCTCACAGTTCAAGTATTAGTCATATCACATTATAAAATTAGTTTTTGCGATTACAAACTTATATTTGCTGTTGGAGCATCGGCCGAGATGTAGAACGATGTAGAGAACATAATATGTTTTTATTTGAAAAGATAAGTTCGTATTTAAATCCGGTATTTCAAATTTATAGGCCGCGTCACTTGAGTGAGGCCGCAGGCAGCCGGGCACAGGTTTGAGACGGAATCCTCAGAGCCCTAGTGTTACTTGCACTCTCCCGGTTTTTTATTGAACCTGGCCTTACCCTTTTCCTTCTTTTTCCGTAAATTATCATGACCCTTTTTTATGAGATCACTCAGGCACCTACACCACTACCTGAGTGATCGCATAATATTTGTTTAAGCGTTAATGAGAGTAAACGCACGACATCCTTTAGTATGTAAATTACTTAACTATGTAGAAATCAACCAAAGAGCGTTTCAGTCTCTGAAAGCGACACATTGCGACAAGCTTTGTTTATACGTGGGTTTTTGACATTCTTACGTACACCAATGGATTATGAAAAGTTGAGTCCAGTGTACACAAAATGTAATCATTTTATATCCGAATCTTGTAGCTAAGCAAATCCTACATTTAATCCACCGAATCCACGTGAATGCTGGGAGAATTCTCGAGCGCCGTGCCGGCCCATACATATGTATCTTCATTACAACTTCCATGTTTGTTGTTACTAAGTTTGAAATCCGTGTAGATAATAATTAATAGAATACACGATCGTTGTACCCGAGCGTCACGTAATAATTGTATTAGTTGAGTCACTACATTCTATCATAGGTAAATTGGCACTTTCCTCGGCATTGGTATTAAACATGCCAATTCCCTCTTTAAATAGCTTTTCATATTCACGTTTACAGTAGCACGTTTAGTAACATTTAGAAGTTGTCTTGTAAGCATCACATAACAAATATTTTCGTTTTTTTGTTTTGGAACGAAGTTCTTTATCGCGGCTTTCGGTAGGAGTAAACTGGTAGAAATTGTCGCATAACGGAAAAGCGTTCCGTGCGACGTTTCTTTCTAGAGAGGGCGATAGTTTTTATGGTTTTCGACAGTGCTGAAGCCAATACCGAGGTCAAAATGAAAATCGCAAGATGGCGGACGCGAAAATTATCAAATTTTTAATATTTGTATATGTAAATAAATTATTGTTTGCCGCGCAATGTTTATGATAGGTACAAGTTAGTCATGACGTATGCAATACGAAATATGACTTTGAAGTTGAATACATAATTAGGCCCCAGTGTGGGTTTCCTAGTTTTTTCAAACGTCTTATTGTATGAACGACCACATCCATCGTTTTTAGTATGAAGTAGGATATTTTACCAATAATTTCGCGCGAATAATAAGGTCGCGTCACTGAATTATATTTTGGGGTGCAATAAAATAGCCTCTACGTGTAGCAATACTTAAACGTACGTCCGGTGAAAGCTGGGCAGTCCGAGCTGCCATGTTACCGACTGGCTCATATTTGTAACACGGCATGACCTGCCCTCAATAAGTGTGCCGATAATATGAGATAAGAAATTACTTTATTTGAAGCAATACTTTAAATTCATTAATGCAGCAAGTTTACTCACCCATACTACTATATCCTGTGTTTTCGGCACGATAGCTCCGCCTTCGGCGGTGGTTTCCGCTTCCGTGCCATTACTCTCACACATCACACTTTCCGGTCGCTCTTTGTCTTCCACGAAAATTACCTTCATTCAACAATACAGTCCAGATTAGTTTTCAACACAAGGTCTGTGCACTACGCCATGCGCATTAAAAAGAACATGGAGTGTTAAAGCAAATGAAGGCTATGTTAATATTCATCAACCGCTATACACCCGCTCTTTTCCACTAATAGCAACATTAAGGTTTTATACAATAGCGGACACTAGGTAAAACACCTACAATAGCTTCCATGTTTAAGATTCGTGCGAATGTATCTATTTTACGTATATTGTGAACATCCGTGAGATTCGATAAAGTTATATTGTTCGACTAAGTCATATGTGCTTAAACTAATAAATACAATGACAGTAGACATTGTATTTATTGGGTAAACAATCTAATCTAAAAACATACAAAACCCGTATTAATACTGAATATATTAAAACAAGCGCCTTTCCAATTTGAAGCTACATAATCATGTAAATTAATGCAATGTTCATTTTGTGCGGAAAAAATAACTTCTATGTTTAAACGTGTTTTAAAACAACTGTTAACTAATTCTGTAGTATGATATTATTGGCGTTATATAGAATTAAGTGAACCTGTTCAATTCACACCTTTCATAATATTTCACATTGCAGGCAATAAGTGATAAGATCAAGACAGCATTTCTTACATTGCAACTTCGAGATATACATAAAGGTCAAATTAAATTAGCTAGTGAGACTCCGCAGACGTGATCGGTAATATGGGTACAAAAATAAAGAATAAATACTTAGTAACTGACCTGTTGAGTCTCAGTGACGGTTTCACCCTCAGACTCATCTGAGCTTTCGCCGCTTTTTACTTTGTTTTTCCTATTTACCTGTAAAGTCACACACGAAACAATGAACAACGAGCATGACTCACTCTGCAACAACAACCCTCACGGTATAATGATGACTAACTAACATTGACAACACAATTTACTTAGAACATTTGTTGTAAATCAAAAGTAAATCTATAAATGGTGTTAGTTCATAGTATCAGTCAGTATGAACAATATAATTAGTACAGAAAGTTACTACAACTAATAAGTTGTTTTAAGATCCATGTGCAAGATAAGATAAGGAAATTCAATTTCTGTTAGTAAACAAATAAAGATAACTTAATATAAACCTTGTTTACAGCCAATTTGTATTTCTTTTGTAAACTTAACATAATTATGCAAAACAGTTTATTTTTTAAGTTCTACTTTGACATTGCTTCTAACATTGTAACTTGATATTAACAATCACTAATGGCCGATTTCCATAAGCTATAGGCCGTTATTGGTTCATTTTAACTGTTGTATCTTTACCAATAATGAAGCAAATACCTCATAGCTTTGCATAGTAGACCATCCCATATGGAAGTAGCTATCACAGGTAAAATAAGCGTAAATTGCGAATCTATTTATATGCTCAGTTTGGCAATATAAACTGCTACCACTGGTAAGAAAAACGATTCGTTTTTGCGTTTTTGTTTATAGGAACTGAGCGTAAGTTTGTTGAAGTAAATACAACATGCAATTACATATTACTGATGAGTCACATCCTACTAATATTATAAATGCGAAAGTTTGTATGTATGGATGTATGGATGTTTGTTACTCTTTCACGCAAAAACTACTGAACAGATTTTGACGAAATTTAGCACACAGATAGTTTATAACCAGGATTAACATATAGGATACTTTTTATCCCGACATTCCCACGGGATCGAAACTTATGCGGGTGAAACCGCGGGGCGCAGCTAGTTATATCTAAATGGAAGGTAAACAGTTAGTTGGAGGACTTACGGGCACTTTAATTACAAATGATGTTTTGTCATCCATATTTGTGGTGACGCCTTCTTCCATGGCATCAAAGAACTCATGGTCCTCATCCTCAGTCTCGTTGCCTTGTCCTGTTCCGTTCCCTCCTGCACAACAAAAATAAACCATACAGTAAAAGTAACATAAATATGATGTTACATAGGACACAAGAACTGTAAATAATTGATTAATGTCATAATATTTTTTTACATATTGTGAATGTGTTTATCTAAACTAATATTAGAAAGAGAGAAGCTTTGATTTTTTGTATATTTGTTTGGATGAAATTTGGCACATGGGTAGACCATAACCTAATTAAGGACATAGGATACTTTTAACCCGTTGAATGCCATAATTACAGACACAATTAAAAAGCCATTGTGTCTCTCGTGGATCTACGTTCTGGCATACGAAAGGTTAATCCCAACATAGAATGATTTAAGTGCTTGTTATATTCAACATTTCGAGTGTAACACAGTACACAGTTGTATTACGGTAATAGATTCTCAAAGATTCTGCCAGTTTTTTTGTATCAACCTGAACCTAAAAAAATTTCTAAGTACATTATTTTTGTGCAAAATATTTATGAAAGCTTGTTAATTAAATATTAAAACAGTTCTTCATATAACTTTTCCAGTGTGTTCTACATATTTTGCAAGCAAACATCAGTCATAATATTCTAAAAGCCTCTATTTGTTGCATTTTAATGACATGTGACTATGTTAAACTATTAACTAAATAGTAATTAATAATATGCTTATCTAATGACTTCTCAAATTTATTCATGATTGTATTCCAACCATAAATTTATAAAACTAATTAACATCTTACAGAATAAAAAAAGGTACATCACTTTGCTCTATCCGTGGTGTAAAAATTGTATTGATTAAATAATTATAGCACCATTCTATTAAATGGGTCATTTTCATTTTCTTATCCTACAAGGAAAAAACACTATTAAATGGTAAGCATGCAGCAGCTGATCAAAGCAAGTCTAAACTGAGTTATTTATGCTTTGATTTATCTGACTCTCACCACACCTGTAGGAAATTTACAAACATTGAAGTTACTGGCAGGCAGCAGTTATTAAAAACATGCCTAGACAGTTACTAAACATTTTGTACATTACCCAATTCTGCTGATATTTACTCCAACATGTATCTATCAAAGCATACATGTAGTATTATCAAATTGGCCTATTCTACCAGCAAGTGATTACATACATGTTATAGTGTCTGATGATCGTTTCGTCACTTTAATAACCCCATGAGTTCAACTGGAAAGCTAGCCTTTGTATAGCATTCAGTAATGATGTTTCGTTATCTATTATTTGTTTCAACTTACCGCCCATGATGTTGTATTGTTATGGAGGAGTCAATTTAGCATTGCTTTATACCTAACAAGAATAATAAATAACGCAAAGCTAGCTATACAAGGCCAAGATCACAATAGACGCGCATGAATGTGATTTTGTTATTACTAGGCAGAACCAACACAATACTGCACTGCCAAATGACAACACTTCAGTCGCGTTACACGATAATTAAATAAACGAATAGAGAACAACCAATTACAAACTGTAGTTGAACTGAAAAACAACAACCTTGAAAATCACCAAAAAATCTGTCTACACTCGTAGTATGACAAATTATATTGTTTCGCTTTACACTTTTACGTACCGAATTATGATAGTATTATTTTTGTTTATACATTTTTGTTATTGTAACACACACACTTCTTAAATATTACATTAATTTCGACGGAAATTATGTTTAATTTTTGTAGCCCGAAACGCAAATTTCTTTTCGATTTTTTATCCGTCACGTACAACACGTTCCGTTTTAAGTTCGTCGAAGAGTGTTTCATTCTTCTCGTTCATTCATTCAATCACTGAACATTTTAATGCACAGAAGAATTTTGCGCTGGTAACTATTTGGAATCGTTCTGAAACCATATTCGAATTCTTATCGGCTTTTAATCAAAGCATTCAAAGCAACGAATGCTGTGCGGATCAAATTATAAAAAAATGAAATTATTTACAATGCAACGGGTTATTGCGTTGCATAAACGGAGCGGAACACTGCAGTGTCTACATAAGGCAGAGCTTTGAGTAGGCTGTTAAACGGGGAAGTAAAATGCGTGCAACCGTCCTATTTTCAGATCATTGCAAATACGGATAGAGAGATTATGGACAAAACCCTGCATGTTGCAACATGGTAAGCCGCACTGAAACGCAGCCCCAAGATTCATGCTTTTCATTTTTCCCTTCAACTCACGATACAAATAAAAAATACAACGGGGTGTTGAAGGTGGACAACAATAACACCAATTAAAATCATCACGCACCCAAAATTCAAATGGACAAACATTTGGATTTTGGGTGTGAGCTGATTTCTTCTACACGTGTAAGGGATTGGTTCACGCGAACAATAGCCGCAAGGATGCAATCCAAAAATGTCTTCCTAATCATGATCAGAAGAGACGAAGTTTCAAGGCAAATGCCTAAAGTATAAATCATATTAAAAGTAGAATGCCTGCAACATCACAACATAACCACGATGGTTTGTAACAATAAAAGAAGAGTTCAAACCAGGTCATTTTGCTCATGGATTGGTTAATATTGCACGCTCATGTGAAGCAGGGGTCAGGGTAGGGCCTTGTGGAGGAAAGATTAATTCGGAGTGAGAAACAAGGAATAAGAGCGTGTCAGTAGAATAATGAACAGGATGGGAGTAGATACTTACATACTCCTACTTTGCTTAGAAATAAAGTACAAAAACCATGATTGTCAGTATAAATGTATACATATTTAGGTACTACTTATAGGTATTCAAACGGGGAGATTAGTGTGTGGTGCACATGTATGTATTTTATCACACGTCGTCGGCGATCACGTTTATCGCAGACGTAAAACTTACGTCCAATTTTTGAGGGTACGAGGTGGACGAATACGTTACGCTGGCGATAAACGTGATCGAGCTAACCCCGCAGATCTCTACACTACACTGTATAAATACTAAAATTGCTTGAAATAGGTATTTATATTGTATACTGAAATATTATATGTTCACTTACCATTGTGGTTTTTTTAATATTCGGCCAATAGGCGTCTCGAACGTAGGTATTATCCTTGGCGGCAAAAATTTGCCCAAGAGAATGACAATGTTTTATTTTTTAATTTCCTCCCACTTTTTCCGCTTATCCTGCTTCGATAAAACGTTTGAGAGACTCCCAAACAGAATGTCTTTTGCTCCTAATATACTTCTCAAAACCATTATGTTTGGATCCATGGTAAATTTAATTTAATTAAAAAACTGAAGTACTTTAAATAAAACAATCCGCTTTTACCGCCAATGTGCAAACGACAAAATCAAAATGAATCCAAAAGTGGCGGGAACTTTCTCCGTATTTTTTTTTTAATAAGTAAAGAGGCATGGCCCGCATGGGTAAGTAATATAATGTATTAAGCCAAGCCAGCCTAATATTTTTAATTAGTCTGCTACTATTAGTCCAGTACCTGTTTTTGAGAAACAGGAAATATTAGGACTTGTAATTTTTACACTAGTAACTAAAAGTAGTACACTACACACAGTAGTACACTAGTATATATAAATAAATAAATAAATAATAATAATATACTAGTAAACTAATAGTTTCGAGAAATAGGGCCCTGGAAGCGATCGTAGAAAGCGACAAGACCGCCCATTGCATATTTGGTAGTGATGACTTATTTTTTGTTATGTATTTTTGTAGTGTATTTAAATAAATAAAGTTTTTGCAACCAGTTCCTGTTCCTTGAGATGCAATGCCATGGCATCTTCCTTTTTCGCTCGTGCTAGAGCGCGAGACTTTGTATAACAGACGTCGATTACGGAACATTAGGCTCTGTACTTCTGCAGTTCTGCCCGCAGCGACGGTTTTTTTCAGAGTGCCGCAATGCTGTGCGAATGCCGAGCTGTTCCACCATCTACTATAGTCTCTTCTCTTTACGCACAGGTTTGAGCGCGCTACTTATTATTATAATATTATGTTATTAGTTATAATTATAAAACACTCACCAAAAAGGTCGGTTGAGTAGTCATAACAACCTCCATGGTCGACCTGCGAGAAGTCATATAAAAATAAATTACTGACCAGGCTGTGAGGTACTGCGCGCGGTGACAGTCTTCTCCAAGTTGTCGTGTTGTCGCGCGAGTTGTTCCACAACCTCCTGCAGCCTCATCTTCTGTTCGCGTTCATGTTGAAGCGCGCGACTCATGCGCGCACTCGACGCTGCAGCCGCACTCATAAACTCTGAGCAGGCCTGATGATGAGGGGTAATTTGTACTTATATTTCCCAGAAGTCGTCGATTTCATGAGACCAATAAAAATTAAAAGGCTTTTTTGAACGTCAAAAATTACAAGAAAAAAGAGTAATTATGTCTAGTTGCCCCTTCTAAAGAGAATGGGCAAGGAATTGCAGTTACTCTAGTAGTTAGAGTACTGCAGTATTGCAGTTAGTATTCATCTTAGAAGTCCTGAGAGGCCAATAAATTATAGTGTCGAAAACAGAACCCTCAAATAATAAGAAACAAGGTGGTATTTACCTACAGGAATATAGTACCTGTCGACGACATTACATTAGCAACTACCATTTGTGGTTATCGTTATGAAAGTAACAGCGTTCGTCGGCATAACTACTTCCGCCTTGTTGGAGCACCATGTCACGTATTATTAGAAAGCAAAATTAAACTTTAAATTGTAAAGAAATGATAAGAGGTGCACCTTAATCCCTTTATTGTTTTCAACATGCGATTTTAATTAATATAGAAGTAGTACAACTAACTGTATTTTATGTAATCATGTTCAGTATTTGCTTTATTACAAGTTTCGTGTTTTATGCACTTTTTTTTGTAAATAAATAATGTTTATGTATTATGACTTTATAAACTCATGCTTTTCTTTATTGGATACTACGGCGGGATAATTGCGTAACCCACTAACAATATTGCAATGCCTTTCATTTTGAAAGTTCAACAAATGCATTGCTTTAATTATGAATTTGTCAAACATGAAGCAACAGATTAGAAATTTCGTTCGACATCCTTCGGATTGTGAAAAAAAGTGTGATACGCAATTGGGGTGCGGGTCCCAGGGGGCCTAAAAAGGCAACTTTAAGCAATACCTCTAAAAGCTAGTCATTTCCTGAATTCCCAGCAGATCATTAGCAATTCCTCTAATTTCCACGGTTGGTTGGTTTCATGGTTCCATATAATAGGTAGTTTAATCACCTACAATTCATTTCATATCAATCATATTTGGTGTAAACATTGGTGGACCATTTTACGAATTTCCATACAAAACTGTCAAACAGGTAAATTGCGTGATTTGAATTGCACACAGATCATATTATGAATTGCCAGTTTGTGACCATTTTACGATTTTTAATATGATTCATATTGTTATCCTATTATGATTCTGCCAAAGTGGCCTTTTTAGGCCCCCAGGTCTCAGGACTCACACGATCAATATCGACCACTACTAGTATTGATTAATGTTGATTATAAACCTTTCAACATCGATCGTTATGTGCTATTTACTACACCAAACCGAACTATTTGCACTGTCATCAATCGCTTAATATTGATCGATGAAAAATGCAAAGATTCTGCTCTGATCAGGGCATCGATGCGACGTCGACCATATGGATGCAATATACCCTAAGGCGATATGTATCAACGCGCAATTTGTACAGAGGGTGTTAATAAGCTGAAGCACACTTACATTCATCATAGCATTGCATGATATCCTAAAGAGCGTCGCCCTCTCAGAGACTTGTTTTGTCGTATCTGTCGGTGGGATCTCCAAGTCAACAAGAGACCTCTGTAGGGCTGCTCCGTGCCTCGCCACAAGTTCAGAACAAGTTCGCAGGTCATGGAACCTAGCTGCCAATTCTCTTGCGATCCCGCCCGCGTCCTCTCCTTCCCCCTCACCACCCCCCGCTACTACGGCACCTGTCGATATCTGGTCCTCATCGTCATCTGATTCTTGTGCTCGACTGGTGAGAAATAAGTTTTGTGATTTCAAAATATTTTGGTGCTAATTAGCAGATTAGGTGATAAATGAACTCATTCATTCATTGGGTGATAATTAAATACATAATCTTTTAGATAACAGGAACATAGGTTGTGGTAGTATTAGATATTAGGCAATGCAGCATATTATTGCCTCTAAGGTATGCAAAGAATTCAAGCCAACAATTTGTTCTCTAGTTTGTTGACTATTCTGTATTCATATTCAACAGGTGGCCAATGACGATATTTGGTGCCCGCCTAGTGATATGCAACAAGTGATGATATGATTTTGTTATTGATTAAGCAGAATTCAGGGCAACTGACACCGATAAGCCACGTCCAGACAAGGCATTTCCGGCGCACGCTGTCTACTAGCGACTAGTTAGGGGTGTTTTTAGAATAAACATTATGCTAGATCTGATAACACCAATTGAAATAGTTTTGGGCGCTGTTTAATAAACGTTACAAATTGTAATTGTATTTTACAAGTTACAAATCTACAAGTTTCTGTTTAATAAAGAATACAACTTACAAATTTACCTTGGTGGAAAACTGACAATATTGTAAAATTGTACCTACAATTTCACATACATTGACGATATGGCCTTGACAGGTCATATCGTGATAGTGAAAATGGGCCTAGACTTTATTTAGAATTCATTAGTCTTCATCTAAGTGAAGTGATAATTGCGTGCGTAGTGAAGCGACGCATGCCTCGCGTCGTCTGCCCGAACCATCAAGTGATTCAACATTAGGCCAATATTTTAAGATGCGCTTCACAGGCAATTAATTGCGCAATTATTGGCACTTGTGGTCAATATGACGTCTCAGCATAACCAAGCATTTATCGCAATTTTGTATGAAAATTGCCTAGAATTGCGCCCGTGTAAACACGTTCGGATGAAAGGTTCCCTTACATTGCTTTCGCCTTGGCCAGTTCTAAAGCAGTGACCCAACTTTGTCGTTCCACTTCATCGTGAGCTCTTATGTGGAAGGTCTGCGTGCCTCCGTTACTGATGACGAAGGTGCAGGAGTCTGCGGTGTGAATGAGAGCACCCAGGAGAGAAATAGTGCCGCGACAGGTGTGGGCCATCTCCGCTTGATTTCTGAAATAATTTAAGTAAATGGTTATTACCTTTTACAAGATTAATGTTACAATCAAAGTCAAATAATTTATTTCAAGTAGCCCATCAAACATTTGAACGTAAAAAAAAGAAGAACCTGATTCCTTTACCTACACTTAAAAATATTTTCTAACTTCTATAAACCTGTCATGTCCATTAATAAAAATGCTTTGGTTATCTTTCCAAGTAGTAGAGTAATTGCAGATACAATTCAATAAACCATATTGAAAATTTATATCAAGTATTTTGTGTCTGTGATATATGAACATATTGCTTCTTTAAGTACTCAGTATTATATTTTTTTTTTGTCTGTAGCTGCTATGTCTTCCAGACATTAGCATTAGATTTTAGTTAAGATGGTGTGAGAATGGATGCCATTCCATTCTCACACCATCTTAACTAAAATTTAAATTCACTGAATGAAACGACAACATACAGCTACGTCTAGGAGCTTGAAATATTGTTTTGCAGAGTAGGAGTACCTTAAACAGTGTGCCGCTTCAATGGCGACATTTACATATACCTACAGTTTCGCGTTTTTGTTTTATGAACACATTTTAATTTAATTAAATGTATTTAATTTTGTGTATGTATTAAATGTATTTATTAATAATTTTCTTTAGTTGTGGGTTCGTTGGTTGTAGTAGGTACCCTCATTTTCAGATAGTTATCTAAGGCTCTCGAGAATTTACCAATGGGAAAACTCATTGCAGCATGGTTTAACGTTACCTTACCAACAATATTGACTCATTTGCGTCAATATTGTTGGTATAATCAATAAAATAAAAAAATATGAGAAATGGGTGCCTCGTGATTTGACTGATGACTGCAGAAAGAAACGCGTGTTGAAACTTGTGTTGTGTGTTGCCTTGTTGAATCGATACAGAAATGAAGGAATATTGGATCGAATTGTGACATGTGATGAAAATTGATGAAAAGCTTTACGATAACCGTAAGCGAAAAATGCAATGGCTGACTCCAGGTCAAAGGCCGCAACAGTGTCCTAAAGCAAAGCTTACCAATAAAAAGGTAATGGTAACTGTTTGGTGGTCTCAGCATGGTGTTATTCACTATAGCTTTCTCCGATCTGGTCAAGCAATAACGGCAGAGGTCTACTGTACCGAACTCTTAACAATGATAGCAAAACTAGCAGTGAAACAGCCCCGACTCATGAATCGATCTTCACCATTATTGCTCCATGATAACGCGAGACCTCATACAGCACGAGAAACCGTTTTAACTCTACAGGAACTGCAATTAGAAACCATTCGTCACCCTCCGTATTCGCCAGACCTTGCTCCAACGGACTACCATTTTTTTCGTGATTTCGACAATTTTCTACGTGATAAAAAGTTTCCTTCTCAGGAGGCAATACAAAATGCTTTCACACAGTTTGTCGAATCTAGATCACGAGAGTTCTATCGTAAAGGCATAAATGACCTTCCTATTAGATGGCAGCAATCAGCAATGTTTAGATAATAATGGTAATTATTTTGATTAAATAAATATGTTAAATTAATGTAGAAATCGGCAATTTCATACTTTAACCCCTAATAATTTTTTTGACTAATTGACCCAAATAACTAAAATATTATTGATATCGGATAACGATAACCCGTGCAGACTTGAAGCCAAACTTTTAAGAAAAAAAATTGTATGGAACTTGTAGAGGACATTATAAAACTTAATTTTTATTTCATAAATTAAACACCATTTTACCTGTATTATATATTTATTATTAAAAGAACATTATTTCTTAGTTTCTTTTAAAAGTCAGGGTCACAGTTTTCCATACCAATGGACAGTTACAGTATCCGGTACGTCGTTTTAGAAATCGACTTTAATACTGCTTCTGCCCGCTCTTTTCGTTTTTCCGTACGAATTCTCTGAATGGAGGACTTGCGTATGGGATAATCGTCAGTATTGAGTCCTAGTGCCTCGTTAGTAGCTTCGATAATGTACACAGAATTTATCTGTCTAAAACTGCCACTAATTTTGGAGTCATCAAATTTTTGCTCGACGTTTTATTAATATCGGACTGTGCGCTCTAGGTTGGTGTGGGCAAATCGTCTTGCAAATCCATTACATACATACATAAATCTCTCCAGACTTGGTATAGGTAAGGCAACTAATTTCTTAACACAGTTAGATAAAGCTTTAGTCGGTATACGGGCCTTTTCCCAATAAATAACGCACTCTCGAATAGTTAGATTTGCGCTTTAATTAACATTTAAATACATGAATATTATAAAACAGAACTGCCAATACTTGCCCATTTGAGGATAGTTTTGAACCGGTAATTTGATGTTTTACATCCCCTATTAAAAATATGCCTTTTTTAGAATTGTGTAATCCCACTGACATCTTGACTAAACGAAAATAATGCGTTTACTAATAAAACAAACAAGTAATGACGAAACTTCGATAACAAGCGACGCGCCGATGTATGCAAGTACTGACATGTATCAATGCAAGTCGGCAAGGGTTGCTGTGGTACTAGGTACATGAAATTTTATTTATACGTGTTTTTTTTTGTAATGATTTAAACTAGTGCTTGACTGCAATCCCGCCTGATGGAAAGCAGTGATGCAATCGTTGATGGTAAAGCGCACTAATTTATTATGAGCCTATTACAGGTTACAAATTTAATTTGACTTGACATAATATGACGTGAACCAATATCTGTACCTTTTTGAGAGAGAAAATAAAAATATTATTATTATTATATTCAATCTAGCCTTGAAGACACTTAAATTATAATCGGACGGGAAGACCGCTGCAGGCAAATTGTTCCAGTCCTTCGATGTACGCGGTATAAACGACGAGGCGAAACGCTTCGTCCGGATCGTAGCGGTATCAACAACGTAAGGGTGGAAACTCGCCGTACGACGGGTTGTCCGATGATAGCGGAATTAAGTCATTTAATTCCCGCGCACTCTCCAGAATGCATCCTATAGAATACCGAAAGGCTGGCTACCCTACGCCTGGGCTTTGTAGATTGGTCTTAACCAAATCTGGATCACCAATTAGCCTCTTCGCACGCCTCTCCACTGTGTCCAAAGCTGCTAGATGGCATTTTGTAGCACCAGCCCATATGTGGCTGCAGTACTCCACACACGATCGGACCTGCGCTTTGTATAACATTAGAAGCTCTCCCGGTGTGAAGTACTGCCGGACCTTTGCCAAGTTTCCTAGCAGCCATCTTGGCTTTGGACACAATGAACCGCCTAAAGTTTAGTTTGAGGAAATTTCAACTCCCAAGAGCTGAAGGCGGTCGGTGCACTCCAAAGATACATTCTGAAAAGCAGGAGCCAAGGTGAACGGGGTCCTTTTGGCGGTGAATAGACACGCTTGTGTTTTGGCGGCGTTGAATCCCACAAAGTTGCCTTCGCCCCACTTTGATACTGCCTGAAGTGCGACTTTCGTCGCTCTACCATAGCCTCTCTTTCGGACCGGATTACTTACAAGCGCGAGCACTCGGCAGGTATCTCTCTACAACTGTGGTGTCATCTGCATACCCATAGATTCCGGGCATCAGCAGATCATTGATATGTAGCAGGAAGAGAGTTGCAGAGAGAACAGACCCCTGAGGAACACCAGCATTAGTCGTCATGGGCTCCAATGAGCATCCGTCGACAATAACTCGGAGAGACCGTTCACTCAGGAAGTCTTTTACCCTGGCAGTCAGACCAGGGGAAATGCCGTACACTGGAAGCATACTCATAAGGCTAGCGTGCCATACCCTGTCGAAGGCCTTCGAGATGTCTAAGGAGACGGCAATCGCTTCACCATTCCTCTCGAGGGCCTCGCCCCACAAGTGAGTGGCATACACTAGTAGGTCCCCAGTAGACCGATTGCGGCGAAACCCGTACTGTCGGTCACTGAGGAGATCGATACCTTCCAGGTATGCCATGAGACGCGAGTTCAACACGCTCCATAATCTTACAAAGCATGGAGGTTATTGAAATCGGCCGATAGTTGCTAGGATCGGCACGACTGCCTTTTTTGGGCACGGGCTGCACGTTGGCAAATTTCTGGGACTAGGGCACTATACCAGTCCCAAATGCGAAGCGATACAAGCCTGTCAATACAGGAGACCACTCGTGCGCACAAGCCTTGAGAACAAGCCTTGAATAAAGCTAGTGCTTTATTCAAGTCCAGACGACACAGTGCTCTCAGATCCTCCTTGTTTCTAATGCGAACCTCGTGGATCGACGTGTCGCAGTGAGGCAATTTCGGTGCACTGCGAGTATCAAGACATGAATTGTGGGCAAAGAGAGATGCAAAGAGACCTGCTTTCTCTCCCGCCGTATGAGCCAGTGTTCCATCTGGTTTAACCAGTGGAGGCAGTGTGGGCCGACAAAAGTTCGCTTCAACCGATTTAGCAAGGGACCAAAAAGATCTCGCACCACATCTGATATATCAGTTCATCCCCATCATATTTTAACACAATTCAAATAAAATAAGAGGGTAGGCGTTGAAAACATAAACCTTGATTTTTTTGGGACATCTTATATTTATATTCTACTGCCTTTTTACGAGTAATTAATGGAAAGGGCAGGTTTATAAATGAATGTAATATATTCATTTGTATGCCATAAAAATCTTGTAATGTATATAGTCTACATAGTACAATTTTGTAGGTAAGCCCGAAATGACTCTGTACTGAGGAGATAATCAACAAACCATGTGAAACGTATCTAATTAGAACTAATTAACATGTTAAGAACACAGCTTCAGGAAACATAACACAGTGCTCATTTGTGAGCAATAAAAAACTTGCTCACCTTGAAAAACCATAGCATGTGTGAGTGGATTTATTAAGGAAAATAGATAATTATATATAGATAATAATATTAAATCTTGTACTTTTATTGTAGGAAGTATGAGTAGGTCAAAGGTCTACAGTAGAAACTGGCCCCCAACATCAAATTAACCAGGAAATACCTATTGTACATAAGCATTTTTCCAATGTGAATTTACTTTGAATGTGCTGATAACATGTACTAGCATTGGAATCAGTTCCATAAAATATCAATTAACTAAAATTGTGTCACAACAATGGCTAGGTATCTTTTTATCATAACTGTCATCAATATTATCTCATAGAGGAGCATATTGTGTATGTAGGCACGTTGTGTGCCTATCAGTGGAACCAAAATTATGTACAATACAACTTATCTACTGTCACTGTCAGCATACTTAAAATAGTCTCTATTACTGTGTGTAAGTATAGAATTCTCACATTTTCAACTATGTTGAGTTGCCTTTTTAACTTTTGATATTATTTGAATGAATTGTAAAGATAGTTTTACTGAATAACTGCTCTACCGCAAGAAAACCAATTTTATATACTGCAAAAACACTGCGTCATACTATAAAAAATTAAACTATCAAGTCGGTAGGTAAACCTTTGGTGATTTAGACTGCTGTAAGATGATCCTCTCACCTTCTTGCCTCTTCATAATTCATGATTATGTAGCTAGAAGGTACAAGCAAGAATCTAATAGTAAATTACCTGTAATACGACAACAGTCCATTCGACAACACGAACCATCTTCGCTGATAACCCTTCAAATAATTTGTCCATTTGAACAGCCAACCCTTTTTTTCGGGATCTCCGGGTATGGGCTGACCCTTGGCTACGATGGCATCCGACATTTTTTTCTTAGTAACACAATTTAAATTAGAAAAACATAATATAATTTCTCTGCCAGCCACGTCTGTCGTCGATCCAACATATCAATCTAAATTCGTTCATTCATATTACACAGATAATAAATCGAGAAAATCTTGATCGGTCTCTGGCATGTCTCTGGTGGTCTCTTGGGGCTTGTCAAAAGTATTTTTAAAATCAATGATAATGTCCAATAATCGACTATAGAGCCATAAATAATGGAAGAACTCAGTTTAAACTTGGTCCAGTTTGAAGTCCAAACTCAGGTAAACTACACATCAGTAGCAGTAAGGGCTGTTTTCGTAGCGAGTCACTGACTCGCTACGAAGAGTGGATGCTACTATTTCCGTAGTGAAAACAAGTTTACTGTACAAAATAAATAAATTGCCAAATTGTTTCCTTTTTTTAGGGGGTGGGGGGGGGCAAACCTATGCTAGCGCTACGATGACAGTTTCGGATTTCAACGTTTGAAGACGACATGACGAGTCGATTTTGTTTGTATTGGCAACATTGCTATTGAACGAACGAATTCATTCATTCGTACGGCGATTGACAAAATTAAAAACAATGGTTCTCCGTCAAAGTTACATTTTGGTCAACAAGGTTGCTAGACGTTTTGTCCAAGGTAAAACCTTTCACAGTTTAATGTTAAAGGATAATAATTGTTTCAGTACCAATGGGTCTGTGTTTTTGGTTTTATGTGTTAAATGAGTTGAGAAGTTTCTTTCGATCCTGTTATGAAATAGCTGTGTCACTATCAAAAAGTAATTTATAATCGAACTGTTAATATTTTTTTCTAGGCTCATTTTTGTCCAGCACAATGGGCAGTTCATATTCAAGATCTTATTCCCCTAACAGTGGACAGTGTCCAGCTGGTCCCGGAAACAGTAAGTAAAATTTCTTACAAATAAAAAATGTATAGAAAACAGTTGCAAAATTTAAGGGAACATATTTTTTAAAAACCTTGCATGGCCCTCTTTCTCTTTGTCTTTAGGCAGACAAGTTCCCTAAAGCTTTCTACCATATGGAATGAATTAAAAATCTTGTGCAGTAGCTATTTCATTAATCACTTTTCAAATTCAAATCTCACCCTACCACATAACTCGAACATAAAAAACCATAAGTTTAAGGTCTGTAATTTAAAACATCTAACTTCATAATATAATAAAAACAAATCTTAGTTTAATTTTAGCATTTTGTATTTTACTGATCCTTTTATCTTCCTGCATAAGCATGTTGCAAATCAATTAAGCTATTAAACTGTATGATTTATTGACTACCCTGCAGTAACTGTACAAAAGTAGTTTATTTCTGTCAAATACAAATAGCTTGGATAGTTCTACAGTTGGTTTCAGAGACTAAATTCAAGCAACTCATCCTATCGCAGTCCACTGCTGGACATGGAGACACCATGTCCAGCAGTTTACCAGATAAATAATTGTTAATCCAACACAATAGGTATGCTTTGCAATTAGTTAATAACCTTTACTACCAGCCATAATTACCAGAAGTAATTATGGCTGGTAGTAAAGGTTATTAACTAAAAAACTTAAAAACTTGTTTGCTAAAAGAATAACTTGCTACAATCTTTAATAAAACTTGAGAGTGAAATTTCAAGAGAAAATTCTCCATGGTTTGGTTTGGTGCAGATGCAGTGGTAAGGTGATGTTCTCATACAAATATGCTAATGCTTGTATGAAAAAAGAGAGATCAGTGATCTTTACCTATATAATTTTTGTTAAGAATCCCTCCATAATTTTGTTTATTTTGTGTATAATATTTAACAAAAAAAAAAGACTTCAAAAAAGGAGGAGGTCAATTCAACTGTTTTTTTTATGTTTGTTACCTCAGAACTCTGTTTTTTATAAGCCGATTTGCAAAATTATTTTTTTATTTGTAAGGATATACTTTCAGATTGACCCCATAGAAATTTCATCTAAAACAGTTCAGTATTTTGGTTTTTAAACCAAAATTACTGGTAAAAATTACAACTTAAAAGTGAAAAATAAAAAGGGCGTCGTTGGGTTCGCATTTTCGTTGTTTGCCACCGACTTCCGAAATTAGTTATTTTTCACTTTGTAGTGTCTTTTGGAAGCCGGTTGATTTTTTTTTGCAAAATAGTTTTTGTTTTTCGCTTTTAAATTGTAATTTTTTGTGATTATGTCTTATGCACGCGCCGTTTATAATACGCGCGTTCCATGTAACGCGAATCGAGGGCGTGTTTTCGGCCTTGAAAATGCAGCACGCAGCACGCGTTGCAGCGCGTATACGCGCGTCGAAACGTCGAAAAACGCCATGTGCAAGCAAATCATGAGGCAATTTTATTGCATGCAACACTTGCTTAGGCGACTTACAATCACCGGGCGGACTACCGCTAGACGGTGATCAAAACCTAAATGATTTCCCGTTAAGTCCCGAAATAAGTCGGCTGGAAACCCGATCTGAGGTGTATCAGACCTTGTCACTAACTGACACGTTTATTTCTCTATTAGAAGCGGTTTTGGCTTTGCTAGCCATATTCAAAAACTTCTTTACTGCTGCTTTCGCAAACTCGGCAACTACCTACTTTTCGGGTCGAGCAAATTTTCCCGTTTTGGAGAATACTTCTCTTAGATGTCGTCGGATTTATTTTACCATTCCTTTTATTGATGTACATTGTTTGTACTTAGTATCTGACGGAAAGTATATAAAGTGAATGTAAAAACTGAACTGTGAGTGAAGCGAGCTCGTGAAATTTTGCATCTCGGATAGATTGACACGGGCAAGTGTTCTTTTGACCATTTCTACTGAAAAAAGAGTTATTTTGAAGACTTATGCGCAAAGAGAATTAAGAAAATCCAAATGCGTTATGGTGGCGAGTAATGCTAAAGAGATATCGGTCAAAGCTGATAGACAGATCAATTTTTATGTCTGTGCTCCGCAAGTCCGCACCCAGAGTTCATTTATCTCTCCTGGGTGCTGGAGTCCCCAAGTACCCACGGAGTCGGGTAATGGAATGTTTGCCGCAGTTCGTCACGCTCCCCCGGCAGAGAGCAAATATTTCCTAGCGTCGCTCGTCTGGCGACATGCGTCGTGAGTTCGTGACACAATTCAAAGTTGACGTGGAATTGATCGGGCTCGATATTCCTAACTATCGAGAGAATAATAAATGATGTACACCTTTTTTTACGCACTTGGAAGCTTTTATAAGCTGGCATCGCGTACCATATAATTTTAAATGTTTTGTTTCGGGTTGCTATGGTATCCATTTCCATGACCCTGACTAAAAATTAAAATGACGGAGCCACCAATGCTCGAATTGTTGATGCTAGCGTTGATCTCAATTTTTCCTAATATTGTGGTTTTTGTCTCTTATCAGGTGGAACAATATCGCGGATGGATTCTAGCAACAACTACGTTGAATCAGTTGTCTGCAGGGAAGATGACCTCAAAGAGAATGAAATGAAGGTTTTTGATATTGGAGAAGAAGGCAAAGTATTGCTTGTGAAACAAAAGGGCGAATTTAGTGCAGTAGGCACCACATGTACTCATTATGGTGCTCCGCTCGTGTCCGGAGCGCTGGGAGATGGCAGAGTCCGCTGTCCTTGGCACGGAGCCTGTTTCAACATCAAAACTGGAGACATTGAAGATTTTCCTGGCTTCGATTCCTTACCTTGCTACCAAGTTACAGTCACGGAAAAGGGAGAAGTTAAGGTAAGACATTTCTTTGACAGCTACTTTACAGCAGAAACACATGGATCATGGACGTATATTATAACATTAAAGATTTTGGCTTAGTTTTGAGATCGGCTTTTGCGCAACAGGTCGCTGAGTCATACGCTGCAAACAAATTCACGATACTGAAGGAATCCGAACGTATTTTCCCTTACAGTGTGTTTTTTGAGAACAGCTTGCATAGCGTAAAGTCTGTGAACTAACATAAATAAATGTATAGAACTAAATAGATGTCGCGGTCGTCCAAAGTTTGGTGGAGGTTGCAACGCCCGAGCGGATCGACATAGAGGTCGGGCGCTGGGGCCGCGTGATCAATAGTTAGCGTCGTACATGACATGACAAACTGAAAACAAATATTAACTTTTTTTACCTAGACTGTTGTTTGTCTTCGTGTAAAATTCACGATAAAATCATAAACTGAAACATTTCAGTAATACATAGGTATTACAAAATATTGGCACATAATATAATGGAACAAGGTGAATTATTGAGTAAAAGAATGCTCGGCCCCTTTCTCCTCAAAAGAACAGTACAAAAACGTTAGTTTTGTTCTTTAGTGTCTACATCAGTTTAGGTTGACGATTCGATCGTTGTCAAAAGATATGATTTTCTGATAAGCACATCGATTAATTTTATCAAAAAATGCTTTCTTGATCAAATTAATTGATGAAACTACGATTAACCGTCTTTGGTTTAAGATTGAAGACATTACACTAATTTTAACCCGATCAGTTCGAAAAATCATTGGCTGATTAAGCTTTTTTGTATTGATCGTTGTTAATCTTGACCTCAAATGCAGTGTGATATCTATCGAGTAGCAACTGAACCGTTGACAATACAAAAGATTTTTTAGAGCTGCACTTCAAGTAAACTTGTACTTCTCATCACACGTGGGTCGATGCCCGCAAAGCAAGCACCAAGCTCCTAAAAATAAACATTCCAAAACGTGACGAGTGTGCACAACTTACCCACTTCTGGCATTTAGTTCTGTAGAGCCTGACCCTGAAAGCGCTCGTGGCGCCAGCGACAGGCACTTGTGTCTGAATTGCCTCAATTGTTATAGACAGAGTAGTTCCTACAGACAAAGACTTACAACCAACTATAAAACCTGGTTGTTAGGTCTGTAGTCGATCTTTTGCCTACAAGCAAAAGAGAGAAGCGTGTGTTGTAAAACAGAGTAGTCTGTCTGACTGATCGAGTTTGCGACTAAGCGGCGGATTTGACGCTGAAGTTACTATTATTTGATAACTAGCTTCTACCCGTGACTTCGTCGTGAAATTTGTTGTTCCCCCGACCCACCCCATCGTTTTCGCTTAGCATTCTTTCTGATTTTTATTATTTTTGCTCGACTTCAAAGGGTCCAAGCGTGATGTTAAATAGCCATAGCCTTCCTCAAGAATTGAGCTATCAAATCAAATCAAATCAAATCAAAAGTCATTTATTCAAATTAGGCTGAGAATCAGCACTTTTTGAACGTCAAAATTACAAAAGACAGTCCCCCAAAAACGCCCGCCCTTCACCACTTCCTAGTGCTATTGCTGGGAAGAAGAAGTGGCGCAACAAACTCCCCAGCAGCACAGCTGTCTGTTCAATTTAAAAAAATACTTGAATGTATACAATACTAGGTACAATAATATATACAATGTTCGGTAATTAACATTACAAAACCAGAACATAAAATTTAATTATTTGCCATAATATGTCAGCTAGCCACGCCAATATACCAACAAATATAATAATAACTATACGTACTCAAGCTAAAACATAATTCATTAAAATGTAAATAAAAAAACTTACTACCCAAATAAAAGCCTCCAGGCATAAAGGGCGTGACAGCTTACACATTTATGCATTGCTGGGTTCTGCAGTAAGCTAATTCTGGAGAAGGAACATAAACATTGTCTTGCGTTAAACTAGGGTGACCAACTATTCTTATCGTCTAAGTAGTCGTTGATAGAATAGTATGCCTTTGAACAAAGGTTGGATTTTAGTTGAGCTTTAAACGCATTAAAAGGCAAGTCTAGAAAAGAAGAGGGTATCTTGTTATAAAAGGTTATACCAAGCCCAACAAATGAGTTATGAACCTTATGAAGCCGGTGAAAGGGGGCACGTAGTTTGTCCTTATTTCTAGTGTTAACACTGTGAATATCACTATTTTTAGTGTACAAGTGTAAATTTTGCCTAATATATAAAATGTTGGCAAGGATGAATTGTGATGCAACCGTGAGAATACCAATATCTTTAAAGAAATCTCTTAGAGAAACTCTGGCACCTAGCTGGTAAATTGCTCGAACAGCTCGCTTTTGAAGGACAAATATATTTTGTATATCAGCGGCTTTGCCCCACAGCAGAATACCGTAGGACATAACGCTGTGAAAATAACTAAAATAGACTAAACGAGCTGTATCAACGTCAGTATATTGTCTTACTTTCCTGACGGCGTAGGCAGCCGAACTGAGCCTTCCTGCTAGACTTGATATATGAGGTCCCCACTGAAGTTTGGCATCTACTGTTAGTCCTAGAAAAATTGCCGAGCCTACAGTTTCAAGCACCTCTTTATCTAAGACGATGTTGGGTCCTAGGTTTCTAACATTCGGTAAGGCGAACTTTACACATTTGGTTTTCTTGGCATTGAGAACTAAGTTATTTGACGTAAACCAATCTGTAACTATTGAGAGTGCACTGTTTACGTCGTCAAAATCTTGTCTATTCCTGTCTACTTTAAAAATAAGAGAGGTATCATCTGCAAACAGTACAACATCACAGATGCCCGTCAAATGGAATGGTAAATCATTAATGTAAACTAAGAACAAGAATGGACCCAGTATTGAGCCTTGCGGAACACCTAACTGAACTGGTAGCCCGGATGATTTCACACCATTAACATCTACACATTGGACCCTATTATGTAAATACGAAATAATTACGTTGAGAGCTTCGTTTTGGACACCGTAATGACGTAATTTACGCAAAAGCGTGTCATGGTGCACGCAATCAAAGGCTTTGGAGAGATCACAGAAAACTCCAATAGCATTCTGTGATTTCTCCCATGCGTCAAATATGTGTCTCAACAGAGCAACACCCGCATCTGTAGTTGAACGACCTTTTGTAAAGCCATATTGCTCATTATGGAGGAGGCTATTTAAATTAAAATGTCTTAGCAGCTGCTTGAGTATTAACTTTTCAAATATTTTGCTAAATGCAGGTAAGATAGAAATAGGCCTGAAATTGCCAACGTCATTCTTATTACCTGATTTAAATAATGGTATGACTTTACTACTCTTCATGAGGTCAGGAAAAGTTCCTAAATCAACACATTTATTAAAAGTAACAGCTAGATAGGGGGCTACGATGTCTATTATATTACTTATAAGTTTAGTGGAGATGCCCCAATAATCACCGGTGTTTTTAGACTTAAGTGTATTAAAAACATTAACTACATCACGCGGGGTTACATGTTCGAAACTAAATAAGGGACTACATTTAGGTACACTACTGTGCAAAAGGTTTTCAGCTTTAGACGAGGACGAATTTAAGGAGCGAGTCGTAGTTATCGCTATGTTGGCAAAAAACTCATTAAATGCCTCAGCTACGTCAGCTGCTTTGTTAACTAATTTGTTGTCGACCATAATCTCAAGTAGTTTTTCTTGTTTAACCGATTTTCCCGTTTCATTATTAATAATTTTCCAAGTGGTTTTTACTTTATTAGTAGAATTTTTTATCGTATCGCCTAAAAATTTTGATTTAGCAAAAGCACTAATCTTTTTGAATAATTTTGAATAAGTTTTGACATACTCTAGGAAGGGAGTATCAAACCTGTATTTTTTCAAACCATATAACTCGTATAGTCTCGCTCTACTTTTATAAATACCGGGAGTAGCCCATTGGTTAAAGCCAACAGAGGATCCATTAATGTTAATAGTTTTGGTCTTGAAAGTGGATTGGTATTCTTTTTGCACAACATCAAAAAGGGCACCATAAATTTCATTAGGATTCTCGTGTTCTACTATCGATGGTGTAATTCTATGAGCTATTTTATTTTTAAACATTTTGCAACGACTAGCTGTATAAGGCCTGCATTCAAGTTTATGTGGCTTTTTATGTAATGGCATGGGGAAGCTAGCTAATAAACCACAGTGGTCGGACGTTAAGTCAGTTAACACTAATTTATTTTTGGCATCACAATCACTAAATATATTATCAAGACAAGTTGACGAAGAAGCTGTGATCCTAGTTGGTTCAAAAAACAAGTTAATTAAATTATAAGACCTCAAAAGATTGAGAAGTCTAATACTTAATGGAGTAACATCTAAAATATTAATATTGAAATCTCCACATAAAATAATACTTTTGTTATTTGATTTTAACCTATTGAGAGTATCTTCCATTACCGATTCGAAACTAATAAAATCCCCAGAGGGGGGTCGATAAACGCAAATTATAACATATCGCTCAAGTTCAACACAAGACAACTCTATAGTGCGCTCGATTGAAAGATTAACTAAATCTAAACGTTGTTTACATTTCAACTTGTTTGAAACAAGAACTAAAGAGCCACCGCGAATAGCACTTTTTCTCACAAATGCACTCTGTACGGTAAAGTTTTCATCATTTATAAACACTACTTCATGTTCCTTCAACCAGTGTTCAGTCAAACATAACACCTGAACCTCATAGTTCTCCATAAATAAACTTAATTCTAGCTCTTTGCCGGACAGACCCTGCATATTTTGATGTACAACATTCAACATATGTGGCTGACCCGTTGTCGCACCTAATAGTTTAAACTACAAGGCGTATCAAAAGTAGTATTAGTATCAGTACTAACAGTAATCGATGGTACACTACAAGTACCAGTGTCACTGAGTATATTGTATGCTAAAAGATTAGCAATTTGTCTCCTACAACTAGGTGGCAAATACATAGTATAATTTGTCAGTTTGTAATCAGTAATGAATTGATTACAATCAAAATATAAAATAGCATCACTGTGACGACAAGTCCTATTATAAATGAACATATTTAAATTATAAATATGCTTATTTTGCTCATCAGTTAAATAATGGGAATAAGGCAAGGCACAAAAAATAAATTTACAATTATTAGTCTCATTAAGATGCAACATCAAATGGACACATTCAATTAAGTCCTTTTTCCTTACATTTAAGCTATCCCCATATAATAATATAACAGTTGAACTGGGGTTTATTTTTGTCAATTTGATATTATTAATTAATTGGCTAATACTGGCACCGGGTAAACAATGATTAATTGCATATTGTTGCGAACACTGATTTAACAAGCTACCAAAACCTTGACCAAATTTATCAGAAAAAATATAAGTAGTATTAATCAAATTATTCGTACTATTGCTATCATCACTAATACAGCTACCTACTGGTTGAGCTACTGAGGGTGTGGGTGTAATAAGTTGGGGTCCCCGGGAACAGGTACAGCTAAAAGAGAGGTTATTTGTCAAAGACTCATACCTCTCCGCATTATACTTGACCAGGTCTGCCAACTCATTAGCCTCCTGCATGCGCTTACTCAGGTCTTGTTGAGAAGCCTCATATTTACTAAAGATATCCTTTAGAGCGTATTCCCTAACAAACAGTTCATCCTGAAGGTGCTGAGTGTCTGTGTCATACATAGCATTACACAATTCTAATTCACTGTTACAGTTTTTTAATTCTTGTATTAAATTTACTTTTTTTTGCCTAAGTTTTATATTTAATTTGTTTACTTTTTGGCATTTCAAAGATTTTTGAGTTTTTCTAATTAATCTATTAATTTTAATATATTTTTTTAGCTTATTGTGACTGGTAAACAATTTATTTTTAATGATAGTATCATCAGTTAAATCTATTGTTACCACTGGCTCAACACATATGGGACCCGACCCGCTACCAACCAACTCATCATAAAGACTGCAGGTGATCGCAGACTCTTCACGGGCTTTGAGAGTTTCCAAGGCGGTTATTGTGTTGTGGGCCTTGCTTAATTCCTGTTCTAGTTCAGATATGCGTCTCAAAGCCAGTTCGTGGGTGTCACTACATTCCTGGAAATTTGACACTAGTTGACGGAGGTGTTGATGCTGGTCAAGTCTCAATGCAAAAAGAAATGCAAAAGCAAAAAATATCAAATGCAAAAAGAAAAAAAAAACAATTCTGACGGGTATTTCCAGAAATTAGCGCGTTCAAACAAACAAAATCTTCCGTTTTATTATTAGTACCTATAGATAGATATAATCTGCATTCGCAATATATTCGCCAAAAATGTAAACAAATGTGAGTTTATGGAAAAATAACTTTAATTCCTACACAATAAACTTCAGAGTACGCTACAACTTCAAACATTTTTATAACTTTTTCAATAGTGCTCTTCTTTATGTACTCCGTGTGCTAGTAATCATTAAAATAAAGTTGATATTTGTTTAACTTGAAATAACGTCAATTAGGAACATAAATAAAATTTTTGTCGCAGTAACAACATATAAAGGCTTAAAAACTGCGCCTAGTTTAGCGCCCCAACGAAAAAGACTGTACGCTTGATGAATAACGTGTTTGTTATCTCCCTTGAGTCCGTGACTGATGATCTTATCAGTCACAACTGCATGTAAGCGGCCTTACCTGCACAACTAAACAAATTACTGTAAATAGAAGGCAAGGCATATAATTTTTCTTCTCTTTAGTGATCCACAAATTGCGTTACACTCTCGCAATGTTAATGTCGGAATCTACATGAGATTTTTTCCAGCCTTTATTAAAATAGCATTGCTGTATTCGTTGTCCTAGTTCTTCCTGAGTTCTAAGTTAGAATATATTAAAATATTTGCAATAAGACGAGAGATGATGTCATTCATGTCACCTCGGGTTAGGATGCTATGCTTTGTTGAATGCTGCATGCATACACTTAGTTTAAACGGACGACAAATATTTACTTGTTGTGAGTTTCGCTGTTTCTGTCCAAAATTCGCCTTCGTGTTTTCTTCTTACCCGTACTGACTGTTTTTCCTCATACCTACTGTTAATCTTGTTAGTATTTGCCTATGAGCTCTGGCCGACGAGTGACGACCGACGTCACCAAAACGATGGTGGGACAAGCTTGCCACCCTCTTTCTGGTCCTTTATCCCAAGTTGGAATAAAGGCTCATTTTCCATTCATTTCCAACTACGCTCTAGCTTCAGTGACCTTTCATTTGTCACCCGATGACTTTCCAAATACCAGTATTCAAAGTTCAACTTTATCACAAGGCCACCCATTACGCTCTATGGGCCCCGGCCAATTTTCAAGTTCATGCTTCAATAAAGTAGTTTTAGATCCGCGGACATGACTAGTGACTTTCGGCAGACAAACAGCGGTGGGATTCCATATCTGTTGTGAACTTGTGATGCGAAAAGCATTCTTCCTAAAATACATGATGACCGAATCCTTGGACATTTTAGAGATGCATCGCTAATGGTTATGCTAACTAAAAACTGTGTAATTGTATTATTATTCGACAGACGAGAGCACCTACAGCACTTCTGCATTACTGTTAG
Organism: Apamea crenata; assembly: GCA_949629185.1. Classification (NCBI taxonomy): domain Eukaryota; kingdom Metazoa; phylum Arthropoda; class Insecta; order Lepidoptera; family Noctuidae; genus Apamea; species Apamea crenata. Next base: position 11,963,318 of record OX451372.1, read on the forward strand.
GATTCGGTCTCTATATCTGGATTTGGATGCACTATGCAAACCCACTTAGGTAATGTCTTTTTTCCATAATTATCAACTCGCACGCTAAATAAGATTTATGGAACTTCAAATTGGTGATAGAAAAGACTGCTTTAGAAAATAATATCGAAATGTGTGTGTTTTCAGCACTCATCCTTGCTGTCTGGTTCGTCCCTTTTGCGAGTAATTCAACGTCTTTTTTAACCGACTTCAAAAAAAGCAGTTCGTCGGAATCTTTAAAAAATGTAATGTTGAGTTTTTTATATATAGAGTACACGTTGCAGCATTGGCAAATGATACATCATTATAATTTTATCACGAACGACCTTCTTTTATAACAAATCCAATCTTATTTTTAATCAGAAAGGTTTTTTTTTTCTTGTTATTGGTTTTGAATCTAAAAGTGTCATGTCTTTTCTCTTACCAGGATTTTTCATTGGGAGTTTTTTTTGGACACAAGACGGAAGTCCATTATATTTTTTTTTTCCGCTTTGACCATATAATAATTTGCCACGATATTAGCGATATGATATAACGGTTTGAACGACCGAGTTCGTTCGTTGTTCGACTTTATCCAAGGGTTGTGTTCCCGTAAATAAACGTATCACGTACAGCATTAAAAGCTTGTCTCGAGGCGAGTCTGGTTTCTTCATTCAGATTTGATTTGTTCGAAGACTGTAGGCGGATCTTGAATTCGCCCCCACCGCTAGCCTGGGACCAGACGACTGCAAACTTCCTGTTGGGATTCGAACCCAACGCTGGTGGATTCTAGTACCAGCCAGCGAGGAGCCTACCGACTGCCAGCCTGGAGTCTAGGACCGGATTTGCGTATATTTAGTAGTTTTTTTATTTAGTTACTATTGTCATATTTTGTTTAAAACAGTCATATAAATTGTTGCCTCGTTTCCTGACCGATTGACTTGGTGAACAGTTACACATTTGGGACTACTAGGTATATATTTATTTATTGCGGAAGTTATAGGCACGTTTGCAAACGTATCGTAACCGGCGCGTAATAGAAAAATTTACTTTAGGGCTCCTTCAAAAGAGTTGTGAACAAGCAATACATGCAATTTGCAATCATTCTATTCCAAAATAGATTTTTACCAGACTTATCACTCCGCCCTCGTCTTACTTATTAATTGTGTTTATCAGAAGTTTAAAAGCGCATATAATATTGATGATGACTATCTTCTGATAGTGGACTAGCCCATAATTGCAGACAAGACCTAATTTCCACGAATCGGAACGTATAGCGTGGGTTTTTACCACTTCGGGCATACTAATAATAATAAGTTGCATCGCATGATTCGATATATTTTGTGATAATTTTACCCTGAAAAGATTTATAATCGGTGATAAGCACCTAATAGCCAGCCGGTGGCCTGCGGTAAATGTGCGTTAACTTTACTACCTCAGATTGCGAAAGGATACCTTCAATCTAGGGATACCTTTTATTTTTACTTCTAGGGAATCTTTTTAGCTCCCATAAAAGTTTATAATTATACAGATTGAAACCTCTTTTATTCTATTTTCAAAATTTAAAAATGTAAATAATTTTTTTTAAAAATACGGCGGCAAAATTAAACCTTAAGGAAAATTAAAATTGTTTTATTCATATTAATTAATGAAAAGGGATTAAATTGTTTTCTTTTTTAATTTAACGTGCCATGTGAGCTTTAAGAGTCATGTCACGTCGTCATTTGAGAGAAAATGGTGCTATTCAACGCGTCATTGCTAAGGCCGTACACACCAGCCAAAATGTGATATCAAGGTTGTGGTCACGTTATCGCAGTACTGGGGATGTGGCTGAACAGCACACGGGTAGATATCGTGTACTACGCAGAGACAGGGACAGGCGACAGGGTCGAGTTCTCCAAATGACCGCCAGAAGATAACCCAATATCACAGCGATGCAACTAGTACAAAGGCTCCAGGAAGACCACCAAAACGTGCGCAGGAGGTTGCATGAAGTGGGTCTTCATGCTCGAAGATCGCTACCTACGTGTTCGAGCATTGCGACGTGGCAATCGCGGTCGGCGGCTTTCGTGGGCTCGGGAGCATTTACCATGGAGTGACGAACAATGGTCTTTGGTGCTGTTCACCGATGAGTCCCGGTTTGGGTTTCATCCGATTCAGCAACCGTTCTCCTAAGACCGATTCGCCATTGGACTGTTCGTCGACAGGATGATTCATTTCATCAATTATTCATTCATTCATCATTCATCAATTATCAAATTTAGAAACTAGGAGTTATGCTACTCAACATAATTATAATTATTTTTCTATTGTCAACTTTTGATTATTTATTAATTTTTAAAGACTATTTTAGCTCTTCACGCCTGAAACACAGGATTACCTAGTTCAGGCACGTAAGTCTTAGGAATATAATTTACATTTAAGCAAAACTGTAGGTACTAATTACATGCCTTACAATTTTTTGAATAAATATATTATTATTATTATTATTTATTTCCGTTTCCCCAGCAGGGTCTTTCACCTATGGACATTTCGCCGACAGAACCTTTCATATGCGTCACTTTCGACGACAGCCCTTTCCAGCTCAAAAATGTGTCACCGACACGACGATAAACCCAAATCTCTTTTAACTAAGTACCTACAGACCTTTCCATCTACGAAGGAGAATTCGCCGTCAATCTTAAGACAAGCGATATTACAAAAAAAAAAACCGGCCAAGTAAGAGCCGCACTCGCGCACCGAGGGTTCCGTACAATTTAAAATTATTAAAAATATTTTTATTATAATGATGTAACTAAAAAGGTAAATTGCGGTTTACGATTTATGACGTATTAAAAAAAAACTACTTACTAGATCTCGTTCAAACCAATTTTCGGTGGAAGTTTACATGGTAATGTACATCATATATTTTTTTTAGTTTTATCATTCTCTTATTTTAGAAGTTACAGGGAGCGACACACACATTTTACCACTTTGGAAGTGTCTCTCGCGCAAACTATTCAGTTTAGAAAAAAATGATATTAGAAACCTCAAATCATTTTTGAAGACCTATCCATATAGGTATAGGTTTGATGAAAAAAATTTTTTGAGTTTCAAGTATGGGTACCCCCAAAATTTATTGTTTTTTTTCTATTTTTGTGTGAAAATCTTAATGCGGGGATCACAGAATACATCTACTTACCAAATTTCAACAGTATAGTTCTTATAGTTTCGGATAAAGTGGCTGTGACATACGGATGGACAGACAGACAGACATGACGAATCCATAAGGGTTCCGTTTTTTGCCATTTGGCTACGGAACCCTAAAAATGCACATATCTATAATGAAACCTATTAAAGTGGCTGGGCACATATTTGTCATTTAATCAAATAAGAGAAAGAGAAAAAAATCAAGAGAAGAAGGATGAGAAATAATATTATGAAGAAGAACAATAACATGATCAGATTCAGTAAAATAAAAAATACTTATGCTTTTTTGTAGTTTGTTTTATTGTTTACTAACTTTTGCCCGGGACTTCGTCCGCGTGAAGCAACTTTCTTACATTTTTTTTTCGTAAGAACCATCTTCGTACTTCAAGGAATATTCTATACAAAAACGTGTCGGTAAACTTTTTGTAGCTGGAAAGGGCTGTCGTCGAAAGTGACGCATATGACGGTTCTGTTGGCGAAATGTCCATAGGTGGAAGACCCTGATGGGGAAACGGAAATAAATGAATCATCCTGTCGACGAACAGTCCAATGGCGAATCGGTCTTAGGAGAACGGTTGCTGAATCGTTTCATCCGGATTCACGAAGAACATGCATTTGGAGAACTCTAGGGAGAGTTAGCCGTCTACGGCACCCTCAGGAGGTCGACTCATACCAAGCCGGGACAATCATGAAGTGGGAAGGAATTTGTCTTGGCGGACGAACCCAGCTCGTTTGGATCCAAGGCAGCATGACCGCACAAAAATACCACGAGGAAGTAGTAGAGCCTGCTAATGTCCCACACAGAATCTAGATATATAACACAACTATTTTAGATCTCATCATCGCGCGTTCGGCGTTCGTATTTTATAAGATAGACGATGATTTTCGCAGCGTCTATGTTTTGTTGGACATCTGTACGTAGGTTACCTTGGTAAATTATTCATTAGTAATTTTCTTTTTTATTTTATACAGAATACGTCGATTTCGTATAATATAATTATAATTTAATCATTTATTACCAAGCCTACGTCCATTAACAGTCTAGTTCATCCTAACTGGATCAGTTTGACAGTGCGAGCGGGATAGAGTGATACATGGGGCGGGGAAGTGGGGGCAAAATATGAATTTCAGCTGAACTATCCAAAGAAATGCCCATGGTCGTACCGTACATTTTTAATTCGTTTCACTGACCGATGCTTTCGACGACGCCGCCGCGCCGCCACCGCCGAGACGGTCTCAGATTACTATGCAAGAGAACCACCCAGTCCATTTAGTTTTAATGACCAGTTTTGTTTCGGCTTCGGCAGTTCCGCTGGCAGATTTTCCAACGAGTTTAAGAGGAGGAGATTCTACTACTACGTTTAAGTGTTTGAAGCAGTTTTAGACTCCCTGCTACAGTCGATTTTCTCTGCAACTATTCGACAGTGAACAATAAATGAGAGACAGACATAGAAATTTAGAAAGGCAATGTTTCATTCAAACTAATTACCACAATAACAAATACCTAGTGTGGTAAGTACATACCGGACCTCAAAAACTGTTTCACACCACACATGTATATTATTCTTAATATTAGGGTTCCGTACTTCGAAAGAAAAAACGGAACCCTTATAGGATCACTTTGTTGTCCGTCCGTCTGTCTGTCTTTCAAGACCCTTTTTCTCAGGAACACGTGGATGTATCAAGCTGGAATTTATATCAAATACTCAGATCTACTGACCCTTGGAGCTGTGAAAAAATCAAACTTCTAAGCCAACGCAATCAAAAGATACTGCCGTTTATGCCGCAAATTTTCGACACTCGAAAGGGAATCAAAACCTACAGGGTACTTCCCGTGAACTCAGAATCTTGAAATTTGGTACGAAGTAACGTCTTATAGCACAGATAAAGGAAAAATTGCGAAAACCGTAAATTTTTAGTTACATCTATTCGGAACCCTCGGTGCGCGAGTCCGACTCGCACTTGGCCGGTTTTTTTTTACTTAATTTCTGTTTCGAAGAAAGGTAAATATACATAGTTTGAAATGTGGAAAGAGATCCCTATTTATGTCTTTACCTCTGTAATTATGTATGTCACCGTCAACTGTCTCACCTATCTAAAAAGAAGATATGAAATGCTGTTGTTATCATTATGATTGAGACACGTCTCAATAATTAATAATTTGTCCGTTCGGACTTGTGACTGGTATATAAGTTAGTCACATTGTTTACTGCATTTGTATTACATAACTTTGGGACAATATCACTATTGAATTGTAAATAATCGTAAGCAACCCTAACCGGATGAGCCGAACTTGCACGTGACAGGTTTTTACGTATGTAGGTACATAATTAATCGGCAGCGTGTCTAGCTAGTTATAATAGTGCATATCAGCTATCAGCATCATTTGTGCATTAAGCAATGATTCGATCGTTTACCTACTTATACCTAGGTAAAACTAGTTCAACCATGAAAAATTCGGAAGTTGCGTATTAGCCTTGAGGCATTGCATGATACATATATTTATATGTATTAATTAATCTACTTACGCCAAAACTCAACCAGTCTGTTAAATTATCCTCATTGTAGGCAAGGCTGCTTTATCCAAAAGTACATAATGTCTCTCCTGCAGTTAAAGAAACTGCAAACATAGCGTCATTGTGAATTTGTGACTAACGAGTGTAGTGAGTAATACGCTTACCTCATTTATTTTGTTATGGTAAACGTAAGGCAGATATTTATCGGACCGTCCGTACCTATAACCTGGTCTAGCCGACAGTTCAAGATAAAAAAATCTAGTACATACGTGTCAATGTTTATAAAGCTACTTAGCTGTTATGATACCACACATGTAATATGAGAGGCAAATGTCGTATTAGAAATATTAGAATACATTTTTACCTGTTTTTTAGACTCGTAATTAGCTTCATTCGATAGTTTTGTTATTAAACTGGCTATATTACCGTCATGTTGCTGGTTCTGCAAAAAGAAAAACAAAAACATCTTAGACTTGAGAAAAATCTCTATACATCCATGCTAATTTTAACTCGGTAAATGTGTGGGAAACAATTTACTTTTCGAGTTATTAGCGTTGAGTAAGAATTTTATTCACACATGATGTCTTGAAGTCAAGTTATTTCATTTAACTTGGGCAGTGGTATACGGTAGAGATATTTGTTTGCACAATAACTGTAGTAGATGCCACTTTTCTGGTAATCTTCACAATATATTATTATATCATATACTTAAAGGACATACATACATGGGATAGGTATAACATTTGGGAGTGTAAAAAGCCCATACTGGTGCGCGACAGGTGCGCCTACGCAAACATAACTTATCGCAAGGTAGGTATGCAATATACGCGTGATCTAAGAAGTGGCTGACCTTGACTCACCTTGACCAACTCTATAGAATTGGTTTACAATCGTAGTCGCTGGCTCTTTACATTACGTTAAACTTATATTATTACAACTTACCGGATGGTGAATTGGTGACTCAATGTCATTCCCCTGAGCAATCACTTGGCACCAGACACATTCATTACATAGTCATGGTCTATTCATGTTTTTTTTACATTACCTTTAATTAATGAAAGTAGGTAAATTATTCATGTTTTGATGGTCCTTTACATACCTATAATTATTAGTGTTTAAGGTTAATTCCTATACCTACCTACTTCCTTTAACGATATACGATACCTAGGTGTACTAGTAAAATAAAATAAAGTAATATTACTTTTTTATGGTAACGGCTGATTTTGTGCCGTTTTGTATCTATTATAATATCCACTTATAATTTTATTATATTAATACATCTTATATTACGTACGGCTACACATTTCAGTGAATTATTAGTTTAGTACGTACCGCCCGAGAGTTTATTAGCCTTATCCATGAAATCATTTGAATATTTGATGCACGCCAGGCTGTTGAGCCACGCCAGGTTTAACCGTGGGAAATTCAGTTTTTTCTACGCAATTTTTATTCAGATAGCGTCTGTGTAAACGACACTGCTGGATGAGGCAATTTAAAGTCTTATTTTATGCCTTTTTTAAATTTCAGGTAAGAGCTAAACGCAGCGACTTGAAGTCTAAGAAACGCATCAAAGAGATGGGCCTGGCGTCCCAGTGCGACAGCTCAGTGGCCGTAGTCGTGGGCGGCGGCCCGTCCGGCGCCACCTGCGCCGAGACCCTGCGCAGCGAGGGGTACAAGGGACGCATCACCATGGTCGCCAGGGAAAACTACCTGCCCTACGACAGGATTAAAGTCTCCAAGATAGGAACGGTCACCGACATCGAAAAACTACAAGCAAGGTCTCAACAGTATTATGAAGACGCTAATATAGAAATACTAAAAGGTGTTGATGCCACTAAAGTAGACACCGAAGAGAAAATTGTACACTTGAGCAATGGAAACAAATTACGTTACAATGCATTATACATCGCTACTGGCTCCAGTCCTCGTGTACCAGACATTCCAGGTGTCGATCTACAAAACATTTTCACGGTCCGAAACTTTGATGATTCCGTGAACATCCTGAACACACTAGGATCTAACAAAGATAAGGATGTTGTAGTATTAGGTTTGAGTTTTATTGGCTTAGAAAGCGCGTCTTCCTGTACTGATAAAGCTAAGTCAATGACTGTTGTTGGCAAGGACACATCACCACTTGGCTCCATATTCGGTAATGAAATTGGCCGTAGCTTACAAAAGTTATTTGAAGATAAGGGCGTCAAGTTTCAGTTTGAAACTACCATAGTCAAATGTAATGGCGAAAATGGAGTCATAAAATCGGTGGAGTTGGCCAATGGCACCACACTTCCTGCTGACATGCTCATAATGGGCGTGGGAACAACATTCAACACAGGTTTCTTAAAGGACAGTGGAATATCAATGGAGGGAAATGGTGCGGTCAATGTGGATGATAAGCTCGAAACCAATATCAAAAATGTGTATGCAGGCGGCGATATCGCCCTTGCACCCGTCTTCGCCCATGGTAATAAACATATGAGCATAGGACATATTGGTCTAGCTCAATACCATGGTCGAGTTGCTGCTTTAAATATAGTAAAGAAACAAACTGCCTTGAAGACAGTTCCGTTCTTCTGGACCATGCTGTTCGGCAAGTCTATCCGCTACGCTGGCTGCGGTAAATCTGCAAGTACTCAAGTAGAAGGAGACGTAGAAGGCCTGAAGTTTGTCATATTCTTCTTTGATGAGTCTGATAAAGTGATTGCGGTAGCTTCGTGTATGAGAGATCCAGTTGTTGCTCAATTCGCGGAGTTCATGCAGCAAGGCAAAACATTACACAAGAAGGACCTCAAAGAAGACCCTTTTGCGTGGACCAAAATAAATATTAACTGATCATTATTTCTGTTATCTACAATCTCGACCAATAGCTCCTGTTTTTCGAAGGATGTCTGTGTACATCTCACATTAGGTATATTTATAAAGCTCGAAGCTCTATTTATCTAATTCTATATGGAGATATATTATACTACAAATGTGTGTCTGTAGAGTATACGCTCATAATAGTGTGCTTTTTTTGTATTTTTGAAGGTCCAACACAAGATAGTAATATTTTTTTAATTGTTTCAAATCAGAACTTTGAAAATAGTATTTAAAAGCAACGCACACAGTATAATTTTAAATGCACAGAATTCGAGACTTAATTTCCTTTTTCACTAAATGTGTAGCTACTTGTTGAATTTCTATCGTATAGTATTCGTGATTATTTCATTTCATGATGCTGAAATAAATCGTCGCCTTTAAGAATAATACTGCATTTTTGTGTAAATGTAGATTGATTTGTCCAATGTGTATTTTGATTTAGATCTTCGCGTTTTTCTTCGGAAAAATGCGTGATAAATATTGATATCGAATAAACCTGTGTGTAAGCATTTGATGAAAACTAATTTTAATGTTTATTTGTAATTCAATAAGTTACAATTATTTTGGTAAGCTTGTTTATATTTAAAATGATTTTACTCTTAAGTATTAAAAAAATAATAAAGTACAAAAGATGAAAAAAAAAACTAAGTACTTATCTTAAATGCAGTCAAGTTATTATGAAAAAAAATTAAATGTAATTATTTTAAGTATGGTTCATACAACCACTGTTGTGTTAATTCACAGTTAATGAAATTACAAAGTAGGTGCTGAGAGGTAGTTATCAGCTTATTATGGTGCAGTTTTATGTTCGGTTTTCTTTTTAGTTTTTTTTTTATATACTCAGTTGATATTTTCGATAATTGATATTGTAAAACGAAACTTCACAGTTATTACTGCTGTAGATTTAGTTGCCAACTCAAGTATTACATAGTAGTTTTATTTATTTAAAAAAACACCTGACAGGATAAAAAATGCCTTAAGAAAAGTCTCGTAATTGTAATATTTCATTGTATAGGTACCTTACACCAACCGACTTTTTTTTTTTTCAATATTATTTTGAAGAATCTCTCTAACTTGTGTCCAATGGCGATATTTTTTTAATTAGAAGTTCATTCATTTTGATGGACGCTCATAATATAATGAATTAACTTCTAATAAAAAAATTATCGCCATTGGCCATTGGAAGTTCATTCATTTTGATGTGAGATGAATATAATACATTACGAGATTTTTCTTTTATGTTTATCTAAAACATTAGTCACGCTATGTAATAATTGATACTCCCGGGATCCATACGACTTTATTAAAAACTCTTGTCAAAATCGTCCATAGTGGTCAGCCTGAAGCCACTATGGACGATTTTGGCAAACGAGTCGATGAGGACGCTCGTCCTCACTGCATCGTGCACTGCTCGTGCATCACTCCACTAACGTGCAAAGCACACAATTAACACATCTGGTCCATAGAGAACACTTGCAAAATTATTATTATTGATGAATTTGTGTGTCACAATAAATTGCACATGTAATGTGCTCTTTCGTTAGTATTTAATTTGTTGTAAATGTTGTTCCATATGTTAAATAATTATTAGGGAATAATAAGGAAGCCACATTTATACCAATAGGCGCGCAGACCTGGCGAAGCTAATGAAGCGCGGTTTTCCCTGCCAAACAAATATCAATATTGCGGCTCTAAGAATAGAGTCAAAATTAAATTACCTTTATCTGCGTTTATGCTTTTTCGGACTAGTCGGAAGTTTATTTATTTTCAACTTTATTTTAACTGGCGCAAGGTTGATTTTTGTTTGCCAGTGGAAACTGCGCTGCGCCCGCCAAATGAGCGCTGGCCTTATGTGAATATTGAAGTTTATTGAATATTCCTACCCAATTATGCAATCGCCGTGAACCATGCATGGGTTCACTTGAGAATGATAAGAAAATCAACTTTCATCCAGTTTGTCCATATCTACCAGACCCTTGATTGAACATTGTGATTAACAACCAGATCTAAAACTTTGCAATGATAACTGGCTTTCTTTCCTCCTACATTTTATCATTATTGTGAACTACTCTGCTTGATAAAATCCTACTTATTAATGTGATATTATAAATTGTTGCCTCTTTAGATGTATGTACATATTTGAATAATAAAAAAATGTTTATTGAATTTTGAGTATTTATTTATGACCAACTAGCTTTTTTCCGCGGCTATGCCCGCGTGGTCGTCGGAAATCATCCCACGAAAATGTACTACTACGTATAATGGATCTTTAGGAAGAATAATTCCGCAATACATTTTTTTTTTCATATAACTCTATTGGTTTACGCGGCGCACGTCGGCAGGCTGCAGGCTGACAAAAAAAAAACCCGTTCCGTAGTAGCCCGTTATCACAATATAGTACGATTCTGTTCTTTATTCTGAATATAAGTAATGGTAAAGATATCTTCATCTAGTCACTTTAAAGGATTTTGTATTTGGTAGAAAATTATCCAACACCCAAGTTCAATGACTATTACTGCTAAACTAATAAAGTTATCTTAACCGCTATAATTTTCCTTTAAAGTTCAAATGCACTATCATCGTGAATTTTTCCAGATTTTTCAAGCTAGCAGTTTAGCTTTTAGAGGGGGGACGTCCTACTGGAACAAAATTTGCACTTTAAAGTTTAATATTTACTAAATGGAGCATTCAATTGAAAAATAATATTAGCAACCCCCAAGTCATTTTAGAGGACCTATTCAACGATACCCCACACGATGGGGTAGAGGACGAAAAAAATATTCATCCCCAGTTCACATGTAAGGGAGCTCCCCTTACATGTGAAGTGGGGATGAATATTTTTTTCGTCGTCTACCCCTAAAGAAAATATTTTCCTAAATTTTATTTTACCACTTTGTCGGCGTAATTGATATACGCACTCCTACAAAATTACAGCTTTCTAGTACTAACGTTCTCTTAGCAAAACCTCGGACAGACAGACAGACGGACATGACGAAACTATGGGTCCTTGTCAGAACTACGGAACCCTAAAAAAGAAGTTTAATTCAGACTATGACAATGTTTTTAAAAACGATTGTTATAGGTTATAAGACAGCATAGACCAAGAGAGCTAATCAAAGGATTTATTATAAATTTTATCTAAAGTATCTCAAAGTGGTAAGTCTTTAAAGTCTCTAGACGACACGGTTGGCGCAGTGGCTGTGCGATCAACTGCTGCGCTGCGTGTCGCGGGTTCGATTCCCGCACGGAACAAATGTTTGTATTGCCTACAGGTAGTTGTTCCGGGTCTGGCTGTTTGTGTGTGTAAGTTTTAATGTTTGTGAACGCACCCACGATACAGGAGTAATTCCTAGTGTGGGGCAAGGTTTAAAAAAAAAAAAATTGCATGAACACCCAGGCAGCCATTTTATGTCTGCACAAATAAAGTGTATTCAATATCATCTGAAAATCCTCTTTTTTGGCTTCCATGCAGTTAGTTTCATGATTGAATTCATTTGTAAAATGGTGAATGTTATAAAAAGATTCAGATTTCTGATACATCCAAAATTATTTATGACAATAAAATTGTTTCAGTTTTACATTGTGTATTTTATTTAGAATTACTACTACATAAAAATAACATATTTACACTAAACTACATCATTTTACAATAATTAATCCCAGGATTCTTTGACACGTAAATGTTGTAGCCTCTCATAGAGTGTAACATCTTGCTTGAAAATCCTTCTTGTTTTGTCCAATATTTTTTGTTTCTTCATTTCTGGTTTTCCAAGGGCTTTGGTATGACCGGAACTTTCAGCCTGAAAATATTTATTGCACATAGGTAATTAGTGTGTTTAATGTATGAATTAACAGAAATTGGGAAAACTAAAAATGTAAGAACAGTGTGCAGGCTGGCTGTCGGAAACATTTTTTAGTTTAGGTAAGTAATTATAATCTATACAGTGTGGCAGGCTGTGCAAGAGAAGTTTTATACAGGGTGGCTGAGACATCGACGCACAACCTGTTTCCATAGATTCTGGACATGATTCTGAACTCCTCTGAATTCTAGGGAATCTAGAATCATATGTTACTAGTAGTAACATTATGAAACGGCAGTTTACAGTTTGCGCATCAAAGTCTCTGCCATCCTGTATATATAAAAGAACAGGGTTTGTTCGACGAATAGATAGAATAAGAAATGATATAAGAGAAAGTTTGAAAGTGGCACCGGTTAATGAAAAGTTATGTGGAAACCGGTTGTCATGGTATGGGCATGTGTTACGGAGGAATGAGGAAAATGATGGACTGTGTGAATGATGATATAGTTAGAAAGGGGGTGACTGTCAAGATGGCGGTTAATGGAGGAATACGTAAGAAAAAGACACATTGCGCCAACCCCAAATAAATTGGGATAAGGGCAGGAGAATGATGAGGGTTTGTTTGAAAAACTCTTGCACAGCCCAAACTGTTGAAGATAGAAACTTGAATTTTGTTCTGAAGTGTAGTTAAAACAAAGGTTTCTAAGAAAGGATTATGCGAAAAGCCACCCTTACCCTGCTTAAAGCCACCCGATGAAAAGGAAGGAATTCGTTTATATAAAATACTTATTACTTGGGTTTATAATAAACTTGAAAGTTAGCTGAATGGTTAACTAAATATATAAATAACATTACTAATAGTTTTTCAAAACTAGGGGTATAGGGGTACTTATGTAACTAATAAATAGAGGAAACATACCTCTGAGAGATAGGGATAGCGTAAATATAACATATTTTGTTCTTCGATAGCGAATTCATGTTGAATTTTCCGTAAATGTTTCGGTTCTACTTTTTGTACTAGCCGATCTTTTCCTCTGAACAAATGTCCATTTGGTAAGCGATTACGGCGAAAAAGCACAAGGGATAGTTTCATGTTTAAGTGTAGGGGAACAGCAGTATTAGAAGATAACTAAAGGGGATTGGAAATACTCAGAATACTCAGATTGCAAATGTTACAAATAAAAATCTGACTTTTGAGTTTTGACACTTGACAATTCAACGAGAGGTTATGTTAGGCATGGACAATAATTGGACAACAAAAAATGAAATTGGAGATTTTAATTTTCATTATGCAAGATACACACGCAACGACTGTCTCCGAGATACGCCGGTGATTTCAAAACAAGTCTACACACACATTTTGACAGTGATCTAACGCTTGGATCGCTAGCTAGCGATGTCAAAAAAAGTTTTGAAATCTTAAGGATCTTTATCGGCGACAAAACATGCTACATGTACGGTATGCTAGTTATGCTACACATCCGGCCCGAAAGTTATGAAAGTAACAAGTTGTGGCGGGAATTCAAAAATCATTATATTATAAATGCGAAAGTAACTCGGTCTGTGTGTTACCTTTTCTTATCTAAACCACTGAACCGATCGTTATGAAAGACAGAAGGATTTATGCTACTTTTCTTGTATATTTCGAAGGGATATATTATTATATATAGAAAAATACAAAATCCTCGAATGTAAAGTCGCGGGCAGCAGCTTGTAAACTAAAATAATTAGATTAAGTACGAGCAAAAGCTGGTGACACATTTATTCTTCGAAAAGAACAATAAAATAAAGTAAATCAACTCTATTATAGAGACTACTCTACTAACTAGCTACTAGCTAGAGCTACACTCTATTCTAATTTCTATATTACTCTCTCTAGTCTATGGTCAGAATGGCTGTCGATCGAGCGTAGGGGTGTCGTATTGTCGTAAATAAATTGTGTGAAAATCAATTAATTCCTTCCTAATGTAAGTTAATTGTTGATAGGGATACGTTTAACTTTTAAGTATGAGATCTCGGGGCTGACAGTTGTTTCTTTTTTTGGAGCAATCTCCAGGATTGGTGAGTAATTTTCGTATCCTAAATGCTTGAATAGAATATTTGTATTTTAGAGCTTCCCGATAATTGTAATAACATGCTAATAAACCAAACAATACCAGTGTCCAAATATATGAGCTACGTCGTTGTGCTCATTTTAATTTGCCGATAAACTTACAATACAATGAGGCATTTCATTTTGGTACCCTTTCACTTTATTGTGTACATTATTTTCGTGCTCTACTTATTTCGAGCTCGCTCTTTTTTATTAAATTCTTCAATTTTAAAAGAAACTTTTCTGGTCGGCAAGTAGATAATTAAAATGATGGTATGTTATTAACCTTTACTTATTTTTAAATTATTTTAGTAAGTCATCTAATCTGAGATAGTCTGTGTTATTGTCGTTAAAAATGACCTACTTATAATAATGCCATCCTTAATCTGCAAGTAGCTTTTTGGTACACTACAGGTCTCTTGTATTATGTTGGCAAGATTGTTGTCAGTGATCTGGCCCATTAAGTTCATTGAACACCTGTGTCTATTGTTATGATATTTATATTACTAGCGATATTGTTTTTCCTGCATTTAGAAGAAAGTTAATGAACTGATGTGTGTTTATTATTTAAATGCTCTAATAACAGAGATTATAAGATAAATATTTAATTTGTACTACTTATTTGATTAAATTTTTATAGTATTTCTTCATATATAATCATATTAATCATGTTTTGTAGTAGTGGACGTTCTGATAAATTGATTAAACAAAAATAACAGGTTGTAAAATTGTAGTAGCTTGGTGAGTACATTATGCATAAATATTATATGAATTAAATGTAATTTTGCTTGCATGAAAAGCAGTGCCCCCAAATGTGGAAATCGCAGTTGAACAAATGATGATAAAAAGAAAACTTTTTACACTTTGTAGTGTTTTCTTTTTGGAAGGTGGTTGCTTTTCAGTTTTTAATTTATTACTTTTTAGTTGTGGTACCTACCCCATACAAATTGTATACCACACGAATCGGGCGTACATATGAAAAAAGCCTTCGCCAAATGCATAACCTCCTGTTTTTGAAGTTGCAGCACTATAACTTGTATAATTGCTTGCAGTTGCTACCAAAATTGGCAATGTAACAATTTTGGACCTTCTACAGGATAAATCATTTAATACCCAATTGCCTTACAGATAAAAGTTCAAGGAAGGTGTTATTAAATGGTATCATTTAGACAGCCCACCAATTCTGAAACTCAGGCAACCTAATTGTAATATTAAATGTAAATTAAAACTAGGAATGAGAAATAAAAAATTAAGTATGTTTAATTTTGTTGCTTTTGTTAAATGTTAGGAATACCTTCATGATGATCAAAATAATTATATACTTTTATATGTTATTGTTCCACAAATCAGCTGGCATGCAGCATGTGGACAATAACATGTTCATCATGTGCCTAGCCTGTTCCCAACTATCTTGGGGTTAGCTTCCAGTCTAACCAGATTCAGCTAAATACCAGTATTTTACATGGACCAAATGTCTATCTGACTAACACAATACCCTGTGGAAAGACTGGTTGTCAGACTTTCGGGCTTCTAACAACCTGTAATGACTGTTCTATATTACGGGTTTGGTTTCCGCACTTAGTCCTTCAGGTGGACCATTGTGCGTGGGCCATGGCGGCCGTCGTTGGTTATTCCACCCAGCCCACCTCCCTCCAGAGGTTTATTAAGTCTCCTGGTCTATTGAGAATATCTGTGTAAGATCTGGGTGTACTGAGGGTTTCCGACCTAACCTGGGTGACGCCTGTGCACTCAAAGAGCACTTGCGCGAGGGTTTCATCAGCCTCCATGCAAGCTCTGCACAGGGGGCTGTCCGTTATGCATATCGTGTGGAAGTGTTTGTTTAGTGAGCAGTGTCTCGTGATGGTCCCCGTCACCAGGCGCAGGCTTTTCCTGTCCAGGCGTAGTAATCTTTTGGTTAGCTTACCATCATGCATGACATGATGGCATGGCTCCCTTGGACTGCCTGCAGCCTGGTGACGAGGACCATAGCTCTTTATCTGTTCTGTGACAAGGACCACCAGTTCTCTGCTTGTGTGTGGGTGTGCTTCTGTAGCCACCTGCGTAGTTGATTGAAGGGGATGGGCACGATTGGTTCCGGTCCATAGACTGACGTGACGTGCTGGGTGCCCTTCTGGCCAGCTCGTCAGCCCCGTCGTTACCTAGCGATCCACTGTGTCCTTTTATCCATTGTAGTGTCACTGTGTTGTTACAGTTACCTGTTCAAACGCCTTGTGACATTCTAGTATTAGATTTGATGTGATGCATCCCTTCTTTAGGGATTGGAGGACTGAGGCGCTGTCAGAGAGTATACGAACATGAGGGTCCATAACTCTCCTGGCTGCTATGGCATGAGGCGCTTGTATTATACCCACACACTCCTGTAATGGCTGTCAAAGATCCACGAATGACAGCCGTGACCAGCGTCTTAACGTGCTTGCCGAGCCACGGACGGGTTTCGGAATAACATGTTATTATGTCAAAATACTTTCTTGCCTTTTTTTCTACAAATGAAAATGTAGTGTTAGCCTCATCTAAGGTATAGAAATGCCCCAATTTAATGCAATCTTTGCTTGATTTAGGCAAAGCTTCTGGCTGCTCTGATCTTGTTGCATGTATGTGTGGTTGCAAGCGTGATTGCATGCCTGTCTTGATGTTGCTGTAGCATGCTTTACTGCGAGAGAACATCTAGAGATTAAAATTGGTCTTAGGCAATCTGTACTCATTCAATTGCGCACGCGCAGCGATTAAGTATACGGGAGAGGGCACGACGCTTGCGTATGCTAGTACCCATTGACGTACGCAGAGGTCCTAGATATTCCTTTCTGACCAGATTGTTTATGTTATGTAAGGTGCTTGCCTCGATCTGACTAGCTAGATAGATGACTAAGGTCTGATAACAAGGATCCAAGAAATGTAGCCAATTACTGTCTAAAAAAGGTCAAGCTACCCAAAACTGTCAAATTTTCCCAATCAACCTTGAACCTTAATGCGTTAGCGATAAAGTTGAAAATCTATTAAAGACATTTGACAGATTGTAGTAGCTTGATGTGCTGGCGTCTGTACATCTAGTTCTTTAACATTCTAGATCAGTCTAGATTTAGTACACACCACTTACTACTGCAGCAAACAAATTTTTGTTTGTTCTTTAGACCAAACGAAGCTTATACATGGGTGATGATGACTCAACACAATGAATGTAGTATAATTTGATAGTACTGCAAATATTAAATTACAAGTTTAATTAAAATAGGTGAACCAACTCTACACTGCTACCGTAGTGCAGGGCAATGCCCTTTTGATATCCTTAATCATTTCTATTTACTGCCCTCTAACCGTGTGCAATGTAAACTCGATAACTCAAAACATGTATACTTGTAAACACGCCCTATTAACTTGAATCTTTTTACCTGATTATGACGTGGTAAGGGAAGGGTTATAGAGTTGTGATCTATGTGGCCACCTACTGCTACTGGGCTCAAACAATACATTATAATAATATTCAATCATAGTACCGTCGACACTAAAAGAATACGGACGACGATCGACGACGACTATGAACTAAGTTTAAAAGCATTCAGCCTTATTACAAAACAAGGTTTATCTTGAGACCCAGGTTTAAACAATCGAGCCATTTTCA
The DNA here is from genome assembly GCA_949629185.1 of Apamea crenata. NCBI lineage: Eukaryota > Metazoa > Arthropoda > Insecta > Lepidoptera > Noctuidae > Apamea > Apamea crenata. Next base: position 11,981,405 of record OX451372.1, read on the forward strand.
AAGGAGATTGTTCTACGCCCATACATTGTTCGCCCTGGAGCCAACTGCATAGAAAAAATCATTTTCTATTTGTAAATTGCCCTTAATAACCCATAAGAACAAAGTTTCTTGACGGACACTTTAGAGAACAGATTTATTTAAAAAAAAGGAACAGATTTTGAGGTTATTTTTAATAAAAGAAAACTTAAGTAATTCCTTCTATAATCGCTATTTCTGGTTTCTACAAAGGATTAAACTTCAAATACAGTAAAATATTACTGTAATTACAGTTTTATTATGCCTTTTAGGTACAGTTATTATTTGTTGGTTGAAGTTTACATAATAAGCTAGGATGATTAATTATGCAGTTGATATGAATCCTGGCGTTAGTCGCATACTCCGACCAGACCAACATCAGGTTTTGTAAGTAGCCATATACATATTATTATGACATTCTCATAGTTAAGAACAGAAATAAAACACTTATTTTGTATTAGGTAGGTATTACAGTTTTATTCATTTTCATTATCTTCTACATTTTCTATTAAAATATAGTCTAAGAATTGTGCAGGTGGGGCGATGTTGCCTTCATATCGGGCATAACTTAAATACCATATAATGGTCATGATATGCGCGCAGCATCCTATGGTCCTGCGCCCAACAATGCAGTTGCAACAATATTGTATTATGGATTGTCTTCCAACTTGACTTCTGTCTAGCACTTGCGGTGCAACACGTTGCTGTATTTGCAGAAGAATGGCATCGTCATTTAGTATGTGCCTTCTCAATCTTATTAAATTGATCCCACAATTGGCACATCGCAAGGGATTGCTTCTTGTTGGAGTATGTGTAGATGATGACGGTTCTGAATAATGCCTGGCAGCACGATCTGCTCTCTGCCAGCAAGGATGGCAAATATGGTGAGAAGCACGTATCTAAAATAAAAAGTACATTTTGAGCTGGTATATCAATAAGATATTTCTAAGTAGCTTATCAGAATTAGACAATAATATACCTCCAATGGCATTAATCTTTCTGTGATAATATTCTTGATATTAATATGGTGCTGTGTGTCAGTTCTCAGAGCAATAACTTGATGAGAACGAGTTCGACGTCCTAGTGTGTTATGGCATAGTGCACAATTTCTACCAATGTATTCTGATGTTGTTTGTATGCTTTGTTGTGCCGAAGTCCAGCATATTGTGCATATAATATCACTTGCTTTAATCTGAAAGAACGTATATTTACTTAAAATGTAGGTATATTTATGATTGCACTAAAAGCTTAGACAAAAATAAATAAACAGTTTAGAAAAATATTACACGTTATGTCACGTTATGGATGGAGCCCTTTCCTGAATATATCGACGAATCTGTTCATCTTCCAACAACATACAACCACCAGCAGAGCCACAGCTGATACAAAATCCACTTTTCATTTCGTATGCGAAGTCCGTTATCCGTTATCAAAATGCCAAGATGTCGTTTAAGCAGATCACAGAATCAGTTATTCGAAGCCAGGTCACGTTGAAAGCAATCCAAATCGTAGTCCGTTAAACAGAAACAAAATTGCCAAAAGAAATCGTCAAATAGGTAGGTAGTCACAACAACACATCTGAACGTCTGACGGACTGACGTAGTGACGTAGAGATGCTTCTCGAAGATCGATCATTGTATATCGATTATCAATGACCACTTATTTAATCTGTGGTTTTAATTTAGTAGACCAAAATGTCAGATCAATATGTCAAATGTAAATTAATTTGTTCCGTTTCAAACATAAACACGTTGTTGCTATGATTCTACTTCACATTAAATAAAATATTTTGTTCCCAACGAACAATGTGAAACGTTTTAGTTTGCGACATTTAAAAATAGAGTTTAAGTACTTAAAAAGTAAAAATATGGCTATTGAAGTCGTGGAATCGTTATGAGAACAATTCACTAGAGTTGCGTCGTAAATGACATTTCAATCGTTCAATGAGAGATTTTCTGACTAGTGAAAAAACATAGTTCAATAGATGGCGTGGGTAAAAAATGCGTCTTTGTTTTACTGGCTACTGATAACAAAAATAAGATCCGTTAATAAGAAAGCTTATTTAATGTCAAAAACCAGAGACAGTGACGTATTTTTTACCAACGCCTCTTTTATTAAACTAATATTTTCTCACTTGTCAGAAAATCCCTCATTCGACTAGTAAGTACATTTTGTGAGTTTGTTTTTTGCATTATATTTCATCATAATCGTGCTAGGCCATATTTATCTTAAGTCCCATTAAAATGATCACGGAACTAATTCCATGAAAAAAATATGCATGAAAAACTTTTATGTTGCACATTTTCAATGTTTTGGAAGTGATAAATATCGAACATCTATTATTTATCACTAGATATTATAGACATCGTCGCCGATATCGATATTTATGTAAAATATGAGCGAGAGCGACACTATCAAATCTTTTGTGACATTCACATTGACAATTCCATGAAAGATGGCGGGTTTGGTTGGTAATAAAATCAATGAGGTCACTTTTAAAAACCTGTTAGGAATTAAACAGTGTCCGCTTGAATTTATTATTTTTAAAAAGTATATTAAAATATAATTAAAATTAACGTACACGTCAAATGTTTGTTGGTTATAGGGCGGTCTAGAACAATCTCCTTTCGAACCTTTTTCCGACAAAGTTAAAGTTCTCATTACAAAAACTGACGTTAAAAAACTGTCTCGCAGGTGTATGCTAGGTCTAAAATTAGAACTCGTTTTGTAATAAGACGGATTAGGTTTATAAAATACAGAGTTTTCCCGTATAGTTTCGATCTCAAGGGAGCTTCCCGTCACGTATGTCAGACAGAACTAAAAAGAAATAATGAATTTATCAAACCATATTATAATTTCTCGTTTTTAACATTATTTAACTGTAAAATTACGAAAGTTATGGTGGGTACAGTTATTGTATTTCTGTTATAAATTATTGTCTGGCTGATGGTTTGGCTTGATAATAAAATAGTTACAAGTTATCTATTTTATCTCCTTTAATACATCACGTTGACTGCCAGACAACAGACATAATAGAAAATCTTTTGTTCGCGGTCACCGGTGACCGCGGTGGCAGTCAATGCCTTAAATACTTATAAAGATCATTTATTTCAAATAAGTACATAAAAGGCACTTTTGAACGTCAAAAATTACATTAAAATAGAATTGATTCTAATCGCTCCTTCCAAAAGGTAGTTTTCGTATGGATAAGAATGGTCAAGAAACTCCACCGTTACTCTTTTAAAAAGCCGAGCATTGAGAACCAAACAGAGTGCATCCCAGCATTTTAAAAAAAATACACTGTTGGATTCTGAACTCTCGGCGCTAAACTGTGCGTTGAAAATTCAGTGCGCGATATAAAATCGCCCGTGGGGTACGAGGGCTAACGATCGTCAAAAATCGTGCAAATCTATTATATAGGCACCTTTATGACCTGCAGTTCGCTTGTTATGAATAGTTATTCATAACAATCATGCCGATTCGTCTTGCCGGTTCAATTTTAAGTTTGCTTCTCGTATTAATTTTAAGTTGATGATAGCATCCGCGTCTTCACATACGGTATTTTCCCACAAATGTTTGAGCATGTTATTATTATACAACGGAGATCACGTTCCACTGCCTTGTTATGAGATAAATTGCAGTGTTGATGTAGTATTCAAATATCGGTGTTCGTTAAGTTACCTTGGTCCGACTTGGTCAACCTAACATGCCTAAAACATCATTGCATCTGCATCCGCGCCTCACGGTGATTACCTACTGGTTTTGCAAACAACTTTATTTGAACAGATTATTAAATTGGCATTACATCATTAGTTTTTGTCATGGTAGCTAGTGGTGTTCTATTATTTATTTATAGCCGATTAAAAAAGTTGTCGATAAAGTTACTCAATTGAATGTGTACTTGCTTCAAGTTGAATTAATATTGTTTAATAGATGTTTTGAAAGTGTACATAAGTGTTGTGTATTGTTCTAGAGCTCCACGACGTGATCCAACCGTAGTGCTTGCACCCACCACATCTTGGCCGTTGATTTGAGTGGTGAACAGTGAAGATGGCTCAGGTCGGAGCTAACATGGAATACCAGGAGTATAAGTGGGCCTACTCAATCATGGACTCTTCCAAGTAATTCTTTTCTTTATATTATCGATATGATGGCGTCTATTCTGTAAGACGTTATGGGATTTAGATATTCCTTATCCTCTATAATCACAAATGTCGTGTTTAGGTCTATCCACACTTATCAGAGTAAGGGGCCAAGGCATTTCGAGCTCCAGGCAGTCCGAATTCAGTGTCACGTCAGAGAAGGGTATATTATTGCTTGCATTCAAAATCATGCTCTGACGTACTCGAAAACTAAACCCTTACGACCTGGAACCCGGAAGGTCCAGACCCGGAACTATGTGGATGGAGCGTAAAGGCTCATACTCATTCTTGTAGAAAGTTGTAAATACAGACGCTTTGGGAACTGCATTTTATTACTACTATGAATATTCAATGGCATGTCGATTATATGTTTTGAAAAGTAGATATCGCTGGGAATAGAACAGAATAATGCAGCTACAATAAATACGACGACGTGTGACAGTAGAACGTCACGACTCACGACACGATGTGCGACAGTCGCAGGGACACATTGCGAAACCACTTTGTATAATTCGCAACGAAAGTACCACTACTAAAACACCAATGACAAGTCCGTTGCGTAACGTTTCTTTATTTACGCGAACAACCATTATTGAAGTAAAAACAATTGTGCGGCAGCCAGGCTATTGCGCCTTTATTGTTTATAGTTTTTCTTTTGGAGACATACGCTCAGCTCCCATGGTCACAGAAAGATTGGAAAGTGCGATAACTGTTAAGACTGTATTGTTTTAGAAGACCTCAACGTATTGAAAATATCATATTTGAATATGCGCTCCTTTTCCATGTTATTTAAACTTAGAATAATTATATTATCTTCGCTGAAAATATTGCAATATTGAAGAAGGATCCAATGACACACGAGCGCCTGAACAAAGCGATATTTCAAGCGTTCCTAATTGCTTCGAAACTTTAAAAATAAGTCGCGATGTCCTCAGTGCGGTGATGTAGAGTGCATGCCGTTAATTGGAGGGGTCCTGAGCAAGACATTACATTTCATTTGAGAGATACCCCGCGCTGCTGGAAAGCGCTTCATTTAATTAGGCGCAGGTCGACAGGTCACTTCGTGGTTTACCTACTTTATCTATCTGTCATTGTTTCCTGGTGGTTATTTTCCAGTTCAGTTATTATTTGGGTTAGATATTAGAATACTTACGAAATTAATTAGCATCGTATGAATGAAAACTGAATTTCAAACATAGTTGGGTACAAAATGATGACGAAAGAAATACAGTATACATACATAGTCTTCTTGGTGATTGATCGGCCCACATGTCGCAAAGGAAACATGTTATGTGATTATCTCCCGCCACTGCTTACACCATCGCAGCCCTAGGACCAAGTCTGTACAACTCATTTCGAATAAAAGACTTCGACAACCATCAATGTGACTGTTTTAATTTATTATGTACTGTCCAAGTTATCTTGGATATCACTAATATCTGTGATCGTCAATCCGTTTTGAACAAGCGTGGTGACAAGTGATCAATGCTCACCTGCCTGTCTTACCTGTATGAGAAAAGGGCTTTACCCAAAAATAACAGTACTACATTATTTACTACTCCAAAACTTCTTACTGTAACTGGATTTCGGTATATCGGATTTCCGATTAACGGAATGAACCCCGCTTAGCCTACGCAACGAGATTATAGGTAATCCTATATGCCCTATATGACCACGGCAAATAATAATTAAGAAGGAAATAAGTTTGCGACAATCCCATTATTGCAAACAGTGTTAAGTCATTTCACCTGAACAAATAAAATTAATTTATTTTTACACAAATATTTGCTACGTTTATTGCCCTCTATGACTTGTGTGACCCCTGATCATGTTTTGTTATTATCGTATTCTATGAAGGGCATGTAAATTAATGTTATGTTAATAAACTATATATCTACTGTAAAATTAGAAAGTAAGTTAAATACGTTCCTATTTATAATGACATTGATGTTGCAGAGAATTTTATGAAGAATATTCGTACATAGGTACGAATATTCTTCATAAAATTCTCTGCAAAATCAAAATATTTTATTTCACGTAAACCTACATGGGTACAGTCACGAGCAAAAGTATACACTCGGCTTTATTCAAAAGTGATTAATTTACTCCTTTATTTTTTAATAAAATTTTATGTTGTTACGAACATAGCAATTACGACACATTACATAAACCTATGGGTTTATGTAATGTGTCGTATTTCAACGTTGCATTCGTTATTTCACGAAAAAATCGAAATTGAAAATTACCAAGTGTTGACATATTAGCGGTCGTGACTGTACTTATAAAACGTCAACTAGGGGCACTGTTCCAATCGGTCGTTTCGTATGGAGAAGAGCCGACAAGAATCTCCACGGTGACTGTTTTATTAAAATAATTGGTTCTTACAATGTTATCAATTTAATGTCAATAGATATGGGAGGACAGTGTAGGTCTTACTTAGTTCGTATTACAAGTCGTCACCGTCCGGTGTTTCATGTAATGCTGGCGCGTGCAGGCTGTAAACACAGACCACTTTATAGTAAGGGTAACCACTTTGTCTAAAGCTGCAACTGCCCAACTGACCTGCATGAATTTACAGTTGGTAGTTCACTCGTGTCAAATGAGTGCGGAACGTCAAAATTACAACGAAAAGGTCACAGACCTATTGTTCCTAGGATCAACAACTGTTACTGTACAGTTATTGTTTAGAATGCTAAATATTGTTTGGTTTGTAGGGTATCGGCGTGTCTGATCTCTATGCTGCTCATCGTGTACGGCAGCTTTCGCTCGCTGAACATGGAGCGAGAAGCGCGCGAGCGGGCGGAGCGAGAGAGAGAAGCCTCGCTGCTGGGCGGGAAACCGGTCACCAGCTCCAGTTCCAACTCTAGTAAGATTTTACCAATATCACAAAAAATACTAATGGCGACACTTCAATCTACGTCTGGCACTAGCTCAGTTGTCATTATCGACTCAGCTATCACTTTGTTGACTGACTTTCCTACCACGGCACGAGCAAAATTTTTTTTTTTAATCCTGCCCTTTTGTTTCTAAGGCATGCCTATTTGGAACGCCCTAGAACCAGAAATTCGTAGACATGTGACATCTACCAACCCATAACCCGCAACGGGCCCGCGTGGTGGATTACAGCCCCACTCCCTCTCACCGATGGGAGGCCTGTGTCCCAGCAGTGGGAACATTATAGGCTGATAATGTGATGATGATGAGCTTTTTCCCAATAGTTTGTAATCGGATCTATACATTTTTTTATTACGGAATGGGCCTGCTCTTAATTAAGCACAATCTCGCCCAATGGAAAGCGATAGTTGAGGCCTTTTAGGAACGAGCGTGCCCTGAAGATGCCTGTTCACTCTTGCTTTAAATGCTGACGGGTTATAGGTACTAGAGCAGATTACTAGTAAAATGGATGGTGGCCCTTCACAAAGTAAACCTGTTTCGAATATGAAAAGGGAATTGCAAAAAACGAAAATGTTTTCGACAAATACGCCAAGTGAACTGCCAATATCAGTACGTATGTGCAGAGGAATGGCATATATGTCCATTATCCAATTGAGGTTATCGGCACTAGTTCCTTACGAATCCTAAGTGTTTAATTGTTTACACTAGCGACTCAGATTAAGCAGGAGGCCTATATTTAGAAGTAATATTGTATGGGCTGATAAGATTAATAAAACCAATAAGTTAGTAGCAGCACTTCATAGCATAAATAAATAGGTCAGTTGTTTAACTTCACGAATTTGTTTAACTTCTTCATGTAAGCGGTATCAGTTTCTACATTGTTTATGTTCAGCAGTGCAGCTTATTGCCGCAATAGCGGTGTAGAGAAATTCGCGTTTAATTTTCTTTTAAACGATACTTCCACGCACATTCTGCGATTGCCTGCCTCCATTTTATAGTTCAGCTATCTAGCTTGCGAGAACACGACCTAATACGGAGATACATTGGCGCCAGTATGTCGCATAAATCAGTCCTTCGAATTGAACGCATTTCATAATTGATAACCATAAGGTCCTTACTTGGCCCTTCTGATTACGTTAGTTTTATCGCTTAGTGATACAAACCTATCTATAGTAGGTATCTAAGATCCTGCAAAAATCATTATGCAAACTGTTTTTGTGTCAATGACTTAGAAGATATTTGTGATTTGTAAGCAAACGACAATGTTGTTGAGTGCATCATAAACTTCATGCATATAGAATCATCGAGGATACTCTTACTACTAAGCTACTACAGCATTGGGGCAAAAACAAATGGTGAGACCATTTGTTTTTGCTCAAGAAAATGGTCATGCTCATCTGCCACCAGCTGCTGAACTCAATAATGCAAGAATATGGCCTCTATGAGTTCTGAGCAGTCAGGCCCCAGTACCACGTCACACCTGGCAGTGGCATATATTTTTTTGGCACAACCTATTCCTATGTGTTTATAGTACCCACATGTCGCACCTTTAAAGTAAAACCGTTACTAAACGAAAATTTTCATGAATTAAGGTATCAATGTCATCTATCTAAAATAAACGTAAACTACAAGATAAATTTGTTATTTAAATTTATATAAAGTTTATATAAATTTGTTATTAAACCATGAGCTCAGATTTTATTTAGAAAAAACAGTGAGTATTTTCTAATTTTGGCTCCCCTATAAAATTTCATAATTTCGTTTAGTAACGGTTTTACTTTAAAGGTGCATTGACATTGTCATACGAGAGAAAATGAATATAACAATTCAATGCGTTTGTGATTGATTAAATCACGACAAAGGACCTATTCTGCACTCATAGGAAAACATAACAGCACGGTTATGATAACCGTCTTAAGACAACTCGAAAATAACTGGATAACAGTATACTAATATTACGCTAAATACTAGCGTATATTATCTGTGCTAAAAGTGATAATTTTGTTTAGGGTGTTGCCGGCTCGAAAAAAAATACATGCATTTGGACTGAAAACATAAATATTGATATTGGCACGCATGGGCGTAGCCACGGTGGGGCAGGATGGGGCGCTTGCCCCACCTTGGCTCTGACCTGTAAGGTACTAATCAAACTTAAAAAACTTAATTATCTAGGTACTAACTACAATACTTAATTTCTGTAAGAAAGTTCACACTCGACAGTCGTCAGTCGACACAAAGAAAATGCGATCGAACAAAAAGCGCGCGCGCGATTGACCGCACGCGCGCAGCGGTCGGTCATGCCTATACAAACGCAATCCTTTTAGGCCTGCAGACGACGGACTTTTCTCCGCGGCGGAGAAAAAAGTACGCTCCTTAAGTACTACTTAAAGGAGCGTACTTTTAATCCCTCGTTTGCGTTACTCGATACAGTTGTAAGCGATCTATTTTAGCGGACAAAAATCCGTCGTCTGCGCAGGCTATATGTTTTTCGTTTGTGTGTGTGAGATACGCCCAGAGCCCAAACGACTGAAGTTAGAGACACATTTTTGGATGGAAGATTTCGTGGTGTAGGTAGGTGAGCAATAAGAAAGTGTTTTGGATAATTCGAATTATACATACAGATACAGGGTGTAACCTTTTTGTATGAAAAAATTAACCGGGGTAAGACCGCGGGTAGCTTACCAGTTACATATTATTTTAGACTGCTGCCCCACCCTGAGCCCATGGCTGGCTACGCCCATGTTGGCACGTACACCATTAACATTTAAAAAAGATACCACTGCAAACCAGATGATAACATAAGGGGTACTACATATTTATGTTCAGGTCGACATAACTAGGCACAGCTTACCTACATTTTTTCTGCCCGAATGCCGAATCATGCCGACCTGAACGACTGTGTAGCGCGCCTAATATTTTGCCAATTGTGTTGTGTGCCCTAATCTGTGTCCTTTCCCCAGATGTCCAAACCCTGAACACAATGCAAGCGCTATGCTTCCCTCTCGGCTCGTCGGTAGCGCTGCTCATCATGTTCTTCTTCTTCGACTCCATGCAGACGCTCGTAGCGATATGTACTGCAAGTAAGTGACAAAAGGCAGTAACTGTCGTGCTGCCCATCAGACCATGTAGGTAGTTAATTGTCATTTCCTGCTTGCCGAAATGTCGAATAACTTTTTTTGATGTCTGGGTGTTCCGGGTCAGGGCTTTCTGGGGCGTCTGGCTTTCTGTTTTTTTTTAGTATGGACATGCTACAGAAAACAGACTCGGTCGTATGCAAGCTATCTCTTTCCGGCATAGGTGGGATATTGAGCCAGGATCATCCTGATCCTGAATTAACATATTCAGTGTGTGTTCAGTGTAGCCTTTCCCAAATATGTTGGGGTCGGCTTCCAGTCTAACTGGATGCAACTGAATACCAGTATTTTAAATGGAGCGACTTACTGGACAATACAATACTCCTTGGTAAGACTGGTTGTCAGACTTTCAGGCTGCTGAGTGTCGTAATCGTGACAACAGTGTCATAAACGACATAACACTAATTCGCAAAGTTTTTCCCCCCGCAGTAATAGCGTGCGCGGCGCTGGCGTTCCTGCTGACGCCGCTGTGCCAGTACGTGGCGGGCGGCGCGCGCGGCGCGGTGTGCGGGCGCTACTCGGCGCCCGAGCTGGCGGCCGCGCTGCTGGCCGCGGCCATCGTGGCCGTGTGGGTGCTCACTGGCCACTGGCTGCTTATGGACGGTGAGATTAGTTTGCTAATCATTTTTAAACTAAACTTATGTTTTTGCAGGTTGTATGTAGATCAAATTATGATTCGCGACAGTTAGCGCCTGTTTCAGTGCTTACTTAGAATAGTAAACCAATTCCAGATATACATCATTACACCGACCCGCACTGGGTCCCAGATACATACAGAGAGGCTGATTATGCTATACTATTATTACAACAATAAAATCAGGAACAGAATTTGTAAAAATCATCGACTAAATTATTTTTCTCGAACACCGTAAAGATTTTGTTACACTGTGTCCTGAGTTTGAACGGAATTTACTATTCATATTCGTACTGTGCTTTTGAGACTAAAATACAGCTAAACTAACAAAATGCCCATTATTTCCACAGCGATGGGCATGGGCCTGTGCGTGACATTCATCGCGCTGATCCGTCTACCCTCACTGAAGGTGTCTACGCTGCTGCTCACCGGCCTACTGCTCTATGACGTGTTCTGGGTCTTCTTCTCTTCATACATATTCACCACCAACGTCATGGTCAAAGTCGCTACCAGGTCAGTTAAACAGTTAAACCAAAAAGGTATGCGCTTCGGTAATCTTAGTGTTTCCGAATTACCACGAACGTCGTGCCGCAAAGCTGCTAGATTTGAATCGCGACATATTCGCCAAAAATGTAAAGAGTTTATGGAAAAATAACTTTAATTCCTACACAATAAAGTTCAGTTTACGGTACAATTTCAGACATTTTTATAACTTTTTCAATAGTGCTAGTCACTCTGAAATCAACTTAATTACCATAAAAATAAAGTTGATATTTGTTTAACTTGAAATAACGTCAATTTGAAACAAATCAAATTTGAATTTAAGTTTTGTACTACCGCGCTTTTTTTAGAAGTGCACCTATCATTGCAAGTTTGTATGAAGCTTTCTCTCTGTCGGGCTACCTACTCCGGTTGCAGATCGTCATCTGTTATTCAAAAGTTTTGAAAAGTTCTTAGGAATTGCATAGAGTTCCTACTAGAATTCTGTAATCATAGTAACACAAAATAAACCAGTACTTCCATGGTTGTAACGACGCTATATTAGATCTCATCGTGCGTTCGTATGTCAAAGATAGATGATGGTTCCCGAAGCGCATACCGCATTGGGATGTATGTCTAATTCAAATGAATATAAGAATGATAGTTGCGTGGGACTTTCAAAGTAGGAGAAATTACTGCATAATTCCTCTCCTAAATTCCGTTCAATCAAATAGTTAAAAGTGGGGCAGAATAAGTAATTATTTTTCTATTTTTGCTGAAGTATTCATCTGACTTCATAACACATCTCAGGATTAGTTAAAATTTGTTGTTTTTGAGCCAATTTTTTCCCCTGTCGTTTCTCCAAATAGAATTTGATGTTTATTGACCTAGTTTCTTTATAAAACTTGGTGTATCCTAGAATCTGAGAAGGCCCAGGCGTTCTCTAGTTGATGCGTTAACGTTATAATTATAAATGTATTTCCGAGTATTCCTCTTATCCATCGCCGCGCTTCTTTGAACATTATTTATGTTTACGTCTGAGGTTCGTGCGCGATGACCTGTGTTTATCATATTTAATATTTATCAACAACTCACGGGACCTCGATTTTTATAAATAAATCGATCAATCGTCATGATTATTCAAACAATCATATATTTAGATACTACTGTAAAGTAAATATGATCGTAAAGAGTTATCGTTACGATAGCGTTAAGTGATCATATTGAAAGACGATGAGCTACCACTTAAAATAGATAACCATAACTTAGAGAGGTTATCTATGCTATAACCGGCACGGATTAGTGTTTACACATATCATTCTTATTCTTTATTGTGCACATGAAAATATCGATCGTGGATCTAGTTATTACACTCAGAGACATGTGATTAGTGACTATGAAAACAGAGATAGTTTACAGTAGCTGTACGAAAAGGTTAAGCGATTTTCAGTTTACTAACACAGTTCTACAGTACTTACATAAACAAATATGGGTTTATGGTCTGAAATAAAGTTATTATTATTATATTTGCAGGCCGGCAGAGAACCCGATGAACGTGGTCGCTCGTCGCCTGCAGCTGGGCGGTGCCATGCGCGACGCGCCCAAGCTGTCACTGCCCGCCAAGCTCGTGTTCCCGTCCATGCACCACCAGGGACACTTCTCTATGCTCGGTCAGTCATCATCTCAGAACTCGTAGCCAAATCCTCGGCCGATTCTATTTAAATTGCCATCTATACGCTATAGGCCTAAGAATGGCCACACACTTATCTTGTGTAATTTATTTCATCACAAGCCGTGTGCCCCTCCGCAAAAATGACAAACTTCCATACAAACATTCATCCCCTATTTAAACCCATTTAGTGGATGAATGAAACAATCCTTCCTAAGTGTTCCCTTTGCCATGTAAGGAACTATTGTGCAAAATCACATGCTTCTTGATGCCGCGTTTTAGGCGTTGCGTTGCCTGTCAGTAAATGAATGAATTTAAAAAAGTTGTTGTGTAAATCACTGCTCAAAAAAAAAGGAGAAATCGGCATATCAAAGAATCAAAAATTCTAAAACATGTGACATATACTGTCGCTAGCGTGGATACTATCTGTTGTCCCTATTCTTTCACAGAGAGGGGGCCTAAGCGAGAAAATTATAGGCTGTTTATGTAATTCAGTGATCCCGCGACGTTTATTAGATCTTTTTCCATATAATGGGGAGCCTGCTCTCCCTACGGACGTGCTCTAGTGCTAAAGTGCACTCAGTACAATTTTAACCATAATTATTTCTACCAAACATAATTGCCACATTACAGGGTCAAATTAAATTAGCTAGCGAAACTCTGCAGACGTGATTGATATTGATATCTAAACACGATAAAATAAAAATATAAAATATTGGATGTATTCCTTTGGGGGTCAACGACCGCCGAGTGTTGTTGTTGTATGAGTTGAGAAATCTGTTTTATTTTATCGGTTTTAGATATCGAAACCCATCTCGTCTGCGGAGTTTCGCTTGCTAATTTAATTTGATCTTATATATGACTACGTTATTATTTTCACAAAATATATGAACATAACGTGACGACTGTATTCGCCAAAAGGGCAGACAAGGGGGTGCCTACCAGTTATGTTTACGTCGCATGTAAAAGATAGCGAGCTTTTTGCCAATACCACGTTGTTATTCGTGGTGAGATAAAAAAGATGAATAAGTAAATGAGCTATGTTTTATATTTCAGGTCTCGGTGACATAGTGATGCCGGGTCTGCTGCTGTGTTTTGTTTTGCGCTACGACGCGTATAAGAAGGCTACGCTAGTATGCCAAATGGGACAAGTTCCTGGCCCTAGATCTATGGTATGTTAATATTATTTTATTTTGTACCATTCATTAGCAGTAGTAAACATTCACCGTCGTTTACTGACTTTCCAAATATTGCACTTTAGAAAATTTGGTATTTAATTTAATAATTAAATATAAAAATATTATAAACTCTGTTATTTATCTCACAGTTCCAGTTTAATCAACAGTGAGTATTGGTTTAGATATCATTTTATGTAACCCACTCTAAACCACATAAAAGTAGTATCATACAAATCCATGTATGCCTTTTATAAATCATGGAAGGAAACTCGTCTATCTTTTTTAGCACAAAATTTCTGAAATAATATGTGGAGAATTGATTATTACAAAATCAAACTAGACTGAGAATCAGCACTTTTTGAACGTTAAAATAACATAAGACAGTCCCCCAAAACGCCCGCCCTTCATCACCTAATGCTATAGCTGGGAAGAAGAAGTGGCGCAACGAATTCCCCAGCAGCACAGTTGTCTATACAGTTAGAAAAACTTGATTCTATTCACAAAGTGATCTTGTTTGGCATCCTTCTCTTCCTAGATTTAAGTGTTAAGAAACAGGCCTCTATAATACGCGTAACAACAAGTAGTTGTCACACAAGTGAGTAAGGCACAAAATACTATTATGAATAAGTTTTTCCTATAATTTTTTGTTGTGTGCCTTCGCCTGTGTCAAATAAGTGTATCTTCTTTCTAACAGTAGTAACGTTATTGTCACGTCCTCAGGGTTCCCGGCTGACGTACTTCCACTGCTCGTTGCTGGGCTACTTCCTGGGCCTGCTGACGGCCACGGTGTCGGCGGAGGTGTTCAAGGCGGCGCAGCCCGCGCTGCTGTACCTCGTGCCCTTCACGCTGCTGCCGCTGCTCACCATGGCTTATGTTAAAGTAAGAACAATACTGTACAGTCACGAGCAAAAGTATGTATACACTCGGCTTTATTCAAAAGCGATTTACTCCTTTATTTTTAATTGAAATTTTATGTTGTTACGAACATAGCATTTTCGAACCCATAGGTTTATGTAATGAGTCGTATTTCAACGTTCCATTAGTTATTTCACGAAAAAATTGCAGTTGAAAGTCGCCAAGTGTTGACATATTGGTGTTCGTGACTGTACAAACGAGAAACACATTACATAAAGAGTATGCTTGTCTATCTTATTTGATGTAGCCTATACCGTTAAATGACTGGTCCAGTACCAAGTTATAGCTGAACTAGCTTCTGCCTGCTACTTCGTTCGCGTGGTAGTCAACTATACCGTATAACATATCCTATGGGCACTCACACAATAGTGAACCTTTCTATCAGTAAAAGATTTTTTTAAATTGGATCCAGTGTTTCCAGACTTGATTATTGAGCAGATTCCAGCTATGTGTGTGGAATATTAATGGGTTGTAGTGATGGTATGAAATGAAGCATAACCTTGGCTAACATCACCTCACTATGGAAACTGAAGAAAGATGATCCTTTCTTGACAGACTGGTGCCCCAGTTCTAATCCCTATTATGTTATTACAGGGAGATCTCAGAAGAATGTGGAGTGAGCCGTTCATAGCTCCGCCGAACGGCAAGGCGGGCGCCGACTTCGACGTGTGACTGCGCGGCCGCGCGCGCGTCGTGTTCTCCGCATAGAGCGAGCCGCCCGCCCGCTCTCACCTCCCGACGATGTACAGTTAGATACGCGACTCTAACTACATAGCTATCTGCGTTTCTGTGTTCTCTCAAGTAACGGTGACCTAGATATTTAGTATTATTCCTCTCAAACGTGTGAATAGCAAGTTGCACTATACGTATATATCTGCTAACTTGTAACTAACTGTACATGCACACTGGGCCACATGTGAGTTGATGTGTTTATTATAATAATTATAAAGACATAAGTTGTACTTTTTAGGTTAGTCGATACGCTTTGGTTTCGTTAGTTAATGTTAAGTTCAAGTTACAGCACAGGGTAACTTGCTGTCTATGAGTTAAACTGTGAAGTGATCAGGACCAGTGCGAGAGATTTTGATAAATTTCGATTAAATTATACTATGACAGTAATACAATTGGTATTTCGAAAATACTCAGTCGTAGCATTTGATGAATTTTATATCGAAAACTTGTATGTTTTATGAATAGAAATATATACTGTATGCCAAAATAATGTAACCCTTTGGATGGGTAACAGTACGTTTGATTGGGTGATGGCAACAGTAATACCTACTAACTGTAAACAGTTCGGCAGTTTAGTTTGTGACTGGAGAAGTATTTCCTTACAAATCCAAGGGTTACATAAGGGTGGCTATTTGTTTAAGTTGACAGTATAGACCGGGTAGAGCCGCATGAACAGACACACGATTTTGTACGTACATCTGGTTGTTATGATAAGTTAAGATCTTTATATGAATCTCATTTTTATTTTACATTAATACGTAATCATTTTTATGTGAGTTTTTTTATTTGAATCCAGATCAAATTTACAATATTAGGACATGTCTGTGATGTGTCCCAACATTTGATGTTATAATTTGATTCACGAGTGGTCATCATTAGTTTCTATGATCAAACTTTGTTGTCACTGCCTTAGACTGATGTTTTCAATGAAGATTTTTTCTATATGTTGAATGGAGTATTATAGACAAATGTTAGACTAAAATATTAGAATATAAGCTACTAACTATTGTTGTTATTATTATAACAACTGTATTGTTGTTGTAAATTATTTGATTGAATTTAATAAAAGATGTTAAGACATTACATCGTAAGAGGTATACTTGGTATGTGTGATTTAATTTTTATAACGATTTATAACATTTTTAATTTTGGATTTATTTTAATAGGTTTATTTTGTACTAAGTGGTTATCATTGATAAGTTTACGGTGTGCGAGCTAAATACTATTAACATGAAGCAGTATTCTGACAAAAGTGATGTAATATAATTATTGAGGCTTAATTTTATGAATGTAACAGACAGTCACTTATGAATTTGCTGATGTCGCCTATCATATAGATCGTAATTTTATTTGAAAATTTATTGCTTTGTGTTTTCAATGTAAAGTGTAACCAAATAGTTTTGGTGTATTTTATAGATATTTATATAAATAGTCACTGAAGTTTTCTCATTGATGTACATAAATACATAATTACGTGAAATTAATATTAAGATTGATGTTCCATTATTTGCGTCACTGTTTCATCTCATCATTGATCTTGAGACTATTAATGTAAATATGCCCACACAATTCATTACCTGCCAAAACTTGGAAAATTGCATTTAATATTTTTATATGTATCTGTGGGAGTATGTTATATTGCTATAAATACTTAATAAAAATATTAGATGGAAGTATACTTGAATTTTATTTTCGTCTTTAACACCAAACATAATAGTACTTTTATTTAGTCAATCCTGCCGTGGCCTGACGCTGACATGATGACAGCTGCAGATATGGTTCATCAAGCGTTGCAGTAAAATATTCCGAAGCCGATGATGCGTTTGTCTGGCTTCAGTTGCTCCCGTTCTTTTAGCACTATGCTGTGCAAAAGTATCATTATACGCTAAATAGAAGAGCTAATAGAATGAGGCATTTCTTTGCATCCAACATCTAACTTCATCTTTGGCGCAATGGCTGAGCGATCGACTGCTGCGCTGCGTGTCGCGGGTTCGATTCCCGCACTTAACAAATATTTGTATTGCCTATAGGTAGTTGTTCCGTCTGGCTGTTTGTGTATGTGAGTTTAAAAAACTAAGCTAGGTAAACATTACTGGTTGTTGTTATTAATAAGAAATAGTAGGTACATTATTTTGTTTCATCAATAGTTTTCCGCCAAATAACGACTTATAGGCAACTTTTTGATACAATTACATTATTGCAATTTTCGTAGGGATCTCTAATTTTTTGAAAAATAAAATACAGCCCATATGACTTGCTGATAATGTATATTTCTATAGGTGAAATAATTTTTAAAATTAATTATTTTTTGAGTCTATCCATTACAAACATACAAAAAATCAAATCATTTGTCTTTATAATATTAGTGATTGCAGGCTTCCTCTACCAATAAGTGTTGGTTAAAAGTATTTTATTAAAAGAATGGGAGTGTAGCAACAACGCCAGTGCGACACTAAGTTCAGGTGTGCTCCTTAGCAGTGCCTCTTGTGCAATGTGTATAACTTCTCTCCTAACTTAAATAGTAGCAATAGTTCGGTATTAAGATCTTTTATATGAGATTTGAGTAGGACTGGTTAGTGTGAACAAAGGGCAATGTAAAAAAGGGTGATAAAAAGAAACACGAATGTTTGTTCCAAGTAGTTATTTATTAGCTTCAACTTTGGTTGTGTCTCTTTTCTCAATAAACCTCAACTGTTTCTTCCTCATTCTTTTCAGCTTAGCAGTATTTGTGATAACTTGTACGACTTCAGCTTTACGTTTGTTTTCTTCCGCACGTTGTAAATTCTGTCGCCGCCTTTCCTTTCGATTTATTTCTTTTTGTTTCAATTCTGCTAACATTTGTTTAGATAGTTCTTTTGTTTTCTGTAACTTTTGGCGTAGTGCATTTTTCTTTTCAAAAGTGTGCCTGAGTCCCTTGGTTTTATTGATGGTTGAAAACCTGAAAGAGCAAAACAATAGCGGAGTAGGTGAGGTGACAAGGAACAACTTTTAGGTTATAATTATAAATACAAAAGTAAGCAACAAGGTACGTGTTGAAGTTACCTTTCTTTTTTAGACTTCCAAAACTTTCCAGACTTGGGAATGCCTCTTATGGATTCTGTTTTACTTGAAGATGTTGTGTCTTGTTCACTGTTGTCTTCATCGCTGCTTTCTGGTTTTTCCAAGTTATCTTGGTTTTTAGCTATGTTTGCTACTATCGCGAGAACTTTATTATGTGTTTCTTCAGCCATGTTAAAGGCCTTTATGGTAAATATTAATGAAGCTCTCTTAAATTCCAAGAACAAGCGCTTAGGCAAGTGTCCAGTCCAGTCCACCACAATACGAGCACGTTTAATTTTCTGTCAATTCAACGTCAGTGTCATCACCTCAGCGTCAATTTCATAATGACATGACACGTAATAATATTTTTTTTCTTGAATTCTAAAAAATAATTCTTGAATACTAATCTTTTGGTACCACACCACAATACTTCCCTGACTGAGAAACCACCAGGGGCCCTTAGACGATCAATGTGGTATCAGTTCAATCTGTGATCTTGGTGAGCTTAATTACAACGCTGAAGGCCAAATCCCGTTATTAAAAGCGTTCAAAATCTAATCGCAATCTCATCTTAACGATAATCGAGGTCAAGAGCAGGCCTATTTGGCAATAATAATAAAAAAATGGGAAACTAAAGTGAAAATACAGGTACTTTTGACTGAGATTTGACAGATTGAGACCGAGATTAGAGTGCAAACGTTGAAATAAACCGGTATTGGCCCTTTGATCGTGTAATGCTACCAGATCAGAGGGCAATTCTCGTAATTTTAAGAACGTCAAACTCATACAAAATCTTAGTTAACTAGTTCGCTAAGTTACGATTTAGTTAACTAAGATTTTGTATGAGTTACGATGGGACTGGCATACACAGTGGTGTAAAAATAACTTTAATTTCGGAAGTCGGTGTCTTTGGTTTTTTTATTTCGTTTTTCGCCACCGACTTCCGAAATTAAAGTTATTTTTCACTTTGTAGTGTTTTTATGGAAGTCGGTTGTTTTTTTTTTGTAAAAAAGTTTTTATTTTTCACTTTTTAGTTGTGATCATTTTTTTTATTTTTGTTGATTTTTGAAAACCGCTTGTTCGATTTCGATAAAATTTTCATGGGACCATTTGGGAAGTATGTCCTATCCAACACAAAAAGAATTTTTCAAATCGGTTGGCAAGCGACGGACTTATGCGCGAACAAACGTAAAAAAAATACAAACATCCGAATTGAGAACCTCCTCCTTTTTTAGAAGTCGGTTAAAAATACCTCTACATTTTGACAAGTTGACATTTGTTTGTCGCCGAGATGACACTGCGACTAGATTTTGAATGTTTTAAATTACGAGAATTGTCCCTTTTGATCATTCATACAGAAAAAAAGAGTTACTTTGTCGATTCATGCAGAAATGCTGAAGAAGCGAATGTAGAATACAAGATGCAATGCTCAGAAATTTAAGCACCCCGCCACCCACATTTTGCTCAAGATAAGTTCTACATAAGTCCCATGTAAAACAGGGCGAGTCTTTTGCCATTAACAAGGCACAAATCAAAACTTCCACTCTAATAGAGAAATTCCTGATAGAAAAAATCACTTTGCTCATGCTCAGCAGTATCGCTTGCGATCACTAGACCAACGTTGACCATTCATACCTTCGATCTCGAAGATTCTTACTATAGGCTATACACATAAATATTCAGTTGATAATTGTACGTGTTTGTATGTACACCACCTTACTGTATCTACCTACTGCTCAACTGCGTACCGTGCGCCACCAGCAGAGCCCCTGCGTCGGCGCCGCGTCTACCACATGCATGCCGCTTCATACCTACCGACCGATGTCCAAATCCATACATTTTGATCTGACGCCAAATTCGTCTACCCTACCCTTACGTTTGGTGAAAATAAAGTTAGTGCTCGTCTTTGGGATGTTGTCAAACTCAAATTGGCAAGTCTGACATCTGTCAATCAGTTTCAACAAATATGTCAGTTTCTGCGATCAAGTGATTCATTCATTTACATTTTCATTATTTCCTCATCAAATATAGATACATTTTGAAGAAATTATTCTGTTATTTGGGCGTATTTATAGTAGTATATAATCATTATTGGACGTACTTATTTGTAGGGTTTTCAGGCAATAATTATCAACTGGAGAAATCTAGGTACTGCAGTGTGTCTATCGAATTTTAGTAAATATACAGCGTTTCCCGTAAAAAATGCCCGTAAGTATTTGAATATCATACACTCCGCCTTTAAAGCACAAGCCGACTATATTTTTTGCAATTCTTTACGAATTAAAATTATAATATGAATAATTTTCCTCCTAGGCTTATCACTCAACGTTGACGGACTACACCCAGTCCGTGGGTAACCTGGCTCTCCTGCCAATGCGCACATCTTTCAGAGGCCCAGCTCCGATCAGTCCCAAGATTGAATTGGATATTGTTGATGAAGCTCTCAACTACTTCAAAGCAAATGTCTTTTTTAGGTTTTATGAGATAAAGGTAAGGGTTTTGAATCATATTCTGCCTAACGTTTCGTAATCCATGTAAATAGACATAAAAAGGGTGTGTTTTTTTCAGTCTGATGCTGATAGAGTTCTCATTTACCTCACACTGTACATTTCTGAATGTCTGAAACGGCTCCAGAAATGCTCAAACAAGAATCAGGGTCAACAAGAGATGTATATGTTGGCCATATCTAAGTTTGATATACCTGGAGAATATGGATTTCCTCTGAACTCTGTGTATGCTAAGCCTACCAGTACCCAGGAGGCGGGTATGTTGGATACTTATTATTTCAATAATATTTAATTAAAAGCAGATAGAAGACAAACAGCTTAGGTTATGTTTTATTAATAATGTAGGGCTTGTTTTGTGATTTCAGATTTGATGAGACAGTATTTACAACAGATGAGACATGAGACTGGTGCCCGTGTCTGTGAGAAGGTGATTATCCATT
Source organism: Apamea crenata (assembly GCA_949629185.1). Taxonomy (NCBI): domain Eukaryota; kingdom Metazoa; phylum Arthropoda; class Insecta; order Lepidoptera; family Noctuidae; genus Apamea; species Apamea crenata. The sequence continues at coordinate 12,003,185 of OX451372.1, forward strand.
TAATCTAATTTGTAACTTGTGGTTGTTACTGTAACAACTACAAGTGTTTTACAAGGTTAAACTGTAACAAAAATATAATAAACTATAACTGACCCAACAGATGTTGTTGTGTCAACTCCAAACCTCAATAATTCTTACAAAAAACCCATAGAAAACACAATTTCAATTTTTCTCGAATTCACCCATATCTGTTTTCCTGAAAACCTTATTTGAACTTTATGGAACATTTAATTATGAAAAATACCGAATCTGTTCCGCCTCCTAAGTGATGCACCTATCAACCAACAGCATTTCATTTTTATTTACATAGATTGTTTCTCTCAGGTATTTGCAACAGAAGATGGTAAGCCAAGCAAGTGGTGGCTTTGCTTTGCCAAGAGGAAATTCATGGACAAGTCGCTGTCTGGCCCCGGACAATAATAAGTATTCAACAAAGTTAGCATTTATTTTATACCTACTCTTTTTCTTTAAATATTATGAGATTTAATAAATAAAATAACATCATTCCAAAATGTTTTATAACACTTCATGATGGTGCATTGATATTTGTATTATTTTTTGTGCTACTTAACTACTACTACTGATACCTGTTACACCACTTTATAATCATGAGTGTGTTGTCTGCCCAGACATTTCAGTCGAAAATGGTATGTTAATATATTATGTTAAGACTAATTATTTTCATTATTTGAACATATATAGGAATCAATAAAGTATTTGGAAATACTAAAAATATCTCTTTTATTTTAAAATAGGTGTAAATATATAATACATAATATCATTTGATTAAAAACTTGTACAGAGGCTCTAAAATATATGATATTAGTTTACAAATACTTTTGCTGCTAAAAATGAGATAGATTGGTACTATTTAACTATAAAAGGGTAATATAACAGTCTTACGCTTACAACTACCGTTACACATACATTCTATTCTGTAAGTTAATTGAGTCCATATTCTTTGATCAGCTGCCCTGCTATCACAAGCCTCTGTATTTCAGAAGTTCCTTCATATATTTCTGTGATTCTTGCATCGCGATAGTGTCGTTCTGCTGGCATATCCGAAACATAGCCCATACCACCAAGGATCTAGAATAAAAAGGCAGAAGAATATTACAAATGTTTGGATTTCTTATGATAAGAATTATAAATATTAGGTGTAATGTTTATGCAGAAAGTAGGAATTAGATACAGTTGTGGACATATATAAACGTTTTTATCTATCTATCATATAATAGTTAGGAACAACTGATACCAAAGTCAGTTTTCAATAAACAAGGTTTCGTTATTTTTGTATGAATTTACTGATAATAACTTTTAACAACATGATTAAACATGTCTTAATTATTTGTACAGCGGCCAGTACTATTGAAATACACTCAATTTCTAGTTAAAATAAAGTGTTATTTTATTTATTGAGTATGAATCATTAAAACCTACTTACTAACTACTTTGAACAACATAAAATAATAAACTTTATTAGTTAAAGTTTATTATTTTATGTTGTTCAAAGTAGTTTTCTGTAAGTTGATACAGAAGTAAAAGCAACTTGTTTATCCAAAAGTGACATTGTTATCAGTTATTCCTAATTATTTGTCCACAACTGTCTAAGGTACAAATGAAATTTTCTACTTTAACCTGTTGGGAGAATTTTTATTAATATACCTGTATGCACTGATGGGATAAGAAGGTTGCTGCCTCAGAAGCTGCCAGTTTGGCCATAGCTGCCTCCTTGGTGTAAGGTTTCTTGTTGTCCTTCAGCCAAGCTGCCCTCCATGTCAGCAGTCTTGCTGATTCTAGTTGCAGAGCCATATCAGCTAGCTTGTTCTGAATGGCTTGCAATTTCATTATTGGTTTTCCAAACGCAGTGCGTTTTGATGCATACTCAGCAGCAACATCTAATGAAGCCTGTTAATAGAAAGTACAAGTGATTTGTAAGTCAGCAGAACTTTGATCATGAAAAGATTCCGCTTGAAAGTATTACCATTTTCCAACAATATTTACCTGTGCTATACCTAAAGCTTGTGATGCAATACCAATTCTACCAGCATCTAAAGTCATCATGGCTATCTTGAAACCAAGACCTGGCTGACCTAGGATATTCTCCTTAGGAATTGAACAGTCTTCATACATCAGTGAGCAAGTGGATGAACCTCTTATACCTAATTTATCCTCTTTCTTCCCTAATTCTAGACCTTGAATAGGTTTAGGTACAATAAAAGCCGATATTCCTTTGTGTTTCAGAGTTTTGTCTGTGGTAGCAAATACAACAGAGGCTTTGCTCTCATATCCATTAGTGATCCAACATTTTGTACCATTCAGTACCCATTTGTCACCTTCATCTTTTGCTGTGGTGGATGCTGCTCCAGCATCAGATCCATTACCAGGTTCAGAAAGAGCAAAACAACCAACAATTTCACCTGAAAAAAAATTGTTTAAATGTACTATTTAAATCTAAATACTTATATTCTTATTCACAAAGGTTTCATCACAGTGTTTGAAGTCCTTTCACCACAGTCATACACCTAAACATGACTAGTTGACCTTTTGACATAGTTGATTATTTTAGACTAGTCTCAAACCTTGGGGAAATGAACTTCTTATCCTAACAGGACATCCAAGACTAGCCACCCAAAGTTAGAAGCAAATTGTGGACATGGAAGCATCTACCACCACCAGACTCTGTGCAACCTTCTGCCTAGACATGAACTGCAGTGGTCTACATTGTCATTCTTTGTCCCAGCCCACACCTACTGAGTGTGGTGTCTGACCAGACCATGGTTCACTTACTAGTGTCCTAAGTCCCTTGACACCTGCACTTTTGATGATTTCTAGAACCCCACTGCTGCCGAATGTGGCAACTTACTGGGCTCAGATAATATAAGATGTACTGTTGATAAAGTAGAATTATTAAGTACTAGGTTTATATAAGATAGCAACCAGATTATAATTATTGATTCACAGAGATTAAGTCGACAAACCAGTTGTGAATGGTGTGACAAATTGTTCCTTTTGTTTGTCATTGCCCCAGTGCATCACAGGTCCTAGGTAAAGGGAGTTGTTCACAGACATGATGACACCTGCTGATGCACATCCTCGTGATATCTCTTCTAGAGCTATAGAGTACGCGAGGTAGTCGAGACCGGCGCCGCCGAGTTCCTCCGGCACGGCTATAGCCATAAGTCCCAGTTCACCCATTTTTTTAATAGCATCACCAGGGTACAAATGCTCGCGGTCGAACTTAGCAGCGTTGGGCTTTAATTCCCCTTCAGCGAAGTCTCGACATGTTTTGTATAGCATTTGGTAATCTTCTGATAATGCTGAAAGAGAAGCTATGCATCTTGTCTGCCTAACACTTGTTGGAGCTGTAAATAAATGAAGAAATAAATCCTATGTTAGTAATTTTGTTCAACATTGTCTTACGATTTTCGTACTAAAATTCTTTCTAATACTTACCAAGTGTTTGTACCAATTTAGAAACATTCTTTATCATTTTAGGAAATTATTAAAATAACAAAAACAATACAATACAGCTGAAAATCAAAATAAATCAGGGGACTTTGAACTCGTTCGTTTAGAAATCAAGTTATCTAATAGAGAGGGAGTAGATTAGGTTGATGTCAATATAATCATATTATCCGATTTCCATTCATTTTTTTTGTCTAAAAATAATTTTATATAAATATTGTATTTCATAATTATCAAATGTAATGGTAGCAATATACCACCACCTAATAATTTATTAACAGACGATTTTTAAACATATAAAAGTAATTAAACATGAATCGACTAAAAAGTCTATGACAAAAAAAAAAATGATGACAGCTGATAAATAAAAAATGGGAACTTATACTTTGTTTGACTTGTGAGTTTTTGACAAAGTCAACTGTCAAACAAAAATAGGAAAAAAATATACAAATTACAATGATAAAATGGAGATATTGTTAAGAATTTTACCAACAAACCCATTAAAAGTAACTGCTTCTAAACTACTATTATGTCAAGTTGCAAATTACACCAGGTAAAAAACTGACGTGACAGTCAATAACTGCATAACCTATTTAGTCGCTTAACATTTTATCCATTATTTTAGATTGGCCGAGGTTGGAAAACTCGAACCACCGAAACCAACAGGCAAATATGATACAGGGCAGTTAATTTTACACAAGGTATTTGGATATCGAGGAGTGATCTTGTTCCCCTGGCTGGCACGGGTGTACGATAGAGATGCCACCAACAAGAAGGAGAGCAAGGAGTCCTCGTCCTCCACAGAGGCCTCAGGAGACTCCCTGTCTAACGTCGGCAAGGAAGTCAAAGGCCGCACACATACATTCTATCAAGTCCTGATTGACACCAGGGATGCACCTTACATAGTAAGTATTGTAATTACATAAACCACCATCATAAATGATTAATGGAATGCTTTTGATAATGTTCTTAGATTAATAAGCCAATAATTAACTTGCATACTTCTGTCTAATTATAATTGCATGTGGCACCTATATATAAGTAAATATTGTGAGTTGTTATGGCTAATTGGCAAAGTTCCACTTCCCTTTTGAAATTGTTAGCAGCTACATAGTAACAGACTTGTTTGTAGATGATTCTATTGTTGGCCTTGTGTATTCACATATTTATAATTCCAAAAATGTAGTTCCACTAATTCCTTGGTCAAAAAGATTAATAAAGTCCTGGGTCATAAATTTGTAGAATATTTATTCATTTTAATTATCTATTTTATACACTGCATGGTATTGGTTCAAGAAGCAATATAATATGTTATTAAACAGGGTGGCAGGGACATCGACGTGCAAACTGTAACCATGGATTCAGTACATGAGTTTAGACCCCATAGCGTTGAAATTTTTTGTAGGTCATTAAAAAACAATATTGCTGTTCCATACCGATATCCCCATTTTATATACCCATTTTGACCGCGTAGTAGGTATACACTTTTCGATGATAAAAAATTTTTTTTTTTTATTACCAACAGAAAAATTGTGACCCTATGGGGTCTAAACTCATGTGCTGAAGTCATGGTTACAGTTTGCGCGTCGATGTCCCTGCCAACCTGTATAGTAATTTAGCAATATATTTTTTACCTGTTTAAGGGCTGATTTTTCCATTGCTAGATAACTTTTATAAGAGGAATAAAATTGACGTTTCACAGTTTTTGTATGAAATAACTGTTAAAATTCAAAATTATTTGTTGAATAAAGTTATCAGATGATTGAAAAACTAGCCCTTATTTTATGAAATGAGATGTATACTAACTGCCTTAATTATTTCGGACTGTGACAACAAACATCGATATGAGACCTGAATGGAAGAGAAAGGTACAAAAAAAATACATTTAATTATGTACAGACGCCAGCAGGTCAAGCTACCCGAAACTGTCAAATTTTCCCAATCAACCTTGAACCTTAAAGCTTCAACAATGAAGTTGCAAATCTATTAAAGAAATTTGACAGATTGTAGTAGCTTGATGTGCTGGCGTCTGTACATGAATAATGTGTGTTTGTTTGTGGATCACAACTAACTGAATTAACAAGTTACAAAGATATTGTTCTAATATTAAAGCTTTGTTGTAGGTGCTAATAATATTCACATTTTGTTAATTACCTACTCGGTTATCATTGTTTTAATAACATTCAGACAATACCAATACAATCAGTATAGAAATGTTTTTAATAACAAAATAAGTTTTAAAAAAGGAACATCACTGAAACAAATGTAACTTCATAATTACATGTGAAAAAAGAATGTAATAATAATGGATAACAAGATTAAATTCTTAAAAGGGATGTGGGCTATTTGACCTTTCATATGGTCTGATATACCATGAATAAGTGCCAAATATAATTGTGTATGTATATGTTTTGTATCTATTAAAACCTGCGGTCACTAAACATATGCTATATTGTGCTCTTTGATTAATACAGACTGAACGAAAATGTAAACTTTGTATATTGGATAGATTGGACCGTTTTGACTGATTGCCATTGTTTTTAATATGATGACTTTTGCCTAGAACTAGTTTAGTGATGATTATGCATAAATATACTTAGTATCTTGCCCGGATTGATACCTTTTTATAAATTTCATATTTATACCGAGATTTAGAACTAGGTATTGTATACTTATATTATTTGTTTTTTGATTGTTGTTTTTTTTTAATGTTACCGTATGCTGCACCGGTTGACGTTAACGCCAGCTATCGCTGAAAACCAGCGCTGAAGCTCTGTTTCGCATAGGGTCTTAGCATTTATACTGAGCGATGGCAGTTTTGCGTTGATGTGATGTATATTTTCCCTCAACTTGTTATTATTTTTAGTGTTTTTGTTATTTCTCTGCGCCATGTTCACCATAAATAAACGTATTTTCTTTCTTTCTAGAAGTAGTCTTTGTACCCCACTACGACAAAGCCAATTACTAATACCCCTTGTATTAGTATTTTTATATTATGTGCATACATTTCAGCGTGCGCAAACCGAGGCTGTGACCTTCCTTGGCAACCAAGAGTCAAGCAGAAGTTTGTACGCCATCCCCGGACTAGACTATGTGGCCCACGACGACATTATCCCCTATACTTCAGTAGAACGAGTCCCGCTGCAGCACGAACTGTTTGACAAATTCCTTATGCATAATGCTGACAAAGGTGAGAATACCATTAAATTGTATTCTACAGATTTCTAGAAATTCGGCATGCTGCTTTTCATATCAACACCAAAAAGTAGGTAAGGCTGAAGCTAGTAACAAAAACATGTCAAACAATAGTTTGAAAACGACTTTAAACATTGTAAACACAATGTTTAACATACAATACATCTGCCACTTGAAGGAGTTATTACATAAATCACAATTTAAACTGATTGATAATGACAGAAGTTAACTATCCAGACCTGTCCTAAGTATTGTAGAGTTACACTGAAGTATTAATGTTTTTTAGATCCACCCTTCATAGCGCAAGAGACTCTGCGCGCCTGGCAGAAGAAGAACCATCCTTGGCTGGAGCTGAGCGACGTGCATCGAGAGACAACCGAAGGTGTTCGCGTCACCGTCATACCATTCTACATGGGCAGCCGCGAGTCACAAAATTCTGCAGTTTATTGGGTAACAAGCCGAGTGCCCGATGGGTTTTCCCATCGCCGAACTTCCATCGCTTTAAATTTAGGGGATGAATTATCAAAAATCCTTTCTTAATACTTTCGTTATAATTTATGGAACTCGTGAAAAATTTCATGCTTCCCACCCACCAGTTTAGACTGGGCGCTTTTTTTTAGTAGATTGTTTTAACTGACTCCATTTTTTAAGTGCCTTTCCTTCGATCTGCATTGATATTTCTAGATTGCGTTCATTCAGAGGCACTCAAAAGCCAAGTTAAGCATAATTTAACCAATATATTTTTCCTAGTGGCGTTACTGCATCCGCCTTGAGAACCTGGGCTCGCAGGCAGTACAGCTGCGCGAGCGTCACTGGCGCATCTTCTCGCTGAGCGGCACGCTGGAGACGGTGCGCGGGCGCGGCGTGGTGGGGCAGGAGCCCGTGCTGGCGCGCCACTCGCCCGCCTTCCAGTACAGCTCGCACGTCAGTCTGCAGGCGCCCAGCGGACACATGTGGTGAGTACTAACGAGCTAATACTGGTGTAGATTATCAGAAAATGCTATGATTGCATTTGGGCTTGATGAAAACAGGATGCAGGTAACTAGAGCGGATTATAATCTGCCACTAACTACGAATAAGCAGCCGGTTGGTAAATACAAGGTAATTTGCTATACCAACAGGATATATCCGGTGAGAAAACTATTATGTAACCATTTGACTTTGGCAGTGCGTTAAATTCAACAGTAAGCATTTCTCTATCGTAGTTCACGTTCAGTTTATTCTAAGTTAAAATTTAGTTTTGTTAGTGTAGTTGAGTTTCAAGACTTAAAAAAATAGTTGAATTCTCTTTCCAGGGGCACATTTAGAATGGAACGGGAAGACGGCTATACATTCGACTGTAGGATTCCCCCGTTTTCGTTGGAGAGCAAACCTGACGAGAGCATCCCGCCCGCGCCCACGCCGGCCGCGTGACCACGTGACCGCACACAACACTAACGTGGTTCCGACCTTAAGCCGACACCAGATGATCGAAGTTACACTTACAGGGTCAAAGTTAATTCGCTAAGGAAACTACGGACGTGATGGGTTTCGATATCTAAACATAATAAAACATGTTCTCTTTTGGGGTCAACGACCGTACGTAGAGATCGTTTAATTTAAAATTGTACGGCACTCCACTGTTGCATACATATTTCAAATGTTTCTATAGAAACTTTAGAGGAGTGGTATGCAGTTTTAAATCTAACGCTAGTGTAGTACTTGAAATATTTGTTAAAAAAAAAAGTTTTTTTTCTCATGCCTTATGATAAAACAAAAGAGCTGATTTTCTCGCAACAAGCGTTCGTTAACAAAAAAAAAAAAACATGAAATCTTTATTTCCTTTTTGTTTTATCGTTTTAGATTTCGATACCCATCCCGTCTGCGGAGTTTCGCTAACGAACTTAATTTGACCTTGTATACACATGCACATACAGTACCCGCACCCTAATTGCGTAACACACTTTGAATGACAATCTGAATCGTTTTGAAGAATATTGCTGCTGCTTGCACTACATTACTTCATATTTATGTTCGAAAAATTTGCCTGCCCAACAACGTAAATAACGCAATGAATGTTGTTGAACTGTTAAAATTAAAGCCATTGATAAATTTAGTGTTACGCAATTAATCCGCCGAGCGTTTATACGGTACATCGTAAAATTTCAAAAAGACAGTTAAACAGCTGTGTCACATGACGACGCTCTTACAAAGCCGAACTTCTTCCAAAACTAGATATTTTATATATAAACGCTGACGTAGTGTACTTCCATGTCTGTGTGGCGTTGTTGACGTTGGAACCAACATCGAAGCAAACCGACTATATTACGAGATCCCTAGATGATTGCAACCCGCGGTCGAACCTTCTCAACAGTTCGTCGGGATGTGATGAATAACTTTTATTGTGATATTCATTCAACAGTCAGTTTAGCCGTTGCTATTTTATAGAGGAATGATGATATACCTGTTAGCTTTATTTATTATGTTGTTGTTGAGCGTAGATTGAAACTCTTTGAAACTATTCATTGCATCTTCTTGTTTTGTAAAGAATAAATTCCTTAGTTATTTTAAAATAATTCCTAGATCTGTAATAAATTACAGTATTCTGTTTGAAAGGTTTTTCAATTCCTACGGTTATCTATTACATCTACACAAATAAATAAAATTGAAATGTGTTTGGCATGTCAAAATATCAGCTTTTGACTATGGGCCAATTTTTTTATTCATAGTTAAACTTAACTTTTACTTTATCTGATGGTTAGTTTTTTTAAATAATAGTTATTTATTTGATCATTAGCTATGATATTATATTTAGTAGATAAACTAAATATTGCAAAAAAAATTACCATTACTTACTATTTTTAACAATTGGTTGAGTTTAACTATGGATCAAGAAACCGGCCCTAAATGCATATGAAAATATATACGGTAAACATAACAAAAAAAAAAACGACTTATTTTTGTGTCGGTCTGTTCCGGCTAATCTCCGAAACGGCTGGACCGATTTTGACGGGACTTCCACTGGCAGATAGCTGATGTTATAAGGAGTAACTTAGGCTACTTTTATTTTAGATAAAGAATAAGGGTTCCAAGCTAAAAAAATAAAGCCCATGAATCACACACAGCAACAGATAGCTTGGGTTGTATAGTGTTTCCAAAATGGAATAAAACTTCTCGTACTATCTCTAAGAGACTTTAATAAGTAACTTCAAAAAAATAAGGAAGTAAAATTTTAATTGCACAATACTATACATATATTCAAAGCTGTACAACATAAATAATTAACAGTTTATATAATAATACTCAGTTGCATACAATTATACTATAAAATATTAGGATTACAAAGTCCTAGCTATTCTAATAAACCCATACATCTCGTATATAACAGCAACTCCTAATTTGTTACCTTCATTTCATGTGAACAATCTGATTTAAGCTATGGAGCACGTTAACAGCTATGTTATGCTTGTAATAAATACAAAAAGGCACTAGTTTTGCTTAAATTAACATTTGTAATCTTTGGTAGAATCACATGAACGAAGTTCTGAGGAAACCAGCGCGCGATGCGGGTCGTCGATACGTTCACGCGAGTCGCGAGTGAGCTAGCGATCAGGCGGCGAAGTAGCGCTGCAAGGCTCATTAAAGCTGAAAGTCGAATAGCATAGCAAAGGGTGTTGCCAGCTCGCGCGCGATGTGAACGTACCGCGTGTCGCACGCACGTCGCGCGCTGGTGATGCCGGAACTTTAAGCGTCGCACTATAATGTATCACAATGCTGCAAACTTTGGAGTTACACTATCAATGGAAGGTTCCAGATCATCATACTTATTGTACAGCTAATACTTATAATTTAACAATCAACCCCAATATTAACATTTTGAACTAGTTATAAAATTCATTTAGTTTCCCATTGCTTCCATTATATTAGTTTGCAAGAAAACGCGTTGCTCGAGGCAATTAATACTAGTGATTAAGTATTAATTTGCTAAATTCAAAATATGTAAGTGTATCAAAATATTGCTTATTGAAATTATTATACAGACACGCGTTTCATACCGTGGGATAACAACTTTATTTACATTTCTACTTCATTTTATCTATTACGAGCGAATGCCGAAGCGTGGCAACACCGAGGTTTAACCGGCTAGAACAAATCTAACATAGATATGGCTCGCCTATCGGCCGACCATATTTTTTATGTGAAAACCAGTCTTCGGTCAGATTTGAGCAGGACAAACAGGTAGTGTATAATAACTCAAACAACTAACAGGTCACTCACTAAAGTATTGCCCGGCATAACCTAGAAGCCGCCACGCTTCACATAAATCCATATTATCTACAGTCTAACTTTTAATTATCTGCAGTAAAATTATACTTCTTACTGTCATTTCGTTAAATTATGTTACCACACTCTCTCACTAGTTTTGATTTAACCGTAAACAGTCATTAATATTCTTTGTATTGATTGGATAAAAATATACATTATAGTTTCATTCATATATAGGATAGTTATTAATAGTATAGTTCGCATCAAAATTGTGCTCGAATGGTGACTGCACAGAAATCGTTCAAACTATAAAATCTCCATTAAGTCGGCTTAGCCGTAATTTATTAGTTTTTTTCTTTTTTAGTTTTCGTTTCTAGGATAGGGGCTGAAACTACGTTAATCGGACGCCCGCGCGGTCCATACAAAAGTGCTCCGTCGCGGCGACCCGCACGGGCGTCCTAAGAGTATAATAACTATTCGATACTAGACACCCGCATCCGGGCAACGGACTCTGTGTTCACGCGACGGGTCCCGGGCGCCCGCTTAACGCAGTTTCAGGCCTAAGACCTAGACCCGGACCTAACGTTTAGATAACTAGTCTTTGAGAAAAGCCTATTTAATTGAGCTTATATTACAACATATATATCTACTCAATTAAATACTCATAGTTTGTTAACATGGTTTCATCAACCGAGGCTCGTCACACCCTGAAAAGCACAAGCTACTGACCTGATCAAAAATATACTATCCTCTTTTATAATATCAATTGAACATAGATCGATAACGAATCGATTTTCTTGTCACATCGCTATTTAAATTTAATTAAAAAGTGGTAACATAAGCCGTCACTTCACTGCAGCTAATTAAAAGTGTTAGTATAGTCACTGCACGAGCGACAAGTTGCAAAGTGCCCTGCTCCTCAGCAATAGGTTCCGGCAGCTAGTGATTACCGCGCCAGTTGTATGATGAGCGCGGCGCACATCTCAAAGAACTCCATGGTGTGGTGTCCCTGCGGGCCCGCGGGCGACGCAGGCGGCGGCGGCGGCACGAGCGGCGACGCGGCCTCCTCGTCGGAGTCCTCCTTCTCTCCCGACAAAGACTTGAAGTCCAATAAGTACGACTTGTAATCCACTTGGTATAACTGTAGCGACATCTTCACGTATTTTTCTGTCATCTTATTTAGTGTGCGGACCCTGTAACGGAAATTACGCCCGATAAGTCTACAGTTAACCGGTTGCTATACTTACTAAAAACTCGCTACCTTATCTAAGAAAAAATAAAATGCGGGACATACTCATTAACAAGATCATAGTTCAAGAGTTGATGTTACCATAGTAACGAATCGGCTTTGCGCAACAGACGTCGCAAGCGCATATTTGGCGACTAGTAAGTTTCACTCACCTAACGTGATACGGATTAATAACTTTCCATTCGTAGTCAAGCGCTTTCATGGCGCGGAATACTTCTAGCATGATGTCGTTAGGCTTGCTTTGAGACCGGATGCCCAAGTGCCACTTTGCTCTGTAAAACAAAAATAATTAAATTAATTAATTAATGACATCTTAAAATAATAAAAACAACGAAGTGGAGAGGGACAGCTAAAAATGTTTAAAATATTACTGATGAGCGTGCTACAATAATTGCAATTTAAACCATTTGTCAATGTTAATAAGTATGTACGTTTGCCCCGCACGGCCCCCCAGAAATTGCGTTTTATGTGTGCACTAATGCAATGTACTCGCCTCTAGGAGTATATGTACCTGTTTCTTTTTCAATGTACCTCTGTACTTTTGAAGATATTTGCAAAAAAAGGGGGCCGTGCCAGCCAAACGTTTTCAGCACGGCCCTGTGTAACTTGAAAAATATATAGCGTATTGAAAAGTTTCTTAAACTCAAGCAATGTACTCTATTAGCACGTTATATGTACCGCAAGAGATATTGTGAATTCGTAATAACAAATAATATATAGATGCGGATAGGGGGCCGTGCTGGAAAAAAAATTATAAGAAAAAATCTAAAAAAGACAAAACAATCTTAGCCAAAAACGATTAAAAAATAATTGATGTTTGGCAAGTAACATATGTAACGCATTGGTTTCTCATACAACTTGCTAAATTTGAAAAATAAACCAATTTTAGTTCATTCAGCACGGCCCTCTATAGTTGCCTATATCTTTTTAAATATGACATGTTTGTGTACAAAATTCGGTTTTCTGAATTATGTATAGGAGTACATTCGTTCCAAATAAATTGCGATTCTGCTGTATTAGTACTTTAAAAAATAAATCGGATCTAAAATATCATACATTACAACTTATGGGGTGACCATGATTCCACGTGAAAATGGATAAAAAAAATACTGCATAGATTCAGTAAATCTTTAATAAAATAAACAAATCAACAATAACGTACCTAATCTATATTCACGATATTATGTATAGTAGGTCGCTAATCGAACAAATCAACAAATGTCGCTAAGCATAGCTCAAAAGGCTTGTCACTAACACTACAGAGCTTAAAAGGCTTAAAAAGTCGCAGATACGTTTCCAACAAATCACATTGATTGAACCTTACGTTACCATTAATTACATTAATTATTTGGAATAATCACAGGCAACTAATTTAACCCACGTAATCACAGATGGTTTTTCAAGCAACTATAATTATTAGAATATTGTTCGTTTCATGCTTGAACTTACGTTATCATAAAATCACAGATTATTTTTTTAATAAAGTTAAAAAATCATAAAACTGAAATATTATGTTGCATGTGGAATAATCATAGAAAAACTAGTATTATCCATAAATTAACTTGTTAAAAGTAATCACAGATTATGTTACAACGGTATTGATTTCTTATTAAACATTTCATGGTTTCATGAGTAGATTTTTAGCAACTAGTCTTTACTAGATTCTAAATACTGTTTATTTAACTATAGTTATTATTACAAAATAGACGTATTTAAAACACCATGATCCAAAGTCTGGTTCCGGCTTGATCCTGAAGGTGAGATGGCAATCGCTTCACTGTAATTACCAGAACCGCCACTCATAGAATCATATTATAGTCATCGAACTCCGACGTGAAAGCGGGATATTTGTAAAGGTTATTATTTTTAGATGTATTTAAATTTAAAACATCAAAGATCACTCTCTAAAACGTAAGTAAGGGTGTGTACGAATATCGAATCTACTGTACTATTGTTAATTTTCAAAGCTAAATCATCGTAGCAAAGCCAATGATTATAGCTAAGCGTATGGCACTTATAATGGCCCAGAGTCTCCATTGAATTCCCTACATATTCAATGGCACCAACGACTTCATAAATTTGGTTTTTGAAATTAATAGTGACCGGGATATTACACAAAACCATTGCGTCTGTTCCATTTCAATTACAAAGGAATTAACAACAGTACAGTAGATTTTTTAAGCCTTTTGAGCTATGCTTAGCGACATTTGTTGATTTGTTCGATTAGCGACCTACTATACATATATAGTGAATTTAGATTAGGTACGTTATTGTTTATTTTATTAAAGATTTACTGAATCTATGCAGTATTTTTTTTATCCATTTTCACGTGGAATCATGGTCACCCCATAAGTTGTAATGTATGATATTTTAGATCCGGTTTATTTTTTAAAGTACTAATACAGCAGAATCGCAATTTATTTGGAACGAATGTACTCCTATACATAATTCAGAAAACCGAATTTTGTACACAAACATGTCATATTTAAAAAGATATAGGCAACTATAGAGGGCCGTGCTGAATGAACTAAAATTGGTTTATTTATCAAATTTAGCAAGTTGTATGAGAAACCAATGCGTTACATATGTTACTTGCCAAACATCAATTATTTTTTAATCGTTTTTGGCTAAGATTGTTTTGTCTTTTTTAGATATTTTCTTATTATTTTTTTTTCCAGCACGGCCCCCTATCCGCATCTATATATTATTTGTTATTACGAATTCACAATATCTATTGCGGTACATATAACGTGCTAATAGAGTACATTGCTTGAGTTTAAGAAACTTTTCAATACGCTATATATTTTTCAAGTTACACGGGGGCCGTGCTGAAAACGTTTGGCTGGCACGGCCCCCTTTTTTTGCAAATATCTTCAAAAGTACAGAGGTACATTGAAAAAGAAACAGGTACATATACTCCTAGAGGCGAGTACATTGCATTAGTGCACACATAAAACGCAATTTCTGGGGGGCCGTGCGGGGCAAACGTACATCAATAAGTCACTTATCGCGCGCTCACGTATTGCACCTATGATATTGCACGTTTTCTCTAGGAGAATTCCTCGACTGTCGGCAGCGTTGGTGTGGCGGCGTCGAGATGTTTCTAACAACGTAATAAAATGATCTTAGGATAAGTTTACGCTAAGTTTCGTCTCTTTAAGAGACGCTTAACAAAGTCAAAGTACCTCTTGACGGGTGTCCCTCTGGCCTTGTCCTGCTGCGGGTGCGGATGCGGCGCGATGCGTTCGGGATGCGGGCGCGCCGTCTCCGTCGCCGCGGGGGGAGAGTTACCAGCTTGAAAATAAGTACATATCGTGGGTAAAAGAGGATGAATATCTGGCGCATGCTTAGCAATGAGATGGTGAAGGATGAAGGATGAACGATAATGGGTAAAAGAGAACAGCTATTTGATACAAGTCTTGTTATAGGACCAAGGATGAAGCCCAATAATTTTGTTGTGCTCTTATATCGAGTTATTTTACCAACTTCATAATAATTTTATCCAAGTTTTATATTTTGCCATCGATACCGCTACTCCGCAAAACACCAGCTATCAGGTAGAAATAAGATTTATGCAGGATTGTTATCAAAGCTATATAATTTTTTGTCTGCAGATGGTATGTAATGAAACTTACTGGCTACATAGAAGTCCTTAATTTCTGCCTTAGCGGCTTCGTCAGCGATCCTCTTATTGTCTATGATCAGATGGTAGGCTATGGCCAGCTGATCATGGGGATCACCACTTAGTAAAGCGTTGTGTACTTCATGTTCTTTCACACCGAACTTGTCACATACTTCTGATATCGCCTCTGTGTCTATCACACTGCTGTCCTAAAAAGTGGAAGTATATACAGTAATATCTGTCAGTTAAGATAGACAGATGTACGGCTAAGCAACCATGTACAACTTTTCGTATAACAGAATAGTCGTGTAGGGTTGCGAAATGCGTGACAAATACTGCAGCTTGTGTGTGCAATATGCAATATGGTGACCATTTCATATTCCAAATGCTCTGAGAGTATTAATAAAGGCATTCAACCAGAGTGCAAAAAAGTTAAACCAACTGTGTGCCCTTTTACAGGGGTGTCACAAATTTTGTAAAAAGCATAAAAACCGCATCCTGCTGATCATACTACAATCACCATCCTGTTTTCATATACAGACAGACACCTTGTCATCAATGTGTATCAAAATTCATTATAGTCATGACAGTGTTTTGAGCTGCGGTGATAAGAGAACATAAAACTAAAATAATTTACAGTAAATAAATGCTTAAAGGTTGCATGTGAATTGTGATGGATGTTGATTCTCTCGTACACATGCATTTATGGATATTCTGTTCATGTAGATCAAGCTTGGAATACAACACAAGAAAAAGCAAACAAATGAACTGCCAAGTATTAGCATAGGCTCACAACACACCTTCCAAAAACACATATTATGAAACATTAATGCCATCATGATTCCAGTACGAAAAAAGGATGGCGCTAACGGTCATGTATAGCTCAGTCTCTCTCTTACGCTGGATTCATGATGGCATTAAACCATCATAATATGGCATGAGATTCAAACATACACAGACAACTAAAATTACTTAGGTACTAGTAAAAAAAAGGGTGAGGTTTACATACTGTAATTACCTGCTCAACAGGAGATGGGAACAGATATCCTGGCAGGTCTTTTTGGAACCATTCATGTTTCTTTACATCTTCTATGGAGGCCCTCTTCATGGGGTCTACTTGCAGTGTCATGCACAACAGGCTGACCACAGTCTTGTTCAGGTACTCGGGTATGGGGAATATGCCAGATTTAATCTTTCTGAACAGTGTTGGCACATGTTCATCATCAAAAGGTAATGTTCCACAGAGTAGGGCATATAATATGACTCCACATGACCAGACATCCACTTCTGGGCCAGCATACAGTTTACCAGATATAACCTGGGGATCAGTAATTGTGAAAGATAAACATGATACTGTTTTAAGAAAGGTGAAAACAGTATTGTTTAGTAGAAACGGTTGCTTGCAGCTCATCATATTACTTAAAAACCAGTAGGTGGTTAGATTAATTCACACAACACAACATTATAAATGTAATGAGCAATTAGCAAAAATATCAAACGTAGCAGTAATCACAATAATGTGCTCTAACCTCAGGCGCAGCATAATTAGGGGATCCACAAGATGTTCTCAAAAATTCTCCATCCATCATCATGTTGGAGAGTCCAAAGTCAGCTATCTTCACATGCATGTTATGGTCGAGCAGCAGGTTCTCAGGCTTCAGGTCCCTGTGCACAATCATGTGCCGGTGACAGTAGTCCACGCCTGATATGATCTGCTGGAAGAACCTCCGTGCTTCATGCTCCTGAAGCTTGCCTCTCTTGACTATGTAGTCAAACAGCTCACCACCAGACACATATTCCATAATCATGAATATGTCTGTAGGAGTAGATATCACCTGGAAAAGTTACATGATATTGGTAGCACGAGTTTTACTGTATAAAAGTAGTGTTTATAAGATTTGATTCCTCTTATTACTTTGTACTACAATTTAAATGTGTGAGTCAAGTGTGACTTATTCAAGGTCAAGGAACATTATCATATGAACAAACTTGGCATACCTGGTACAGTTTGATGATGTGCGGATGTCTGAACAACTTAAGATTTTGTATCTCACGTCTGATCTTTCCCACGACATCGAGGCTCTTGATCTTCTGCCTGTTCAGAATCTTAACGGCGACCTTGTGTTTGGTCAGCTGGTGCTCCCCGATCTTTACCTTTCCGAAGGTGCCCACGCCAAGGGTTGCTCCCAGCGTGTAGTGACCTATCTTTACAATGGGCTGGTTGCCACTGGTTGTGACAATTTTCTCAGCCATCTTTCACAAAAATAATAGTAAACACTTATCAACAAAGCCCTTTACATGAGGATATAAAACTATAGAAGTATAACAATTATAAAGTTATCTTGATGTAATTAAAACATGACAAAAAGTATAGTAAATAAAAATACGCAGTTCAAGAGGAATAAAACACGATAATTTCGTCGTATTTCGACGAGTACGAGAATTTTGAATGAAAATTGAATGAATGAACTATATCCGAAAACGTCAAATTAAAAAAAAAAAAGTTGTGGTAAGAGACCTTTTACATTTTACCACAAAAGTGCCTTTTAAACTAAAATGGCAACATTTTTGGAATCTTGTCTACGGATTTATGTCTTCGCCACTCCCCCCTGCACTCCCCGCTCCCGCCCCGCCCTGTGATTTTTCTGAGTGAGAGCCACTGAGGGCTGCTTTTTTTTAAATAAATATCAGCAATTTTCTAAGTTATTTTGATTTATTTGATAGTATTGTGTTCGTCCACTATGGACAAATGTGGGATTTGTCTTAAACCTGCTGTTGTGAGTATCTGTTTACTTGTTTTATGCGTCGTCTCGAAATATATCATCAATATTTTTTTGTTTTCTTTGGAGAATGTTATAAAAATAACGTTCCTGTTCATTCGGGCTTTTATAGTTTTCACGAAGCAAACATTTTGTAACTAATTGAGTTGGAATTTAATAGAAGTCTATGCAGAAATGAGAAAAAACTTGACATTCGAAACCTGCCCGCGTATTTTTTTTCTATTTTTTGTCGGTCCGTCTGTTTTTTTACGTCTGGCTCAGCGCAGTGTAAAAAACAACAGTGATCCTTTTTTTATGTACTTGAATAGTGAACCTTGGCATATGCTATAGGTACCACAAGCATCTCTGTTTAAATAATAATAGCACTATACATATTCACATACATAAAACTTGTTTGTTTCTATTTTATTTAGAAAGGATGGCAAATATTCGACTGGCCCATAGCTACATTAATGTTGAGGGTGTTTACTTTTTATGATCTGTACTAAATTAAAGCTTATGAACAAAATATATTACAAGAAAGATAAGATTATTTCTATTATATTTAGAACATTGTGTATGTTCCAGCAACTGTTCGAGACAGGCAAGGATGGTATATATGCTTGTTTCAAGTGCCAGCCGCTAGTGCCTGAAATAACACTTGGAGAGAATGGCTCCGACCACACAGTGCCCCAAACTAGCAACAGCGAAGAGGTGGTTATTATGAAATACATGTTATCTAATATATTTAATATGGTTGTTAATATGGTGCAAAACCTGCTGAGTAATAAATTAGGAACTGTATTACAGTTCAGTACAGAAGCAACAATAATATTTAATGTATTTAATCATTTTGCAGCAGTAGGTTCTTGTTTTGTTAATCAATTCTAGTCTTGCAACTACACCTTCTCAATTTAATGCATGGAAACAGAAGGAAAGAGGTGTTAATGGGGACAACATCCTCTAAGATCATAAAACATTTACTATTAAAATTATGAGAATTGATACAAAAATACTCCTGAGTAGACACAGTCACACAGATACACTGTAGGTTTAGGTATCCCCCTTACAAGATTAAGAATCAATCAGAAACAGTTTTTCTATCTATCTTGCTTGAAATAAATCTATTTAAATCCTCCCACAACTTTCTTCTGAGATAAACCCTGGGACTGCTAATAGTAAACTGCTAATAGCTGCCAGCTCAGTAGAAATTATACTTTCATCTGTAAACTAACTCCACTAAGGTGAAAATAGAACACTGGGTCCACATTGGCGATGTTGCATTAGTAAGGCGCGTTACGTCGAAATAATGAGAAGATGCGTGTCTGTTCTAACATAGCTGAATCGCCGATTTGTACCCAGTGTTACAGCAATATTTTTGCACCTTGCAGGAGGGAATTGAATCATCATTGTATTGTGGCCTCTGCCACAAGTCTTTTCAGAAGAACATGCAGTTACAGAACCACTTGCGCAACCACCGCGCCGAGAGACGCTTTGTCTGCACTTACTGCAACAAAGGTGAGAATTTTATCTTATTTTTTATAAACAAACATTTTGAAAAATAAATTTTCAACATTTATTTCTTTATCAGATGTCAGTATGTGTATAAAATATTCACTTAGTAATCAAAACCAAATCTGTAAAAGCATAAATACTAGGTATAATTGAAATAACTGAAACTCTCTTATGGGGTCATTGTGCTCAATTACTCGTCTATAAAAAGCCTGAAATTGCGAAAAAAAGTCAGCTGTTCCATACATCTATATTCGTATAACTCGACAAATGTGGGGCAGAGCTGTTTTTTTTTCGCGATTTCAATTTTTTTCTCGTAATTAAAGTTGTTCAAACCATGACTACAACAACCCCCTAAGAGGTTTTCAGTAATTCCAATAATACCTTGTATAGATATAGACACCCAAATCTTACGCCGCGGCGGAGCCAAAAAGGTGATCTTACGTAATACGGTAATAGATACCTATTGTTTTTGCGTCAGGTTCTTAAAGCTAACAATTCATATATTGTTTCTAGCGTTCTCCCAGTCCAACAACTTGAGGGCGCATCTTCGCATCCACACTAATGAGAGACCATTCAAATGCTCCGAATGCGGGAAGGCATTTACTCAGGTGTGTAATTATTATTTATGGAATTTGCACAGCATTTCCCCAAGATACAAACTACCTCTAGTTTGGGGCTCACAGTTACTGGCAACTAACACTTAATGTAACCTGTACATAATATTTTAAGCTATGTACAGCCCCAGTCAAACTTTATGTGGCGGCTCTAAAGTGCGCTCGTTGCGCAGTACCTGACCCCTCACCCCCGCTGACACGTGAATTTGTTACTGCGCAGCGACTCGCTTTGTGTTCCGAGCCGTCATAAAGCTTGAATCGGACTGTACCTGCTTATATTACGGATAATCAACTGTGTATAGTACTTTTAATGAAAAAATAGTATTTACTAGGAATAATATAACATAGTGTTTATTTTGCGACAGGTTACAAATCTGAACAACCATGTTCGATTGCATACTGGAGAGCGTCCATTCGTGTGCCCGGAGCCGGGATGCAATAAGGCGTACGCGCAGGTAAACACATACGTAATTAATGACTATCATTTGCCCTACCTACCTTTATTTTCTTGAAAACCAAAAATCCATTAGCATGACAGCTCAACTAAACTGAATGACCAATTAGAGTAAATATCAATTTAATGATTGGGATTTCTTTAGTTCTGTGGTTTTGAAGTCTGAAAACCACTAATTTTTAAACTATACATACAAATAAATAAAATTGAAGTGTCTGTTTGTATTGTAAAAAAAACAGTTTTTTTTTTACAAAATAAATATGAAAGTATATACGGTACCTACTTATAACAAAAAGTCAATCTTTAAACATGTTTCTTGTCTGTTTATTCCGAAACTGCTGGACCGATTTTTATAGGACTTCCACTTGCAGATAGCTGATGTTATAAGGGCTTAAAACTTAGGCTACTTTTATTTTAGAAAAAGAAATGGTAAAGAGACACATTATTGTTTCCGAGAACCATGCGAACGAAGTCGCGGGCACAGTACATAATAAAAATATATATTATCTGTAGGTAACGAATCTGAATCAACATCGCAAGCGCCACATGAACGGGCGCCCGGTGGAAGCGACGTACGACTGCACCGTCTGCGGAGAGCAGTTCCAGCAGCGCAACCACATGTATATGCACAGGTAAACTGTAAAAGAAATTTAATGATAGGCGAAATACACAGCAGTTATGTCAGCAACATAGTTCAATTTTGAAGAGACCCCCTGGACCATGGTCCCTAATTTCCTGAGCCCTACTAAGGTTCTGGAAAAGAAGTTGCAGGCCTGCAAAGGTGGCGTACCATATCTGTTTCGGCGTTAATTAATAAAATAAAGCAGAGCTCAATACATTCTGGAATAGGCGATATAAGACAACTGTAGCAGCTGCATTTGAATGTAAAATCGTAATTATGAAGTCCTGTTATGTTCCATTTTCAGACGAGAAATGCACTCTGAGATAAAGAGCCCGGCGCGTAGCCCTCCGCAGCGCGCGGCGTGCGCGGCGTGCGGCCTGAGCTTCCCCAGCGAGCGCCTGCTGCAGCGCCACGCCGCGCAGCACGCGCCCGCGCCAGGCAAGCACAGCGACGATGACGACCACAGTATGTTTACCTTTAGATCTTCACTCTTATTGCCTATATCCCCCCACTCCCGGGCAAAAGCCTCCTTCCTACCATTCTTTGCCTCATTTTTTGGAGGGCGCGCTTCTTTCTTTATTGAAAAATAAATAATTGAGAGAAGTTTCAGCAACTCGGCACCCGTTCTGCGTTGCATTTTATTTTAGCTGTTTGTTTATAAAATAAAAAAAGATTTGTAAATAACTTAACAATAATATGACGAAACTGTATGCCCTAAACATTCAGTTCTAATGTAAAAAAAAATCGTACATTTTCTGTCGGTACTAAAGTTGTGTACTTTTACTTAAAGGTCGCGAGTACACGTGCGTGTTCTCTTCGTGCGGCAAGCGGCTGTCGTCTGCTCGCGAGCACACCGAGCATTTGTTGCGCGAGCATCAGCTGCGAGTGCTCAGCCACACGAGACACCCGCCGCGACGCGGACGTCCTCCCAAGGTAGGCTCCACCTCTCTAGCTCTAGTAAAGGCATTCGTCATATTGTAAAGAACTACGTCCACTCGTGCAATGCTTCCATTATATTTTGTTGTTTATTTCCAGATGATGAAAGATCCCCTGGAAATCAAAGAAGAGGAATTTGATGAAGTACGTACATTATTTTACTTATTTGATTTATAACCATAATATTAAATAGTGTTTGATCGATAGTAACAAGTAACATATCTGTTTCAGGTAAAAATCACGAAATCATCGCAGCCCCAATACTTGCCCAAGCTGAAAGTGCAGAGTTTATTCCAGTGAGTGGTGGTTATGTTGACAGTGCGCAACATGCATACGATGTTGTGACGTCACGTAAGCGTCTGCGCGGACTGGCGGGAAGGCGAGCCACGGACGAGCACATGCTTCACTTGTACTGTGAACCTTAAAGAAATAGCAATAAATTCCATATCTGATTGTCCATTAGCTGCACATTTCGTCTCGTCCACCAGTCTGAGCTGACCATTAGTGTAAGTTACTATGACATGTCGGGACATTGTTGTATTTCTCTAACTTAGGGCCAACTAGATAAGTGAAGTTTATGCTTTGTACTTAAAGTTTACTTTATGCTTTGTTTTATTGCAGATTTATATTAATAAGTACACACATACATACCAATATTGAATTTATATGTATCGGACGGGATATCAGAGTTAAACCAGTTTTCTTTAGAACTTTTATTATGTAACTGTAAAATAAAATGATGCATCTATTTTATTTAGAGTGGGCACGTTATGTGTCGAGAAATAATTATTAAGTACAGCGAAGTAGTGATAGTAAGACGTTATTATTCGCACGAAGATTCTCATTGGATTATTAAAACTTTTTTTAAATATCAAATTAATAGAAGTTAATAAAAAAAAATCTAAATCTATGATTATAATAATGTTAAGTGATAATAAATAAGTGCAATTTACTGTAACAACTTTATAATATTGTTACATTAGCCTAAGCATTAACTTTCAATATTTTATTTTTGACTCCAAGCCGTAGTGTGTAAGATATCGAGAAATAAATATATTATTTCAGAAAAATATCATAGAATATGCGATACATGTAAGTATTTCTTTATTAACCATGCTTTTATTTTTACAAAAAAATCTGTTTTATTAAAAAGACTGTGATGAGTGGATTTGAATTTGGTGAGATATTATTTAGCAGATAAAATTCTGTTTTCTGACGAAATGTATATTATTCGAATCTAAAGTATTTTTCCAGTATTATAAATTATACTTATATTTTTTTTTTGGAATTTTGTTTTAAGCATTAATAATTATGGTTTACATGTTTTTTCCTTTTTATAAATTGCACGCTTTATTGTGACACTGTTTGTTGGATTTGATAAGTTTGTTCGACTGAAATTGATTATAAATTGTCTTTGAAATTGTTTTAATGAGGGTAGTTAACTGAAATTATTTCCCGATAAGCGTATGGCAGCCATAGCGATACGACGAGGATATGTTTAGTGGGATTAAGCAATTAGTATAAAATTAGAAGCAAATATTTTTAAAAGTACCCCAATCAATGGCCCCTGAACTAAGTTGCGGTCAATAGAAGTTTATTTACAACACGGAGGTCGAGGTCATGACATTTCCTCGCTAGCTATGGTAGAGATAAGCTTATCGTAGATCATCAGACGCACGTTATCAATAACCCATGCGTCAGCAGTCAGCGGAAGGGACGAGGCACTGTTATGGTCTTCACGTTTTGAGTATTGTCCTTTCACTAAAATGCCATGTAAATCATCTGTCGTATCGAGACAAAATATACAGGTTGGTAGGGACATCGACGGGCAGCCTGCTACCATGGATTCAGTACATGATCCTGAACGACGAATGAATTAATAAAATAATTAATCTGCTGTTCCATTAAAAATTGCAATACCTACGCGGTCAAAATGTATGGAACAGTTAATTATTTTTTTAATAACCGACGAAAGTTTTTAATCAGAATCATGATCTGAATCCATGGCGACAGGTTGTGCGTCAATGTCCCTGCCACCCTGTATAAGAATATCTCATTACGTGGTAAAAATATTAGTTGGCTAGTTGGTAGCGGGGCGGGCTGCCTGAGGTACGCTGGACGTACATTTAGGTATCGTGACTTGTGAAGGACTTTTATAAATCTGGAAGGGTCCTCAGATACATGGGTTATTGAAAGCGTCCGATAGAGATATAGTTGCGTTAGGATAAGGTGCAAATGTTCCTATGAGTGTGTCAGAAAGTTCGATTATTGTCGATGGATATATGCCGCGTGTTGTATAATCGACCATTTCAATATGTTTAGCCTTGTTAAGTGTCAGCATGTCGGAGATTTTTCTATTAACATACAAATAATTATCGATAATAAAATATGCAACCATATTGATGTCTTTTATTTATTTTAAACATAAGTTACTTTTAGCTTCAGCTAGAAGGCTCCTAACAAACACTAACACCTTTAGTGTCTTGAACGTAGGCATTACGAACATTACAAAGATCTAATACAAGAACCAACCAATGTCAAAATATCACAACATACTAAGCCTTTAATTAACGGACAAAACTCGAAACCCCAGTCTCAAACTAACAGCACCCAATTGACTAGCTCATTAACACAGTATGAACAACAAGTATCAATATATACACCGTTATCAGACGTAGTCGCAGATGTCAATGGGTTTACAATACTAAGAAACCAGCCGTCTACCGCAATAAAATACTTGCCCAGGCTTGCGTATTGCAACCTGGAACGTCCGTGGGGCCTCAAAACCGGCAAAAAAAGAAAAATAGACTCCGAACTTTCACTTAGAGGCATCCATGTAGCCTGCATACAAGAAACAGAGATGAACTCAGGAGCATACAACTCCACACACTACGAATGGCACCTCTATGGAACCACAGGTAAGACACACCGGGGACTGGCAATTTTAATAAGAAAAGAAAATAAAGAAAATATGCCCAAATTGAATAAGAAACAGGATACAGACGCAATGTCAGCTACTCTTAAAGTCGACAGGGGATATGACAAGCCTGCTCCTCTGTATATGATCAACTCCCATATCAACAGTCTTACATCCATAGCAAACAGATCCCTCACAGGCTTATTAAACTTGATCAGACAAAAACCAAGGAAATGTACGTTAATAATTGGTCACACACACATATTGGTCACCATGATACACAAAATTACCAACGCAAAGGGCTGATTCATCAAAATCTACTCCATGACTTCTCCAACTGCAATGGGGAACTGTTAATGGATATAGCCAACAGGGAAAAACTGCAAATAGAAACGACAAAAGCGAGATCATCATGCAGGCTAACATGGTCAAACGGCACTCAAAAGTCCCAATTGGATCACATTATAACGTCGCACGCTACAGAAAAACTCTTCGAATTTATTTAAGGTGAATGGGCCGCTAGGAGCATATCTGACCATAAAATAATCTGGGGTTTGTTAAGGACAAATCGAATTTCAAGCAAAAAGAAAACACAATATAATACACAAAGGCAACAGATAATCGCGAAGGAGGCAACAATAGTTGCCAAGGATTTCAACTATAAACAATGCTATTATGCCGCCCTCAATAGCAAGTTCACCAAAACAAAATACCAAGATTGCATAACAAAAAAGCTAAAAATATAGGAATCAACTCAACGGACGAAAACATCGAAATACCCTGGAATACCATAACGGAGGCATTAAAAGCGGCTGCCCAGGAAACTTTAACTCTTCAGCCAGTTCTTTTCAGAGATCATCGACTAGCTCTTGCTAATCTACAAAAGGGTAAATTTTTACAAAGCAGGCAACCAGATAATCCAAATAGGCATAACCGCGTAAAAGAATGTCAGTCAACACTTCAAAAGGTTAAATATCAGGAGGAACAAAAAGCATGCAGGGCCTGCCTCAGCGGACTGGGAAAAAACCACCCTGCAAAACGCACGCAGATGCTGTACTTTTTTTACAGGAGAAACAAACTGCAAAAAAAAAAACGTCGAAAAAGATCTACTCATGTACCGATGACCAATGGAAGCAAATTCTAAAAAAAATCCGAGGGCCGTATTATACCAACAGTTAATATAAAAAAGCCAATAACCGAAGTACAAGGTGATGGACCCACTACAGATCACGTAATGGAAATCATCAAGAAAATGCGGAACGGGAGAGCTCCCGGGACTGACCAAGTAAGTAGTAATCGAGCTCTACAAAGCGATGCCCCTAATACTACAGGAAGCCGTCACCAAAACATGAATAAAGCCTGGACGCCGAAGGAAGCACCTAACACATGGCTGGAGACCGCGCAAGTGCCAATCCCAAAAAACAACAACCCTAAAGATGCGAATGACTATCGCCGCATATCGGTTTGCAATACGGGTTACAGAATCTACGCCTCATACGTCCTAAAAAAACTAGATAATATAATAACGGAATTGGGCAACTACCAAGCGGCCTTCTTAAACAATAGATCAACAGACGACCACAACATCTTCACACTCAAAAGGGTCTTAGACGAGGAATAGTAATTTTATTATGATATAGGTACTCGTAAGTGCGGTAAGTTGAAAATTACAGCCCAGGCGATATTGCTAGCCCGAGCCGTAGGCGAGGGCTATAAGAAAGCAGGCTGTAATTATCAAAGCACACGTAGGTATGTCATAAAGCTTGTTAAAGCAGTTATAAAAATTTGAACAATTTATAAATATTTATTTATTATATTTTATCTCCCAAAGTTAATTTTATTCATAAAATGTTGACCACTTTTCTGACATAAAAACTCTGCTAAGATTTAAAAAAGTACCGTTCGTTTTAGACGGAGCATCTAGATAAACCGTGCGTTCCTCGCCTACGGCTCGGGCTAGCAATATCGCCTCGGCTGTAATTTTCAACTTACCGCACTTATATCATAATGTACTATTATGTACTCGCCCTTGACATAGAAAGAGCCTTTGACAACGTGGGCCTCAATGCAGTAAGAGATATCCTACTACAACGTACCAACAAACCGCTAACTAACAGGATAATCAAGGTATACTTGAATGAACGAACATGCATCAAATGGTGTGGCCAGCAAAGTAGTTGGATTATTAAAGGAAAGGGAGTCAAACAAGGTTGCAAGGTGTAAACAGGCTAGGGGACAGAGCCCCTCGCCTGTTTACACTGGGCATCGACGAAGTCCTTAGAACCCTCGAGGAGGAAACCCAATTAATAAAACTTGACCAGGATCGTGAAATCTCACTACCCCTGGTACTATCATTTGCGGACGACCTTATCTTCATTACAGATGACCTAGATGGGTTAGAAGGTATCTTATATATTAAACCCCTACTAGATAGTGTAGGCTTCCAAGTAAACGAAACAAAAACAAAAATACTAACTAGGGACCCCATAGCTACACAGAAAGCGACCTACGTAACCCTTAATGGAATAAGCATACCGACATGTGATGAGATTAAATACCTAGGTACACTTACCTATAACATCTACATTAAGCAGAAAATGCACTATTAAAAAACGTTTCAAACAGGCCATAAGAAACGCCAAATCGTTATGAACATTCATAAAACACTCAAATATGGACTGGAAATTAGCCAGACTTATGTATCGAATGGTGATCGTTCCGTGCATGATACATGGTTTAGTAAGTATCGGCACTTACTAAAGATAACAGGTCAAGACTCAGAAAATATGAGCGAGTTATCATGAGAGATTTGATAAACCACTCCAGGAATAAACCGAGACAAAAGAAAATGCATGAAATCTTAGACAGAAAAACAGTAACCAAACGCATCAAGAACCACAGGATGTGCTACCTCGCAATGCTTACAGGCGCCGCGTACCACATCTGCTGCATGCAGCAATGGAGTACAAGGCCAAGAGCAAGAAGGTCGGTCGACCTATCTACACGTGGAACGACAACCTAAAACAGGACATGAAGTACTTCGACAAGGGAATCGATTTTTGGATGGATACGGCTGAAGACAAAAACAAGATCAAGATTGCTGCTAGTGAAATATTATAAAAAACCGGAAACGGATAGTAGCAAGAACTCCGTCGACGACATTGAAAACAGAAACATCTAACACAACATAACACAGCAGAGCAAGGACATACAATTACAAAATAACCGAGAAAGCAGTAGAACCTCGCCAAAAGATTCACGGGTGAAGCTCGACCTGAAGCATCTGGCCGCGTAGTCTTTAAATGATGCCCATCCATAGACAAATATCACCCATCTCTCCACTAGTCCAATGCTTCCTCTAGGATGCAAATCCAGTAGGCTCTTAAATCCTACCCTTTCCTACGGGCACGTCTTCCTTACAAAAACCGCGCCCCCCGGTCTACTTCTTGATATGCAATGGTCGCTGTAGAACCATGAACATGAGGCTACAGGGAGCTAGAGCGAATCTTGGGGTTCATTCGATTAATCGAGTCTGGTCTCTCTCACGCTGGGATCGGTGCAATTCATTCATTCATTCAATCGAATAAAAGTGATCTGGTGATGGAAAAATCAGCCATTATAAATACAATAAGGGCTAATTTTTCCAGCGCCAGATATTTTTATGCGAGGAATAATTTTTGGTTTTGGACAGTTCTTCCATAGAAAATCTGTCACATGTTAATTTTATTCCGCCAATGAAAATTATCTGTCGATTGAAAAATCAGCCCTAAGTAAGATAGCACTGTCAGTTTACTGTTAGGGTTAAAGAGGACACCAAAGGAAAGGTCGTTTTAACGATTTAAATAAATAAAAGGATAATAATACGTTTATTTATATATTGCAAGGTGCGTTTTACTAATATTACGTAAGACGTGTGATCTCTACAGTTGTACCTACATGTGGACATTAAGGTTTAGCTCGTTTATTGTTATGGCATGTAGAACATTATTATATTATATTTCTTTTTTTATCTACGCAATAACTGTCCATTCCAAGGAGATCGCAGAAAGCGATAAGGCCGCCCATTGTATGTTTTGTAGCCGTATAATCGTATGTTTTGTTATGTATTTTCTGGTGTACAATAAAGTATTTATAACTACTAGGTGTGGCGTAAATAATGGATAAAACTGGACCTGAAACTGTCGATTGGCTAGATTATCATCTATCATATACCCCACTTATATCGCCATATGATGACCAAATTATTGATATTTTAAATAAAAATCGTCTCTCACAAAATCAGCTGCCAATTCTACAATTGGTGATTCTTTCTCGTTTTGTTTTTTTATGTCACTCCTGAATATTTGTATTATCAGATCAGTATCAAGATAACATTGTATACTTACATTGATTACATTTTAAAATAACATTGCATAAAATACTTATTCTCAAATTTTAACATTTTTTCTACGGTATTATGCAATTTTGGGCCCCTGCATCAAAACAAAATGTACTACACTGCGGTGGCCCATTATTTTAGAAAATTGCCTACTTAATGCAGATTCTAAAATGGTATAATGATAACCGGTATCTTGATAAAGTACAAAGTTATTGCAGTTTGAATTGATATGGGTCTTATGTTTGAAAATAACAACCAAGTCCTAAATTATTCTCTTACTTCTGTTATTACAAAAAACAATAATGTCTAAAATCATATTATCGGTGTTATGTGAGTGCAGAAACTTGATTCGGGTAAAAAAAAAAAACTCACCTAATCTGCTTTTATGGACGACTATCTGGAATCCTAATCGTGTTCTGTAATCAAAAGCGTTGCTTGCTAGTAAAGGACAGACGTATTGTGAGAAAGAAAGAGAAGATGATGATTTTTTGCAAATAGCATTCATTCGAACGAGATAAAACGACGTCGCTAAAGTTCTCGTACTTAATCGCACGCATCCGTATCTCGTGCCCCTCCCTGTTGTTATCATTTATTCGTGAGTTAATGCTTTTCTTATCGGACTCCAATCTGCCTGTGTATTGGACTTGTTTTTTGAGTGATCTCGACAACATTGCTATTACCATCTGGACTGTGATTTGCTCAGTGATTTGGACGGTAGTAGGTTGTCATCAGCAATCGCAAGCGGGACTGAAAGTCTCCTATTACTTGAGACTTGAATATAGGTAAGGGGCAGTTAATTTTTTACGTAAGACCATTTTAAACACTTTCTGACTCCCCTACCCCCTACGTAATACAAATTAAGACTTGGAAGAACCCCTTAGCTGCCTTTCAATCTTGCGTAAGATATCTACTAAAATTGCAATGAAAAAGTAGCAAAAATATAAAAACGCGTTGGTGTGTGTTATAAAAAAGTAACGTTTTAACATGAGACGGTATGTGCGGTAAAATTATTATACGTATCATCTACGTAATATTGTGTGGCATTGTGTCGTTTCTGAAGATCGAATGTTGGGTAGGATCTATACCGCTACCTACAAGGTTCTTTTCAAAATAGGTATTTACTATCAGCGCTCCCCTGTCAATTTTAATAGAGCGCCAAAATATCATTGTAGCACTTTTTATTTATTATATCATCGGCCATGACGCTATGTTACAAAATGAACCTAGGAGTATGGAGAGTATGGAGCGCTGGCGCACGGCGACTGCTGTGGTGACGGGAGCTACCGGCGGCGTCGGAGGCGCTCTCTGTGTTGGCTTGGCGAATGCCGGACTGACTGTCATCGCGGTAGATGTGCACTTAGATCGTATTCCTGTAAGTCAAACTGGTGTTGTTGTGAGGTCAGCATTGCTATAATAATAATAATTATAATTTATTTATTTGACAGACAACAAAGGTCCCACACTGACAAAAACAAAAATACTCGAAAGATATTAGCTACAACAATATATATCTTACTCGTACATTCAGATAAGAAAATATTTTTATTACTGGTCCTTCCCTTCGTTAGTCTAATGGTCACGCGATTGCTGGGCGTAGAGCCCTGGGTTAGGTCTCCAGGTAGAGAAATATAACTGGCCCTGAGTGATCTGTAGTTTTGTTCCTCTTCCTACCACCTTAGCAAATAAACGCGTGATGTTACCTGTTCATAATACTTAGGTACTCATTTAATATTTTCTCAGATTTATTCGTATTCTATAGATAAAGTTTGTTCTATTTACATAATAGGAACTGCAGTCGGATACCACAAATGGGAAAATAATTCCAAGACATTGCGATATCTCGAGCCCTAAAGAGGTGACGGAGACCTTCAAGTGGGTTAACGAGGAGTTTGGTGGTGTACACATTCTGGTCAATTGTGCCGGCGTGCTGTACCAAGGACATATCACTGGTACGTACCTAATTGTTGCTCACTTTATTACGTAGCTATATAGTTACCATCATCTTTATCATTATGAACCAAAACCCAATAACGCAACGCAAACACTACCTAATGCTACACCAATCTAACGCATATGCTACACAAATACTACGCAATGATACAAGTACGTTCGCAAACGCTACGACACTGCTACGCAAACTACACAATTGCTACGACTACAATGCGACAACTCTGCGATTGTGCCACGACAACGGTACGACCCTGCTACGCAAACTCTACACAGTCGCTACGACAGCGCCGGCGCTGTAGCACCGCTACGACAAAGCTACGATAACTCTACGGCTGCGCTACGACACTGCTACGCGAGCTTTGTACAATCCAAATAGCAAAATGGTGGTCCTGTACGCCTGGCGAGTGCCGCTTACTGGTGTAATTAGTCCTGTAATAATCTCGCGCGTGCCGCTTCCTGGTGTAGTTAGTCCTGTAGGTAACGATCTCGCGCGTGCCGCTTACTGGTATAATTACTCCTGTAACGATCTCGCGCGTGCTGCTTACTGGTGTAATTACTCCTGTAAAGATCTCGCGCGTGCCGCTTACTGGTGTAATTACTGCTGTAACGATCTCGCGCGTGCCGTTTACTGGATAAAAAAATAAAATTAAAGTTGTCAAAAAATAAAAGGCCCGTTTTGACGTTGACAGTTCTAGTAGTTAATAAAGATCAAATTCGCAAACCACGTATTCGTTTGTATGAAACTGACAGGTGTCAAGAACGCATTCTCAAATGTCAAAACGGGCCTTTTATTTTTTGACAACTTTAGTCTTATAGCGATCTCGCGCGTGCCGCTTACTGGTTTAATTACTCCTATAATGATCTCGCGCGTGCCGCTTACCGTTGTAATTAGTCCTGTAACGATCTCGTGCGAACGGCTACTGGTGTGTTTAGTTCTGTAACGATCTCGAGCGTGCGGCTTACTGGTGTACTTAGTCCTGTAACGATCTCATACGTGCCATTAACTGGTAACTAATATCGCTACGAAACGGTTACGCCAATACTACAACATCGCCACGACAAAGCTAGCACACGCTTTGATCACGTTGGCCAGAAAAAAATTGAGACGATAGGACGTCGTATCGAGTAATGTAACCCATCAGGGTATCAAACCCATCAGGGTTACATCACTGCAAAAGCTACATGGTGTAGCTACACTAACATAGTTAGGTACCTAACTACATAATATTCTATGTAAAGAGTTCTCTTTTGACCCATTTACCACCAAAGCCCATTCTGCACGCACTCGGCTGGATGCCAACTTTTTTAACAGCGCGTAGTGTTTTATTTTTTAGTTAAATTTTTCCCCATGTCACTATTGCCAAACATGGCGCCTGAATGTATCTATTTAATGCTTTGCTTATTTAATTCATTTTATTTGTATTTTTATCGTGCTTGCTATTTAGTTTTTAGTCCTAAGATTTCTACTACCTTCTCTATGTCTACTCGTGAGTACAAGGGGATCTACTCCGAAGTAGTATCGACCGAATGTTCGGCCGTTTTCTGCTACGAAGTTACTATTTGGTTCGGTGAGTCCCGATCCTACACACCTACACTCTTTCGAATAAGTTCCTCTTAAGAATAAGGAAGTGGTGAAGGGCGGGCGTTTTTGGGGGACTGTCTTTTGTAATTTTGACGTTCAAAAAGTGCTGATTCTCAGCCTAATTTGAATAAATGACTTTTGATTTTGATTTTGAATATTGACTATGGTCCCGACCCAACTGAGCCGATCCGAACTTTTGTCGCATTTTTCAATAATATTCAGTTCGGCCATGTGTCGGTCCGATCCGAACATTCGCACTTTGCACTTCGGAGTAGACCCCCTGTAATTGGCTCTGTGTCGCTTACACAATTGTTATTAATTTGGTTTAGCTGTTGGTTCTCCTACTTATAAATAAATAAATAATTATGTTAGTGTAGTCTACTATTGTAAGTGTAGTCGGCATCTATGTACTATCGACAGTTTTTGCAACTTTTCTACTTGCAGACGTGGGCAGTAAAACATTGAGCGACGATGCAATTATTACAACTATCGACGTGAACCTTAAGGGCATGATCTTTTGCACTCGCCACGCCATCGCCTCCATGAGACAATATAAGATAGATGGCCACATTATCAATATAAACAGGTAGGCAGCATTCAAAGATACCGTTACCAATGTAGGCAAATACCTTTAGGCAAGGTGGTCCCCGTTTGAAGTGTACCTACAGTTGTCGGTTCCTACGTCCTAATTATGTCCCATTATTGAGGACGTACATTGGGCAAAGATCCAAGCCCCGGGCTGATATTTTGCACTTCTTAAAGTGAGCCAGGAGTTAGGACCTCATGTTAATTCAAGGCTCTCCCCCACAGGCGCGTTATTAACTTTCGATAATATCGGATGCGTTATTGCGATATCCATTTTCAGTAAATTTTGTATTATTAGGATGGTCACGAAGTTGGACACTGCTGCGATACTAACGACGCAATAGAAGTACGACAGTTGCGTTCCTCCGTCCTGCGATATTCCTATATGAATTCTTAGAATATTTTGTATTAGGACGCATACGATCCTACACACACATGAGTTAATAACGTATTAACGTTTAGTTTTGCTTTGGTGTAGCTTACACGTATACGTCAGAAATATCGGACGATAAAAACGCAGCTGTGTGGCAAAGAATCGGGACGCATTATCGCAATAACGCATCCGATATTATAGGCGGTCGGCGGGCGAGGGCCTTTAATCTGGGAGACTTGTGCTTCTAACCATTTCCAAAATGAGAATTATATAGTTATTTGTTAATAGACGACACGGTTGGCGCATTAGTTAGGCGATTGACTGCTGCGCTGCGTGTCGCGGGTTCGATTCCCGCACGGAACGAATACTTGTATGACCTACAAGTAGTCGTTCCGGGTCTGGCTGTTTGTGTATGGGAGTTTAAATGTTTGTAAACGCACCCACGATACAGGAGAAATACCTAGTGCGGGGCAACGTTTAAAAAAAATAAAATAAAAATAGTTTTGTTTAATCCTCCAGTATTGCCGGCCACTACATTCCTTGGGCGGACAATATGAACGTGTACGCGACAACGAAGCACGCGGTCACTGCGTTCACGGCGTCTCTCAATACGGAACTGGCTGCATTTAAAAACAAAATAAAAACTACGGTACGTTTGAACAAATAGGTTCATGATGGCAGTGGGTTCATGAGAATGGTGCATGTACAGCTTGGGTGGCTTAAACCGTTGAGCAAATATGTCTTTTTAAAAGACTAGGGTACTAGGTACCAGCTACTAATATGTATAACTTTAAATCTTAAAATTTAACTTTAAATTAAAAAGTTATACCTAGTATAACTTTAAAGTTATACTAGGTATAACTTTAAATCCCGGCCTTGGTTACTTATGTCCTTTGGTGGCCGTACATTCCCGATATACACGTGGGCGAAGCGGCAGGCAAAAGCTAGTGAAATATAAAGCATTGTGACCGCAAATCTCTAGTTTATCTACACAGGTACTACGAAAAATCTCACTTGCCGCAAAAACTAAGTTACCTTGCCACTTTTGTACTAAAATTAAATGGCACGCGATATTATTAATGCTCTTCCTCCTTTCTCAACAAACCGGTTGGTTGTTGATAGTTGATTTGCAACCTTCTGGTAGGCCTTCACTTTGAAAGTTACGTTTAAAAAACTTTGTTTTCATTTCAATGTTATTTAGAGCATATCTCCAGGCTTGGTCAACACTTCAATGTCAAGCTACGTGGAACAGATGAAGATGGTAGCGCTGCAGCCACGCGACCTGGCGGATGCGGTTCTGTACGTGCTCTCCACGCCGCCACACGTCAATGTAAGCTTTTCTTGTTTCACCTGTGATACTCGTCACTGGCCTGTACTTGATGCTGGTGTCTAGTCAATGGCCAGCTACATGGAATAGATGAAGATGACAGTACTGCAGCCATGTGACATGACACCTTAGTAATGTAAGTGATCCGCACGCCGCGCCGCCAGTGTGCTTACACAGGCGGCATGTTGCACTTATGGTACTTGTTGCTATCATGTTTTCGATAGGGGCTGTCGAAATGGCAAACAATTAGCTGAGAAATAGTGTGACCCAAAAATACCTACACTTATAAATCAAATTAATAAATGACTCAATTACCAATTCGAACTTATTTCGTTTCAGATTAGTGAATTGACTATAACACCAGTTATGGAGAAGCGGCTGTAAAGAGTTCAAGCACAAAATTGCTACCTGCAAAAAGCTACAATATTATCGGTGTTATAATTTAATTATTATGTACCTTATTGTTAAAAAATATAGCTACTTACTGCTAAAATTTGTTATTGAATTGTTATTATGTTGTCTATAATAAAGGTTTTTTTTACTAGAACTGCTATTTGTCTCTATTAGAATAGAATAATAATAAGAATAGAAAAATACTCTTTTATTATTACAGATGTAAATGTAGAAATCCATCATCAGATCAAGTATATGATTTTGAGGCTGTAGGTCTAGGTAGGTATATACATACATATACAATACCTATTGTAATGACATCCCAATATCTTATTGACAGGTAATACCTTACAATAATATATTGGGATGCCTCGATCCAGATTCGGAAAGAATTGATTACGAGATTGGTTTAATTTCTGATATGGTATGACGCAATAATTCGATCTGTCTTTGGACATACCTAGTTATCATTGCGTATGTAAATATCTGTGAGTACTTGATTTTTAACAGAGATATTTTTAAATATATATGCCTAGTTCAGAGTAAATAGAAGGTCCAAGGCGAATGAACGCGGCGTAGTCTACTTGCGTACGCAAATTAAAAAAAAAAAACATCACATCGAAGTATTTCAGTTGTATATTTACTGTTTGCATGAAGGATTCATACTGCTAAAGTTCCTATGACAGTTGTTGACAATGTATCTTTTAGATACGTAAATATAAAGAGTTGATAGGTACCGAATTCATGCGATAAGTACCTACTCTTATATCAATGAACCAGGAGCAAAGACATGACATGACCAAAGTTGTGTTTCCA
Source organism: Apamea crenata (assembly GCA_949629185.1). Lineage (NCBI taxonomy): Eukaryota > Metazoa > Arthropoda > Insecta > Lepidoptera > Noctuidae > Apamea > Apamea crenata. Next base: position 12,040,185 of record OX451372.1, read on the forward strand.
GATTAGTGTGGGGCAAAAGAAGTGTAGCAATTTAAATTTAAATAAGATGATATTTTTATTATACCCTGTCCATTAGGTTAACCTTTTTTGACAGCAGTCTTAGAACGTACATATTCTAGATCATGTAAAGTTAACGGAAAACGGTTTACCTAATGGACAGGGTCTAGTAACAAACCTCATACTTAATCTTTAACGTTTATCTAGGGCTCGTTTATTCTTGGTTTTCGATCGAATTCAGCCTCTTGATTCTCAAGGCTTTTAGTTCGATCACAATTCAATTCATTCTGTGTTGCAAAGTTGTAGTGAGCGGTCAAATCGGAATTTAAAATTCAAGGCAAGCTTAAAAGTTAACGGTCGGACACTATCCATAAATAAATGTAAGTACTAACTTTATTATTATAATGTTCATTTATAAAAGCTGTCGTTTTGCATCCTCGTCAAATTCTTAGGTTTTTTTTTCTTATTTTTAAACACATTTTAAAACGCGGCCTGTGTGAGACCCTACTGGAACTGCCCTTTTACACGCACATAAAAACGCGGCCGCTTATACGATACCATAAACGCGATTCTGTTCTTTCAAAGTGGTGTGTATTCTGAAATACTGTAAAAAAAAACAAGCATTATTTACCATAAATCGTAATTTTATTTGATTAATGTCTTTCATAACAGCCTCCTGAAATTTGACGAGGATGCAAAACAACAGCTTGTATGTATAATTCGTAAAATAAACCGCGAAGATTAGAATATATGTACAGTATTATTCTAATGATTGTTACATTGATAAGACATTTAGGGTATAATATCTTTCGATTTATTTTTTGGTTTCGGGTTCGGTTCCGGCTCTAATAATTTTAAATAATACTCACTTTATTTTATTGTTACTGCGCGGACGGTGTTGTTTATGTATGGAGTTATTGGAAGATGAAGATACAGTTGATCATATTGTGAGGAATGATAGGGATCGTACGGTGTTAACTTAAAAATAGAACCGGCCATTGATCGCTGGTTTGGTAAGATCGGAAGACGCCAGAGGGTGCCTTTCATGCCTTTGCTAGAACAAGGCATTGGGGTGACTCTTTGTGTGATGCTGGTAGAACTGAAGGTTAAAGAACATTTTGATTAAATAGACACTGGACGAATTACATGCTAACAACGTCGGCAATATTGTTGTTGACATATATTATGGCAAATAATTTAGTTTAATGTTTTGTGTTTCGTAATGTTACTTACTTACTCATCTGCCTAGCCTTTTCCCGACTATGTTGGGGTTGGCTTCCAGTCTAACCGGATGCGTTTAACCGTGCCGATTTACGTGCTTACCAAGACACGGAGAGGTCTCGGTATTTTAAAGATGACCCATGTCACCCATCCCCGGACCAACCGCGGCAAGCGTAGCTTAACCTGATCGATTGACCTGTGCGCCTGTTATTATTTAGCCACGGACCCCTACCTAATTATTATTATTATTAATTACTATTGCATAGAATCAAGTTCTTCTAACTGTACAGAGAGCTGTGCTGCTGGGGAGTTTGTTGCGCCACTTCTTCATAGCTAAAGCACTAGGAAGTGGTGAAGAGCGGGCGTTTTGGGGGACTGTCTTATGTAATTTTGACGTTCAAAAAGTGCTGATTCTCAGCCTAAATAAATGACATTTGTTTTTGGTTGTGACGGCTGCAAGTGTTGATATCGCCAGAGTTGAGCGTCGCATGGAACAGATGAAATGCTTACGTCATGAGGTCCGCCTTTGTGCAGATTTTTTACTTGTGCTTAAAACATTGAATGAACGTGTTGGTACAGAACGTTTGAACAGCATGGATCGCTGGGTCGGCAAGACTGCTGTGGTGACAGGCGCGAGCTCGGGTATCGGGGCAGCCATCTGTGTGGAGCTGGCCAATGCTGGCATCAACGTCGTCGGCCTCGCCAGGAGGACTGGACCCATTGAGGTGAGACTACTACACCTACACTACCCCCCCCCCCCCCACCTACTCGTTAGTAACTAATGAAATCAAGCCACAGAAACTTAAAAAGTTTCATCAATTTCTTGAAAAATATTACAACCCGATAATATTTTCCAAGAAATTGTTGAAACTTTCGATTCATAATAAATTGCGAAGAATCACCATACACCGTGGCAATCCTCTTAGGCATTTTTACCATTGACAGCGATGCTGGCGCCCAATTGATGCTTAAGGAGCTGCTCCCCTTTTTATATACCTACATACCTAATGATTATTATAAACTAGCAGCGCCCCGTGGTTTTACCCGCATAAGTCTCGATCCACTGGGAATATCGGTATACGAAGTATTCCATGTCCCAACCCAGGTCAAGGGCTAGCCATGTACCAAATTTCATCCAAATCCGTTCAGCTGTTTTAGTGCGAAAGTGCAACAAACCAATAAACTTACTTTCACGTTTATTTTTTAGTTAAGATTGGGATTGCTTCTATAATGTATTTTGCACAGAGTTTTCTGACTATTAGAATTAAAATCTACAAGCCTAACCTAAGTAGATAGTTGTGTAATACCTTATGATCTAATGATAAGTTAACTGACTACAATAGCTATTCCTACGTAGTTCGTTATATAAGTGTCTCACGGTTCGACGAACACAATCATAAACGGGGCTCACTTTCAGTTGATTGTTGGTTTACATAACGCTTTTTTCTTTAGCGACACAGTGAAGGCAAAAGAGACAACATGTTGTTTTCGTGACATGACTAAAAGAACTTTGCAGGTAACTTAAAACAAAAGGTGTAATACCTTTTGTTTTCCAAAGATATTTAAATAGTTTTTTAATTAAATCTAAATTGTCCAATTTAAGTGGCACGGCGGCGGCGGTGGTGATCTAATATTTCCCAACGATTCGTTTCTGATGCGATTTGTCCGGCTTCTCATTAGGGTTTCATAAGTACCGCTGCTGTTTTTTGTCGTCTGCGGATTCACATACTGATAATGACTGACTTTATGTGCAGGAATTGAAATCGCAAATGACGGGCAATGGCACGATCACAGCTCGGAAGTGCGACGTGTCCAGCGCGGAGGAAGTGGCGGCAACGTTTAAATGGGTCGACGACAGCTTCGGCTGCGTTCACATCCTGGTCAACAACGCGGGGGTGTTCCTGCAAGGGGGCATCACTGGTAGGTTGCAGATACAGCGTGGGGACGGCAATAAAGACTGTACTGTCGACCGCAAGTCAGTGGTAATTCAATGAACTAGCCTAGTGCCTAGGGTGTTTCAATAGTTCATTTAAACTTAACTGGTTTTGTTCTCATGATATATAGTATATGTGATCTGAATGCTCACTGTGAGGGATCGTATCGGTTTTCTTTTCTACGATTACCTATACAGGGTGGCAGGGACATCGAAGCGCAAACTGTAACAATGAATTCAGCACATGAGCTTAGACCCCATAGTGTAGAAATTTTTCGTCGGTTATCAAAAAAAAATCTTCTGTTTCATAGAAAAGTGCAATACATACGCGGTCAGAATGTATGGAACAGCAATTTTTTTTTTCATAACCGACGAAAAATTTCGGAGCTATGGGGTCTAAACTCGTGTGCTGAATCCGTGGTTATAGCTTGCGGGTCGATGTCCATGCCACCCTGTATTTAACCGGTTTTGGTGAACTCGTGAATTTACCGACAAGGATAAGTTTTGTAACAGCACATAACGAAGTACAAACCGATTAAAACTTTCAAGAATTGAGTCATACTATAACGTAGCATTACATACTTCAAGGTTATGTATTGATTAAATTTAATTTCAATGCATGTGAGAAAAGGTTCCAATCAAGCTAGATTGGAACCTTTTCTCACTTGGTTTAATTTATCCGTCTACAGTCGGCCAACTCCAAAATCGGTCTTTGTCACAATATTTTCAATGTTTTATCTATTTCAGACGTCGGCAACGATATGCTGAGCGAGAAGGACGTGTTTTCGGTCATTGACATCAACTTGAAAGGCCCCATTCTTTGCGCGAGGCACGCCGTCTCCTCTATGACGACCAATGACTTCGATGGACATGTTGTTAATATTAACAGGTAAATTATTATACTGGCTCCTTTAATGATTCTGTCACTACAATTTTTGCATTAATTTTGGAGTTTCATCATAATATCAAGTTCGATAACGGTAAACTAATAAATAACTAGTGCTTGCAATTTGCATTAGACATGAATAGACAGTCTAGGTTATGTTGATCTGCTGAACTGTGGCAGAACAAGCCTGTCGGGGGCCCGGGGCGGTAAAACTAAATGAGCCCCCAGGACCGAGGTCGAAACATTCATCTACAAGGACTACAACATTTTCACAACCACAAAATAGAAAACATCTATACCTATTTAATAAAAGATAAATAAAAAATCAATTTGCATTAATCTCGTGTAATTGTCGCGTGATTGTGTAACTAGGTACTATTGTATTAATTTATAATTAGTCGTTGTTATTGTATTGTGTCGCGTGTTGCAGTATCGCGGGTCACTACGTGCCGATGTCGTCCAAGTTCAACGTGTACACCAGCACTAAGTACGGCATCACCGGCTTCAGCGCCGGACTCCTCAATGAACTGGCTAATCATAAGAACAAGATCAAAGTTACCGTAAGTTGATAGTGTAATTAGGTTTACATTGGCAGGAGACCTCGAATTGACAAACGTTCCTGCCGCTGAACCAGTTACATCGACACTGGAGGGCGGAATCGAAACTGGCTATTTGCGTAACTTGGTACGGGCACGGTACCTCCAAAGTAGTAGATTATTCTAGATCTACTCATTGTTATCGACCAGAGGCCTATAGTTGCAAGTTGTATCTTTTACTGTGAGAATTTAGTTAGTCATTTTATTTTAAAGTGTTTTTGCCAATAAACGCATGAATTTTCTTTTTCCCTTTCAAGTTCGCTGCAGTACCTACATAGCCTTCTTCCAAAAATGGTCAGATACGAATTTGTTATAAAAAATCTCACCTACTATTTATTAAGGCAGGGCAGACGTTAAATAGGTATATCATACATATTTGATATAGGAATTTGACTTGTATAACGACGTTGTATCCAGACCCAGCCGCAAAGTGCATAATATATGCTGAATGTAAAATAGGCGTAGAATCAAATTATTTTCTAATAATGTATATTGCATGACTATCACTATATACAGGGTGGCAGGGACATCGACGCGCAAACTGTAACCATGGATTCAGCACATGAGCTTAGACCCACCCCTTAGCGCCGAAATTTTTCGTCGGTTATTAAAAAAAAATATTGCTGTTCCATTATACGTTTTGACCGCGTAGGTATGCACTTTTCTATGAAACAGAAGATTTTTTTTGATAACCGACGAAAAATTTCGACGCTATGGGGTCTAAACTCATGTGCTGAATCCATGGTTACAGTTTGCGCGTCGATGTCCCTGCCACCCAGTATAACAAATTGATGGTTTCAAAACTCTCAGCCTCAAAACGTGTGAATCTAAGCTATTCAACTTTCTCATAAGCAAATGTTACTACTCGACTAATGATTTTATGAATGAAAAATTGACCTCAAAATTTGACATTATGGCTTCATCATAATTAGTTTGACTTTATTGAATTTTGACTTACACAATTAATCTCTCTGACAACTCTTTATTCCACGTATTTGTAAGTAAAACTTTGTAATGCTAATGATAAATAACTTAATTTTGTTATAATAATAACCCATGATTTTACAAACAATATTTGTACGCCGGGAACGGCAGAATATTATGATCTAAACACATATACCTAACAACTTTGCAACAATATTCTAACAAATAAATGCATTCTATTCTATAAGTTTGCAAGAGAAGATCAATATGTATTCATATAATGTTTTTTGTCGTCAGAGCGTGTCCCCGGGGTTAGTGGCCACAGGTATAGATGTGGCGTCGGCCGAGGAGCAGCAGCGCATGCCGGCACTGCGCCCCAAGGACGTGGCTGATGCTGTGCTCTACGTGCTCTCCACGCCTCCTACTGTCAACGTTAGTATTGCATATACTTACACCTTGATATGACCGACTAGTAATACCCACAATGTTGTGATGAAAACATGCTATCGCGAATCTGGTGAAGGTGGAAAGTTGAAAGCATTTCTTTCAACTATATCAGTTCTGATATAATGAAGTTAGCTGTTGTTATGTTGAATTGTTCTCATACATGAAGTAATTATAACGCTTCCATAAATTAGGAGCAAGTTTACGTTATACTCATAAAAAACCAAATCAAAGGAACTGCATGCATTACCTACTCAAGGTTATATTAATAATCAATCGTGGCCAGTGATAATTTATTCCCGAGAACTCTATAATAGTTTTATTGTGTTTTTAAATCATTCCAACTCGTTCTAAATCCTTCGTTTGTTTCTAGTTCTACACGATGCAAAACTAGAAAAAACAATACGACACCATACGACGGGACGAATCCCGATATTCAGTTGTACTTTCTGTAGGGATTCGTCCTATGAAAGTGTAAACCAAGGAAAAATAAGTGATGACCAATATAATTCATGTTTTCAGATAAACGAGCTTACAATAACACCAGTGACAGAAAGAAGGTTATAATTAAAAAGTATTTATTGACTACAAATGGCACAACACTAGAAATGCACTATAATTACGATACGAGAAAGACTAGACGGATGCATTTGCGAAGGAAGACGACGCGAGGCCGATCATGCTGGTACCGAATTGCAGCAGTGCACGGAAGACGTCCATCTTCAGGATCCACATGGGAGACGACGATGACGACGACTGCGATGATGACTGCGCCTGCACATAAAATAAGAACATTATTTAACGATATAGTTTTGACCTGAGATACAGGTTTATTCTTAGTTCAGGTAGAATCCAATTATTTCTTACCTACCTCTAGTTTTAGGCACAATTTTGTAAATATTTATGTACTTAAATCAATTATTTCAATAAATTTCAATAAACAATTTCAATTTTTTTTCAATTTCAATTAACAATTTCATTTCATTTCATAATTATATTTAGTATGGATGATTTGGTTATAACATCTTCTAAATTATCATAAATACAGTTATATCTAAAATTCGTTAGCATGACGGCACATGGAAAATACTTACTTTAAGTTATCTGCAACGGAATCAATTCAATAAATAATATTAAGTGTTTTGTGTTTATTATTATTTTAACATCTTACTAAAATGGCTCTATAGTATACATATATTCCTACTTATTAAACTAATAAATGTATAACGATAACATGCTTAAATTAATAACCTTTTTCGGGTATGTCATTAAACTAACGTTAGTAATACATTGGCAAAGGAGCAGCGACGCAAGTGTTTTTAAAAATTCTACGAGATTATGCCTTTGAATTTATTAAATACTCTTCAATACAGGTACATATATTGACTTTCCCACGAGCTACAGTATCATGATTTTTTCTTAAACTAGGAAGTGTTTTGTTTTTATCGCCGCCAATCGCTGCCTCCAGAGCTTGTTTTGGACATTTCTCCGAGTAGGCCCATCAGTAGACTTGCAAAGAATCCTGCTGAGTCTGCCATCTTCATTCCTCCGTTCTCCTCATCTGACGCTGATGCATCCGGATCACCACCCTGCGACAGTTCATGTTTTAATGCAACTCCACTAATATGTGGGTTTTTAACAGAAATGCATTATTAGATTGGCTCTTACCGCGCTTGTCCCTTTCACTAATGTGGATATGAACTTTCCAAAGAAGGCACCGTTATTTTTCTGGAATACACACACATTACATATAGAAACTGGGTAAAAACGAAATACTGAAAATAAACAAAAAACGGAAAATTATAACGTACCGCTCCACCTCCAGTGATAGTGTCAAGAGATGTCAGAAGATAACTTCCAATGATCTCTCCAGGGTTCTGGTTACCATCAGACTTAAAGAAAATACGTCAGTCCGTATTAAGATCTAATCGTTTTAGTAAAGAATACAAGTATTTTGAAATATCTTATTTCTACACTCACCAGCAAGCCAACAAAAAGTCCTAATCCGGTTGCTATAATGGCATTTATGTCAACGCCATCTCCCTGAAAATGCTCGTTTGTTAGTGAATCCTATAAATAAAGTAATATATGTATAAACTAGCCCTTATCTTTTGATAAACTAATCTAACTTACGCTCAAGCTGGCGACGATACCACCCACTGTCGCTAGTAAAGTTCCCAAATCTGATTCACCATCCTGTTGAAAATGTCTGTTTTAGTCTGATATTCGATGGATGCAACACTTACTTTGGTTCCCAACTTACGCCACTCAATCCAGCAAGTAGGCCTAAAATGCCACCTCCCTGACCGTCCCCTCCAGGTACATCATCGTAATCGGAATCATTGTCATCATCATCGTCATCGTCGTCTCCATTATTACCGTTCGAAGCGGAGTCTTCTTTAGATCCACCATTTTCATTACTCTCTTTCTCAACGCTTTCTTCTGCGCCGTTATCTTCTTCGGAATCTTCAGATTCATCGCTATCATTACTATCACTGTCATCAGTCTCATCTATTTCAAGTTTTTGAAAGGGAGGAGGTTTCAAATCTACGGTGTAGTCAATGTCTATCTCATTGTCTCCAATGTCCTGACGTTTCTGTATCACCTTTATATGGTTGCGGTTGTTACGTATCAGATCTTGTATTAACTTCTTTACTATTATATTGTTGTTTTTTACCTGTAAGTTGAATGAACTTGTTAGCTTGTGAGCTTGTTGTTAGTTGTTGTTTTTGGATTTATTCTTCATTACTACCCTTCCATGCATAGAAAGTGCCAAAGAATTTGTGAAATGCAAATTAAACTTACCTTTGGTGCAAAAAGCTTCTGTGCAATAAAATCCGTGAGAGTGCATCACAAAATATAACTTAAGTACATACAACTTGAATTTTTAACCACTGAGTAAACAAACTTGTTTTAAACACTACGCAAAATAAAAGTAAAAAGCCTTGAAGGTGTTTGCGTGGACTTTACCGGTTAACCATGTGCGTTAAAGTGCAAGAATGCGAAGTAGGTTCGTTTGGATAATTTACACGAACATCCGAAAACGCCAGTTTAACTTATTGTTTTGCAAGTAAGAATATATGTTTATTTTAATTAATAATCATAAACAAAATTTAGCATGACCTTGATTTCTGTGTTTGATATGATTATTAGGTACTGAAGTAGGTAATGCGTAGTAATTTGCCTGCCATATTGCTATAGCTTTCAGAGATTATATAAACCACACAAGTTTAGAGAATACTTGTGAAACCGTGCTACCCCGGGCATTAATGCATGGGATCAAGAAGAATTAACCTAAAGTCTTCTTGATCATGTAAAGATGATCAAGAAAAAAAAAAGAAAAGAAATTTTTCTTTGAGCTAATTAGCCAATAGTGTAGTGCAGGCGAAAAGATAAAGAAAAACAAAAATTGTGCTGCTGGTCTTCGAGAATCAATTTGAGTGACATCAAAGGTCTTGGATAAAAAAGAGGAACTTACATTAGATCCACCAGACCCAGATGAGGCAGGGAACAGGGCGCTGGCCAAGTTGAGCAGACTGAAGAGATTGCTGCCACCGCCAGTCGATGGGGGCGCGTTCTGTGTGCCGTTGCCGAAGTCGTCATCATCATCATCATCGTCATCGTCGCTCTTCTCTGCGTCTATAGACACTGTGGTTGTCTTGGAATCGTCGGCTGATGCAAGGTTGAGTTTTTTCTGTAATAGAAAATTGGTAAGTTCTAGACTGTTTTCCGTTGAAAGACAAGTGTTAAAAGACAAAGTATTTGTATTCTTTTTTTCTTTAAATGAATTGATTTTGACGAGAAGAACCCTTGCGTAGGTTAAAATTAAATTGAATGCGTGTCGAACATGACTGACATTCCTAGTTTAGAAAGGACCTACTGCCTACTTTAACTGCAACAGGTAATTTAAATCAGTTATCGCAACAAGTTTTGAACTAACCAGTCTGCTTTAACTGCCTGCTCTCAAATAGGAATTAATAAAATACCAAAACAGAATAAAATTAAGTTCTAAGAGAGTTATTTTTGTAGTAAGTGAAGTAGTTTTAAAGTTTGTACTTACCGATCCTTTAGCAGCAGCAGCGGGCGACGATTCTTTAGGAGCATTATTCGGCGATGATTCCTTTGAATCAAGCTGGTTGTCAGCAAATCCTCTCCTCTGGCGGAAGCCGCTGGCTGGCACGCAGAACGCGTTCGCCATCAGGGACAGAACCAGGAACATCGCAAGACTTCGACCGCGCGCCATTGTCATCACCAACTCACTAGGTATACTGCAATCACTACACGAACGTAACCACCTAAATATTTTTTTTGCCAATTATATAGACCTTTTATTGACGAACAAGAATGTTGTGAAACTAGTTATAATTAATAAATAATGGAGCACTAGTTATATGTATACACTAGTTATAATTAATAACTAATGAGCCTGTCCAGGTAGTTTTGCAGAATAGTTAAATGACTTATGGAAATTATTGTGTAATAACTGTTCATCTTAAAGAACCGGTGGTCTTTTTAATTGACATTCGTTGAACATTAAGTAAGAAGTGAATGCGTACTACTGCTCTACATCAATATAACACATACATACAGGAACCGAATGGAAGTAACACTTGATGCCCCTTACAAGATGGTGCGGAATAAACTCCGCACCTGGGCCCCCCCGCTGACACAGAGTCTCCGCCCTCAGCTGGTGGAGGAGGTGGTGAGCGCTCTGTTCCCTTCACGGGGGGAGCATACTCCCCCGCCTATGGCTCCACCAATAGCGGTGTCCGAAGCGGACCACATGGACGACGACGACGACATCCCTGAAGTGACCGGGGTAGAGCTGGGAGCGGCGGTAATCAGGCTGAAGGCCAAAAATACCGCCCCAGGACCCGACGGCTTGCCGGGTAAAGCCTGGGTCCTGGCCTCGACGGCTCTCGGGCCTCGACTGGAGGCGCTCTTAAGCGCATGCATGGAGAGAGGCCAGTTTCCACTCCGTTGGAAGGCGGGGAAGCTGGTCCTCATTCAGAAGCCAGGGCGCCCTGCGGACTCTCCGTCCGCATACCGGCCCATTGTGCTGCTCGACGAGGTTGGCAAGCTCTTCAAGGCAAGGGGAGGTCGCATCAGGCGGCGGCTGACGCAATGACACGCGGGGTTGCGATAGTCGTGGATAGGATCCGGCAGTTGGGTCTCGAGGTGGCATTGCACAAGTCCGAGGCCATGTCCTTTCATGGGCCCCGGTACGGGCCACCTTCGGGATCTCAACTGATGGTAGGAGGGGTTCACATCGGCGTCGAGACAACGATGAGATACCTGGGTCTCGTCCTCGACAGCCGGTGGAACTTCGTCGAGCATTTCCGACGTTTGGCCCCCAAACTGGAACGGGCCGGGGCCGCCTTAAAGCGGCTCCTGCCCAACCTGAGGGGGCCAAACGCCTCCTGCCGGAGGCTTTACGCGGGGATCGTGCGGTCCATGGCCCTATATGGGGCCCCGGTGTGGGCGCGTTCACTGCGGCTTCGAGCCACACACTACCTGAACGCGCCCCAGAGGGTGGTAGCCACAAGGCTAATCCGGGGCTACCGCACGATCTCGCGCGAGGCGGCAAGCCTCCTTGCCGGACTGCCGCCATGGGATCTGGAGGCGATAGTCCTCGCGCGCCTGCATGATTGGCGCGCGGAGGCACTACGCCGGGGGGAAACTCTGCACCCGCGGCAAATCGCTGCGGAGCGGACGGACCTCCGGCGCGATCTCATGGCGGAATGGAAGGCGCGACTATCGCAACCCAGCGCAGGGCACGCCGCGATAGCGGCGATAAGACCCCTCTTTGAGGAGTGGCTAGAGAGGCGTCACGGCGTTCTCACCTTCCGCTTGACGCAGGTCCTCTCCGGACACGGATGTTTCGGGAGGTTCCTGCACATCATCAGGCGGGAGGAGACGCCCGGGTGTCACCACTGCCAGGATCGCCCGGAGGACACGGTGGAGCATACGGTGGCGGTCTGCCCTGCTTGGGCGGAGTCCCGCCGTGTCCTCGTAGAGGCGATCGGCAACGGCGGCGACCTCTCGCGTCCGGCCCTGGTGCAAGCCATGGTCCGGGGCGAGAGGGAGTGGGAGGCAGTCACCTCCTTCTGCGAAGCAGTCATGCTAGCGAAGGAGGTGGCTGAGAGGCTGAGGGAAAGAACCTCACGCCTCAGCCGCCGCGGGAGACGCTCCGGGCGTCGGGAGCCGCATGACGACTCCCGGCCACCGTAGGCGCGGGCCTGCGGGTGGTGAGTAATGGGTAGCTCACCGTCCGATCAGGACCAGGCCCGTGCCGGACGGCGCGTTGTGTTCCACGCGCGCCTCAAAGAGAAAATGTCAGCAGAGGACGGGGCCCCATAGGGCCGAAGCCTGCCGGGGCGGCGGGATTTTCCGAAAGGTTAACCGCTGCCCTGGAACAGAAAGGGCTAAGGAAGGAACACGGATGGGTTTTAGTCAGTAAAAGTCTGACACTCCCTTCCGCTCCACCCAGAGCGGGAGGGGTCATTTGATGATTTCCCATCCAAAAAAAAAAAAAAAAAGTAACACTTGATGCAGGCAGAATTAAAGTACCTTATCTGCCTTCATTAATATGTAGCAGTTACATTTATCCAGATTCTACACCTGAGTAAGAAACGACCATCTTATCAACTAGTGTACATTTTTGCTTTCCTTAGATGGCCCATAATGGACGCTACAAAATTCATGAGATGATTTTTTACACAGAGCATCACTATAATACTGCCACTGGTGTAGGCCGTAGGGCCTTGTCGTGTGTATGTAATAGAAAAACATGTGACACAGTACCTTTCTGACTAGATGTGGTCGAATCAGTTAACATTCGCTTATTGGTTCGTTACACGCTGCAAGGAATAACTTATAATAAAACTGGGTTCCTGTCGCACCGCTACAGGGTGATGTTTTTTTCAAATCTCACGTGCATGTTCAACACTCATACAATGTTGACGGAGAGAGTGGAAGACCAAAGAAAACATCGATAGATTATGTGAAGGCTGATTAGAATGAAATTTTATTGAATGACTTAGCTGACCTGACAAACGTTGTTTTGCCATATAAGTTATTTCTAGCTGCCCGGCGCTACTTCGTTCGCGTGGTGTCCTACCTCCTACGCTACCCCCTACCCTACTCCTACCCTACTCCTACCCTACTCCTACACTACTCCTACCCTACGCCTACCCTACTCCTACACTACTCCTACCCTACTCCTACACTACTCCTACCGGAGCTTTTGTGGTTTGTGCTATCATACCCTTAACGTTAAAGCTGGCTCGTCGAACTCTTGCAGCCTTGTATTAAACATCAAATTGTTTTGGTTCTTCTGGTTACCGCTACTAGTAGATCATCTTTCAGGTGCAATTTTTCACGATCGATTGTGCATGATTTTTTCTAGTTAATATTGCATACATCAACCAGCAACAGCCTGTACATAGGGGCGGGTTGTCGCCCTGTTGAAGGTCTTTCCGAACATCGACATTAGCGTTGGCCGCCGACCGCTGCGCTTGCGCCACTCGAGTTGCCAAACGATCGCGACGCACTTCCCTCTGGCCCTCCGGCCTCCGGTCTCCATAAACATACACTCTACGTGTCGTACACTTCCTCAGATCTCGTATCCCGTGTAATCTATTCTTATGTTGCATCAGACATTGTTGCCAATAGATTAGAATAGAATCAACTGTTGCACAACAAAAATAATGCAGTGGGATGGTAACAAATGGTTTGGGTTTTTTCACGTTCATAACGTTGAAAATGATGATTATGACCTATAACTTGTATGAAGATAAAGGACATGGCTAAATGACTGCCCCAAGCATGTCTAGTAACTTCACATTAACTCGTAATATTTAAATATTCATTCATGAATTATTAAGCGTTTAATAATTTCCTAGCGCTTTCGTGAACTGATAAACATAAAAAAAGTATCTTAGTTGCTTTTTTTGATTGACATGACAAGTTCAAGGGGAATAATAATACAGTACTGCAACTAGGGACGGGTCATGTCGCTTTTCTAAAATGTCAAATCAAACTATACTTATATCGATTTTTGATAACAGGTATCAAAACGATTTATTTTCTGAAACTAAGAAGTGGCAATCAGAGTTATTGGCGGGAATCGATGGAATTCAATTCAGTGTCCTGTTTAGTTGCTTCTTATTGTGTTTTCACAGGGAAACGGGGTTGTTTCTAAGTGACAATCGACTCTATTCAATTCCACTCTTTTCGTATCAAAATCAAATAAAAATAATTGAAAGCTTCAGAATGTGCTTCTACGTTTAATGTACTACCTATTTTGTGTCGAAAAATATTAACTGAATACAGGTCGACAAAAACTATTTAAGTATATTTTTATCTTTCAACCCAATCGATTATTTTATTGATTCGATTACAATTGACGTTCAATCCCATCTCTATGAAAAAAAACAAACGTCAGATTTTAGACATCGTTGGAACACTGCCGTTTGCTTGTTCGTTGTGGTTTTTCATTTTGGATTTTCATTGACCCTCGCTTGCTTATTGTGTGCTTGCCTACCTACTGACCTCTTGCTACTCGACACGGACTTGACTTGCAATCAATTCATCCTGCGATGCATAAACTGCGGTGTAACCACGCAAAGGCTGCGGCAGCATATCGCCTCTTCATTGCCTGCTTTTCTACTCACTATCTTAGCACGATGGTTAACAATTGAGGTAAGTCATCTACAGCTAGAATCATTCTAGAACTGATAAATATAAGAAACATCGAACAAATGTGACTTCAAGTAGTTTACCGTGTTTTCAAAATACATAATGAACTCAATGGCAATGAATCAGAAAGACTCATCTCGTCTCAACACATCACGACTACAACAGACTGGTTGCTTTAGATGTCATAATAATCAAATGTGTAGGTATTATAAATAATTCATGTGGGTAATAAGGTAATTAAGTTTGTTCTAGGTTCCAAGGGATGCCAACATTTGTCATCCTTGTTATGAGCTGCTGAATTCAGAAGCAACTAGTGATGTACGTTTATTTGGTCATACAATAGTGCGCATAACTTGAGGCCGTTCTGTGAGAAGTATACAACGCCATGCAGTGGAAAGAAACGATTCAATTTTGCAGAATTTACCAACGTCACATCCAGCTTTCTATTATCTAAATAAAATGTTTTTAAACACAGTGTGTTTTTTTATCTTTACATACCCGTCCGGTAGCATTTATCATCTTCCTCTTCAGATATTCAGTTTCTCGGCCTGCAAATCGTCAGGACTACTATCCCTGACCTCTCTCTCTCTCTGGTTGTGTTATTTATTGGGCAACATCCAATCAGAATGATTTGATCAGACAGACAGATAACCTAAACTAACTTTTTTATATAATGTTCTTATAAGATTCACAGAATAAATAAATTAATCGCATTTTTGTTGTTTTATTTCAATATCTTTTAAAGTAGTTTTGAGTATGAATGTCGATGGCTATAAGAGTAGGGGACGACCAACGAAACGATGGATGGACTGTGTGAATGATGATATGGTTAGAAAGGGGGTGACTACCGAGATGGCTGCTAATAGAGGAGTATGGAAGAAAAAGACATGTTGCGCCGACCACAAATAAATTGGGATTAGGGCAGGAGAATGATGATGATCTTTTAAAGTCCTTGGTTACTCACTGTATTCGTTATCTAGTTTAGGCAGGATTTAACATTCACCACATACTAATTAAACTAAGTCCTCCTGGCGCGTTTGTCTGTCTGTCTGTACGGATGTTTCAACAAACATATTTTGATGGGGTTGTCACTTCCGGAAGGTTTAGCTATACATTCGTGTAGGTTGTATTGACCAATGTAAATCAAGTCAGAAAAATCCTGCCGCCTGAGTGTTTTCTTGCGCGCGTTGCCCCATTCAGCGTCCAGAACCCATCTCTCGAGTACATTTACTATAGGGATTTGGTTTTGGACAAAAATCTAGTGTTGTTTGGGTAACACCTAGGTAAAAGTTCATAGCAATGTAATTTATTTGCAGTTTTTTATGCCTATTGATGTAGGAGTTACACGATTTCATTTTCAGGATTATAAAGATATAAAAAGCGCCTGAAACTTTTTCTGTATGAAATACTAATATTCAGCTATTCAGCATTACATATTGCTAGGTACCATGTCTAGACATTGCTGGATTTTCTTCCATACTTCAGTTTAGCCATCTCCTTTAGACGACACGAAAAAAGATGTCGGTCGTTTGACGTCTGTAAAAGTTCAAAATCCATCCCAGTTTTCGCTTTTATTGATACATACCTATAATAGAATATTTAAAAGTTTAGAAACGCACAGAATGCAAGTGGCCGCCACATCTACTTTAGGTAGTGTACACTCGCTTGCAGATACAGCGGGGCAGGGACATCGACGCGCAGCCATGGATTCAGAACATGATTCTGCGCCCCAACGCGTTGAAATTTTTCATCGGTTATTAAAATCTGCCACCCTATATTACAAGCCGTGCGCGCCCGATGAGATTTTCCACTGGCAAAAATTACTGGAATTCCATACAAACTTTTGTTCCCCATTTAACCCCTTCAGGGGTAGAATTTTAAAAAATCCTTCCTTTCGAAGGTGCGCCTTCGTTATAAAAGCAACTCTTGTGCAAAATTTCATGCTTCTAGACCCAGAAGTTTAAATAGTTATTGTCTGTCAGTGATTTAAAGATTTTAAGTACACTTCGTATACAGGGTGTTAGGAGAACGCTTCCGAAGCCAGAACGTAGATTATATACAACCTTTATGCAAACGGATACCACTAACCTTTCGCCTGAAATTGATTATTTTCAAGACTTCATATTTCGCAAACACGCAATGGAAACCGTACAAAACGTGAGGTCACTGACACGCAATGCAACGTCGCGCCACCGCGCTTCTCGCGTCGCGTGCGCCGAGCGCTCCGTACGGCCGTCACGGGATTTATACGAAATTTACAAACACGACTTTCAAAATGCCTACCCCTACAACACTTCACAAAATTTTGAATTTTAATCGCATTCGTAGCACACTTTTAAACATTAAAGTTGACAGAGGCATTTTACGTACCTGTTTTTGCGATCTTATGAGGTTTGGCTCGAACTGCGCTCCATACATTTCAATACATAGCTAGGCCCGTCCCTGTGTCGAGCCGTGAACACGAGGCATTAGTGTAGGATCCTCAACACTTCTGCACGTAGTTTATTAAATACGCTCACTATTCTGCCCCGCATTCCATCAGCACTGTCACATTCCCGATCAAACATTCTTTCTTTCACATACCCCCACAAAAAGAAGTCCAAATGTGTTAAGTCGGGTGAACGAGCTGGCCAGGCGTGCGGCCCTAGCTTTCCGATCCAGCAGTCATCAAAAAGCTCAGTGAGACGCGCGCCACGGGCTTCTCCTAAACACATCAACATGTTGCCGTATTCACGAGCACTGTACACGTATGTCTCAGGCATTGTTAAAAACAACAAAAAAATATTACTAAAAAACAATAAAACAGCACTAAAAACGTAACAATAATAACTAAACACAAAACTAACAAAACAGTAATAATACGATTCAATGGCTATCGATCGATTAACGCACGTTCGCTCACGAACCGAGTCGGAAAGGAACTAACTAAGTAACTAGAATACTGAAGAAGTAGTATGAAGATCAAACATGCCGCCTGCATGCGATGCCGGCCGACAAAAGGTACCGCCACGCGCTGCCGCCGGCGCGGCGGCGAGGAGTCAGATAGCGGTGTCTTTTGATGTGCAAAGCTCAACAAATTACAGAGGAGAAAATGTTAAAAGAATAATTATGAAATCAGAAAACAATTAATTTTAATTGTTAGGAAATTGTAGATACTTATGCTTTATTAGGTACAAACTGTTTTCATTTTCTAACTTTAAAATAAGATTTAACGGGTTTCTTAGATTAAATTAATTTGATTATCCACTTTAAATTGATTGGGTTTACTTACTAAATGAAGGATACAGTTATTGGAATAAATGAGCGCGCGTCGTGGCACTCTAATTGCATTGGCATAAAGTTCAAATTCAATTGAATCACGCGCGCTAGTTGCTTCAAACTGTACACGCGATCTTTTACTTTATTTCATTCACTATCGATTATCGACTTACATACAAAACTTATTAAATACACGACACATTGCTTCAATTTAAAACTGTTGACGCCTCTGTAATGTTTCTTCCTATTTATTTTGGCGGCGCGTCGCATCGCGCGTCACGTGGACTTGGGGTCGTCAGCCGCACAGCTGTCGGCGAGCGCGCGCGCACTTTGAACTTGAGGTCACGCGCAAGCGTCAGATGATATTTATTTACGAATACATTGCTTGTTAGAGTTGTAAAGAAAAAAAATGTGTTTAATAGCAAATAATGGTTTAATTTAACTGTTCTCACAGCATAGTGTACGAAAAA
Source organism: Apamea crenata (assembly GCA_949629185.1). NCBI lineage: Eukaryota > Metazoa > Arthropoda > Insecta > Lepidoptera > Noctuidae > Apamea > Apamea crenata. The sequence continues at coordinate 12,058,614 of OX451372.1, forward strand.
TGCTAAAAAAAATAGGTAAAATTGTTCATTTTTTTTTCTAATTTTTTGATGGTATCGTATCGAGAATCAGTAGCCCTATCACCTGTCTTCGTTTTCGGAAGCGTTTCCCTGCCACCCTGTATAATGGGAGATGGTATTTATTTATTTATTTGGGACAAACAAACAGTAACACATTATATCTGCGCAAATAATATAAACAAAGATATTTAAATGTGAAACTCACACCGTTATCCACAGCATACCTAGTACCTATATGGTATGAATCTTAAAAACAATAACTTCCAAGTTATATCAATATTTTTATTTTATTAGAATCTAGATCCAATCTAGATCTAGATTCTTGGATCAGCACCCTGCTTGCGTAATACTATCAATCACATTCTGAATAATTTTGAAGGATATTGCTTGATATTTCGTCTGCTCTACTACGTAAATAACGTAATGAATGTTGCTGAACTGTCAAAATGAAATTCCATTCCTGCTGTTAGTGTGTTAAGCAATTACCCCGCTGCACGCTGTCTTTGTAAGAGATATCCGATCCTGACCGGCACCCCAATTGCGTAACACACAATCAATCGGAATCTGAATCATTTTGAAGCAAATTGCTTCCTAATTAGTTCAAAACATTTGTCTGCTCAACACGCAAATAACGCAATGAATGTTGTTGAACTGTCAAAATGAAACCGATTCCGATTCATCGTCTGTTACGAAATTAGGGTGCGGGTAGGCAATAGCAACAGCATTCTGAAGGTTTTTTAAGAAAGGTTGGAAGGACCTACAATGGATAGGTTTATCAGGCTACATGTCAGACATGGGACGTGATAAATCTTCCTCTAAATGGTGGTTGTGTTTTTCTTTTTGTTAAATAATTTAATGTCTTTGTGTGCGCCTAAGTGGCGTGGTAAACTAACACGCTATGGGCCGATGACGCCTGGTAATAAACGATTTTTATTTATTTTTTTATTTAATATTTTCGGGATTCTTGGCCGGCTAGGGTTTGAGTGATAAAATAAAAAATTCAAGATTAATCAATGTATTTATTATCTAGTTTTACGCATAATTACACCGCAATAATAAATGAATATTCACGAGTACCTAGACTGTATTATAATAAGCGTATCTATCAATAAGATTGTAAATGCATATTATAACAAATTATTGCTCGTTTATAGGAAACTTAAGATAGGTACGTAAAATCATAATAACTGCCTATAGGCAGTTATCATGATTTTTATATAATTATTTAAATTCAAAACATTGAACACGATTCATTGATTTAAGCGTAGGAAATTGATAGGAATATAATATAAAGAATACCATTACATATTTTATCTAAATACATACTATACATAATTATCTCCCTTCTCTTCCCGTTGTTGTCGTAAAGGACACGTCGAAGGGGAGCAGCAGCAGCAGTAAATACAATTCGTATACTCTATCATACATTTAAATACATAATTACATATTATAGTAATGTTCATATGATACACTCATTGGAAAATAAAATAGTTGATGGACATCATAAATTATCACAAGATTATTTAAATTATGTTTCTTTGCCACCTTTGTAGGTATATTTTATGATGATACAATTAAGTACATACATAGTTTAAATGCCAAGATGTAGAATCACGTCATACATTCTAAAATAAAAATTAAAGTTTACATTACAATACACAGTCTTCAAAGACTTAGGTATAATTAATTCGATTAGTCATTGACGCAAAACAAATGTGACCTATTAGGGTATTATAAATAGTCATTTTAAATCAATTTAACTATTAGTATATGATTATTGACTAGTTTTTCACTAATTAATTTCGATTAACTACTAATCATTCACAACCCATACGTTGTCATCACGTCACTCTTCTCGGAATGCAATATTCGATAGGATTGAATCCTGCTATTCAAACAATAAGGTAACTTACAATACATATAAGTACATTTGACTCTTCACTAATAGTAATTTTCCGCCCTACATAAATAACTTGTTATAATTCCTTCATGTATAACTTGTACCTACTCTTCAACAAAGCCCACTCCAAGCTTACTTCCTTCTGGCACTCGACAAACAATAAAACAGGTACTTGTAGTTTCCATTCACTCGGTCCCCACGGAGGCGTCAGTACGCGGAGGTCGCAACCTCTCCATGAGCGGTATGGCAACACCGGCCAGCTCGTCCCACGAGGCGAGGCGGCGGCACGGGTCACACAGGCACTCCTCCACATCCCCCTCCTCAAAGCCCAGATCCTCGCCTGTGACGTCACCGTCTTCGAGCTCGACGCTGCCCTTACGAATGAGACGCTTCGGGCCGGCAGCGTAGCAGGAAGGGTCGCACTCTGATGCGTAGTTGTTGTTCTCCATATCAAATGTTACCTGGGGGTGACCAATCATTCTTATAGCAGGTCAATATTGGAAAAAAAGTGTAGCTGTCAAGCAATTTTGTACCTTATGCGGTGCAACTATTATTTGACATAATGACTTGACCAAGTAAATCTTTTCGGCACTTGACGGGAATAGAGTTGGTTTCTTTTATACTTAATTTGTTTATGAAACTTAATAAATTAATGTTATTTGACTTCTATAGTAAACAATTGTATACTTACATGGTGTTTGACGATACTTTGATCACCGGCGCATCGATCTCCCATTTTGGATGCTTCACAGGCAGCGAACGCTGATTCATCATCTATAACAATGATTGTTTATAAAAATAAATTCTAACAAAAAAATAAATCCAAAAAGACTAATTTGACCCCGACGTGATTTGAACACGCAACCTTCTGATCTGGAGTCAGACGCGCTACCGTTGCGCCACGGAGTCGCTTGGAATTGTGTGTGAAATAGAGGAACGGTTCACATAGATATAACCAATTGGCAAGGTATCTTGTTGATAATGTAGGTACTTTACTGATAGTGATAGTGATAGAAATAAAGATAAACATTGGTTAACGAGTCACAGTGCACATAAAAATATAGTTCTGCTGCCAATTACGAGTACCTACAATGCTTAATATGCTAATGTATGATTTTTATGCAGCAGGTACAGGTGTCGCATGCAGATAATTACAGATATTAGGTAGGTGGTACAATTTGAATTGGATTTTATGTAGATACTGTAAGTACTGAGCACTCGCATAAAGCATAAATTAAACAATATATACATGATATCAAGATTCATAGGTAGGTATATCAATATTAAAGAAAAAATTACAAAAATGGAGATTAAAATGGAAATTAAAATTACGATTAGATGACTGATTTAACGAGGGACCTCCAAAGCGGAGATGAGATCCTATAATTGATACCCATCACTTAATCCGCGCAGTTTCGCTAGCTAATTTAATTTAAACCTGTATAAACGGTAGTATATTCTTCCGACAAAAATTGTTAGAAAATCATTTACACATGTCAGTAAGTAAAAAATCAACGCGAACTGAGTTTGGGGCGAAATTATGACTAGCATGTCCTCCATGCTCTACCGTCACATGGACGGTAGAGCATGGAGGACTCTTATAATAAAACACGTATGTAATAAATACCCAAGTTTGCAAACCAATAAATGATTTCGTTTGATTTTGATTTGGGGCAAAAGCTCTCTTTCACACACATATTGGATAAGGCAAACAGTTGGTTTGTTTGTTTTTTTTTTTTTTTCAAACAACAACATTCATGAAACTAGTTGCTTTTATCGTTTCATTAGACTTGTCTGTAAACATCTGCATTTCTACTTAAGAAGATATAATTATATCGAACTATTTATTTTTAGTTACTGTTTGTAGTTATCATGAATTTTATTTAAATCCGCTCGTTGGTTATTTTTATAAATATCCCGAACTTATTACCTATTTATTTAAACTTCTTGCACACAAAAAGTTACAAAGGCGGACTATGGACTAACTTAGGGACTCATTTATTTCAAATAGCCTTCACACTTTACCTATTCTACGGTTCATCAGGGTGGATCTCCAGCAGATTTTGTTACATTGTTACGTTGTATTGGTAAGGAACTTTTGTGTGTGTTGTGTGTGTTGGCTGTGCGCTATGTGTTGTCTGTAAGTGAATGAATTAATTGAAGATTTTGATTTAAAAGCGCATTACCAATAAATACAGCTAACGCTTCAGATACGAGATGCGCGTGTATGGGCGAGAGCGGCGCGTGGCCGTGCGCGTGCGCGTTCCAAAGGGCGCGCGCCAGGAGCGGCGCGGGCGCGGCGTCGCGGCGCGCGGCCGCCGCGGACAGCGCGCGCGCCGCCAGCGCCGCCGCCGCCGCGCGGTCCGCGCCCGCGCCGCATACGTTGACGAGGACTCCTGCCGCCGCACAGCGCACGCTGCACTCCTCTGATACACAGATAGATTTATAGATGTAATACTACCGTCCAAATCTGTGTAGTTCTTTTCTCAAAATACCATAGACACGAATCTGTAAGGTCCTTACATGATCTGTCTCAGGGCTTCAAAAGAGAGAGAGGGAGCTTTTTTTTACCTCTGAGTTTGTTTAGGTTTACGTTTAAGTAGGTTTTACTTCTGAGAGTAGTCGGTTTGAGAACACCGACCTCGTCTAGTTTTAAAATATTATTATTTCTTTAGACTTGTAAACGTGTTTTACAACCAATTTAGAAAATATAATACCATTTACCTATTTGCTAAATAAAGAGGAAAATCCCAGCCAATTGCGAGTCGGGCTTACGCACTAAGAATGGGTTCGAATTCCGTATTACCAAAACTGCAAACATACTTTAACGTCATGTATTCGGTGTAAAACTCACCATGTTGTAAGAAAGGCTCGAGCCTGTTGAGTACACCCTCGAGCACGATGAGCTGCGCGGTGCGCGTGGCGCGCGACACGTTGCCGAGCGCGCGCACCGCCTCGCACGACGCGGGCCCGCTGCCGCGCAGCCAGCGACACGTCGCTGCACAACGAAACACGTATGACATTACTTACCATTTGAGAGGAGAAAACCGATCTATTCTGTAATAATCTAATCGTTAAAACTTAGGTGAAGTGACATATTATTCGATTTGATTCTAGAGATTGACACTTTTGACTGCTCACTTCACATTTTTCAAGGTGAGATTTTTACATAATAAATCGGCAAATAAGGATCCAGGTCGTAGCATTCCGTTGCGTTGTCGTAGCGCTGAGAAACGCCAGCGCAGCGTAGCAACGACGCAGCATATTGACGTAGTTATTGCTAGCGCCAACGTCGGCGTAGCGTTTTCGTAGCGCTTGCAAACGCCTACGTAGTAATGTCGTAGCACAGGTTAAGGCTGCGGTTCCACTGAGGCGGAGCCCTGCTCCGCTGCGCCTCAGTGGAACCACAGCCTTAGCGCTTGCTAGCGCTAGCATTTAGTTGATGTACCGCTACCTGGCACCAGCGCAGCGTAGCGATGAAATTGCGTTTTCGCAAGGTTGTCGGAACGCTGGTTAGCGTCAAGTACCTTTGCATATGTTATCGAGGGGCACGTGCAGCGGGTCGGGCGGGTCGGGCGGCTCGCGGTAGAAAGTAATGTTGTTGAGCGTGGCCAGCGCCGCCGTCGCCAGCTCCTCACCGCGCTCCACTGATGCTGTGTGCTCTTCCAACGACGTGTCCTGAACATAATAATTATAGGTTCAAAACTCGTCGGGTAAAACGAAACACAATGGTTTCATATAATAGTTCAGGAAATAAAATTATTTTATTGGAAACCATGTTTTACAGAGGTTGGAATAAGATTAAAAGTTTCAAATAAATTACAATACAATTCATATCATGTGACATTTTTACAGTTTGAATCAATAGAATAGAATAATTATTGTTTATTGTTGCTGTATCTATCAAATTATATATGCATTTATTTATTTAAACTTTTCGCACAAAAAGGTACAAAGGCAGACTTAATGCCTTAGGCATTCTCTACCAGTGCATTTTAAGTAAGCAAGTAGCGATACCGTGTTGTCTATGATTTTCTCAGCGAGTTGTAGACAGGTCAACAGGGCGTTCACGATCCGCTCGGCGTACAACTCCGCTAGACCGCGCCCCACACGTTCTGCCAAACACAGGTTGGCGACTACGCGTACAGTCTGCAAAATATAAAGTTCAGCCAGTTTAGAGACAGCTCGGCCTTTGATATAATTAAATACGAACTTTTGCACTTTTTGAAATTGAAGACAGAAAACTCCCTGTCGCTGTTTCCAAGGACCGATGGTAACAATAACATTATTGCATGTGTCCGATTATGGACCAATATTATACCAATTTATATAAAATGTGATACAGAAATAGAATTTTTAATTTAGTTAATTACCTTGATAAGAACATCTTCATTGGAACCATCTGATCCGCCCAAATCTGAACCTAAAATGAGTTCAACATGTTAGTATAAAGTGTTAAATAAACAACATTGTCGTCCTGTAACTAAGGTTTCGTTGCTCACCTATTAAGTGTAGATCTGGATCGGACTCCACATCTATCGGATCTGGCGGGTTCCGTTTGCTGTACGATTCTAATATTGTGAGGAGAACATCTATCGCGCCCTCTTCGTTGTAAATCTGTAAGGAACACAGAAATGTAAATCAACGTGCATTTTCAGATTTCGAAAGAGAGAAATTATCTTAAAGGTTCTTCAAGGTACAGACCATTATTAAATAGCTAAGTTTAGGACCTGTAAAAGTTAAAAGACATAAACGTAAAAATGAGGTCTTTTCACATTTGAAGTTGAAGACTTCCGAGCTGGTTACATAGACAAAACTATAGCTGGTTGGCTGGCTGGTGAATTTTGGCCGCAGGACGCGTTTCCGCGGACAACTTCCACTTGACGCTAAAAGTCAAGCTAGTGCAAAGTGAAGTGTTACTAGGATGGTTGTAAGCCAAGTTATTAACACAAATTTGTATGATAAAAATACGTTTAGCTGGTATCTAATACGGGCCTGTATCTCCTAAATTAAATGGACTATTATTTATTAAAAGAAAGTGAAGGTTCTAACATCATTCCTGACGCGTTCATCAGCGGCGGCCATATTCCCGAGCGTGTAGGCCAGGCGCACGGCCAGCGGCGCGCGGGGCGCGCACGCGGCCAGCGCGCGCACCAGCGCACGCGCCGCCCCGCCCGCGCCGCACAGCCATGCGCAACACTCCGCAGAGCCTGACACCACACTGTCGAACAGACAGCTTTAATCGCGTTTCTTGTCATCTTGGAGTTTAATACTTAGATTTAGATCGCTAAAGGCGTAAACGCGCGTCTCCCTTCATATTATGACATTATGCTTAGAAGAATTCTGTTTTATTTTCTACCAGATTTGATCCCGAAATCATAACTAGGACGATGGTGGGCGTTTTTTGGAAGGAATAATATTTCTTGGTAAGAAGTTAAGGCTAGATAGTTTAAACAAGATGCAGTTTCTAACTGCAAAGTAATCTCTTTGCTAATAACTTTCCTAAACCAAAACTCAGCTAGAGAGGTAATTTACTATTGTCATTACCTAAGACACCTAGCGACGTTAGTAAGCACGTCTCGATCCGTGTGCAGCGCGAGCGCATTTACGAGCTCAGGCAGTGCACCACTGGCTAGAAACTCGTTCGCGAACTGGTCCACAGCTCCCGCCAGACTGCGCAGCGCACCTGTCACCTGGTACAGAGCATGTGTGCCCTGCTCACCCAGGGAACGAGGGGACTCCGCTTTCTGAAATACAAGGTCTGATTAGTTGGCAAGGGCTGATAACAATAGCATCAGGTAGTCTTACCAACCGTTTGCGTCTGTCATAGCACAGGGTCGGGATTGCTTTGTCAAGCAGAACGTTCACCGTAGTTGATAAAAAAGAGTCAATCTATCTATTTAAAAATAGAAGTTTTGGTTCCTTGGTATCTTGGAGCCACAGGGTTGTACTCACAGCGTTGTTGAGTATCTTGAGGTGCAGCGCGGCGAGGTGCGCGGCGCCGGCGCGGTGCGCGCGCGCGGCCAGGCGCGGCTCCAGCGCCAGCACGCGCAGCGCCGCGCACCCGTACACACAGCACGAGCTCTCCGAGACCGGCTCCGCGCGACCGCAGCCTTCCACCAACAACTCTGATATACATGAGACAACACAGTGATGATTATGATGACCAGTGACCACAGGGTGATTGCGAAACACACTTAAAATGGCAATCGATCGCGATGCCGTTCATTTTGACATTTATTGCTACATAGCATAGGTTTAAAAAAATTGTCTGCTCAACAACAAAAACGTAAATAACGCAATGAACGTGGCTGAACTGTCAAAATGAAAGGCATTGCAACCAGCTTCTTGTACTTACCTAACAAATTAGTGTTCCTAAAGAAGTGGTCGTTTTTATCATTTTTGGCAATCTTGAAAACGAGCTTGCAAGCAGCCGCCAAATGCGTGCCAGTCACTCGCATCTAGAAACAAAGACGAAATTAGTTAGAGCACGTAGCAGTAGAACTCGGTGACTGCTACGCACTAGCAGTTAAGAATCCGCATGTCTTCTTCTACTATGTGTATGCCTGAAGTGAGCACGTACCGTGAGCATGGCGCGTGCTACGGCGACGAGCACGCGTTCGTCGTTGCTATCCGCTTGCACGTACAGGGAGCGTAGCAGCATGTCTCGTAGACTGCCGCCAGGGGTCGACGCTTGCACAGTAACAATCACTGTGTCGAGGAGCTGCAGCGTGCGATGAGGGTCATGACACCGCTGTGACAAAGCTTCTGATAGCTCCAAGATGGTCATACTGTTGATAGATACATATGATGTAGCTAATGATCAAATAAATAAATATATTCATTCCCCAAGTATAAAAAAATTGCACATGTTTACAGAATATGCAAATGCAGAGCTTCCTTTCTTGCTTGCAGCTTAGAAAAATGAACAGTATTAGTGTCACGACGAGTTCTTGCTTTCGAACGAGTTATCATACTATTATTCCCAACTACTGAAAATCATGTAAGTTAGTAACCTAATCTAATATCGCGACATATTCGCCAAAAATGTAAACAAATATGAGTTTATGGAAAAAGTAACTTTAATTCCTACTTCAACTTCAAACATTTTTATAACTTTTTCAATAGTGCTAGTCACTCTAAAATCAACTTAATTACCATTAAAATAAAGTTGATATATTTTGCTTGACTAGAAATAACGTAAATTTGAAATAAATCAAATTTGAATATAGGTACGTTCATAGAGTGGCGGCCAACCAGTGACCGCCGCTTGATAAGTCCCAAAAACATGATTCTACTGTCTAAAAGCTGCAAAAAAACTAGAAGAACAGGGTTTCCGTACTTCTCCAAGCTGTCAGCCAAAGTGTTGGGCAGCTGCACAGCGAGGTGTTTGACGTCGATGTCGGACCGGTTCAGGCTCGCGCCGCTCGCCGCGTCGCATGAAGCCGCCTTGCCTAGTGCAAACTGCTTGCGTTTCACTGCCACCTCCGGAGTTAATGCTATATAATATGGGAGGTAATAAATATTAGTTAAAAACAAAACAAAGCGGATATACCAGCAAGTTTGATACGCACGTAGAACTTCTAAGTACTTTGTCTTTTTACTTTGTGTTAATACCGAGGCCAAAATGAAAAAAAAAACATTATAGGTACTTAGCATACACTGCACTGAGCATTATTCCTGACACAGTCGCACAACTGTCAACCTACAAGTGCAAGATAGAGACGGAAGGAAACATCTAAGCCAATAAAGCACGTGCTAAGTAACTTTTAGTAATCTAGGAAATGTGTCAGACTTAGGTAGTCTGTTCGTTGGTAAAAATGGTGCTTCCACCATGTAAGCACCATTTTTACCAACGAGCTTGTTGTAGAAGTAAACTTACGTAATAAAACTTGCGAGCTATTTTAATTAAAGAAAGGTCATATGATGGTTACGTGAAAAGATATATTCTTACATTTTGTGAGATTATCGGCGAGCGTTGTGCTACTGATGTAGCTAGGCTCTGTATCGCCCAGTGGTCGAGTGACTGAGATCGCTTGCCCTAAATGTTCTTCTGGTTTTAAATCTGAAAGTACAAGAAGCCTATCTTTTAAAGTTTATGTGAACTTCTTTTTATTTTGGAGATTGTCGAGCAGGATTGGAACAACTTCTGTTCCACCAGTTACCTGTCAACTGGAATCCCGTACCTATGCATTGCTGATTTTCAGAATCAGAATGTATTTATTTTTAAGAATGTAGTTTTCATGCTTAGTCTGATGTTAACCATTAGTTCTGTACATTCTACCACAGCATAATTATGGTGTACAAAAATATAAATGTCATTCTCTTTTCTTATTATTATAGAACTCAACGGTAGGTAGGTACGTTCACAGTAGGTTTATATTCGTGAATCTAGTTTACCTTTGGAAGAGGTTACTCTACAACAAACTCTTACAACTTTCAAACATTGGCTATTGCCCCATAACAGGTGACTTTAACTAATTTTACTAGTTTTTTCTTTACATTTAACTTAACATGGACATGATAGACGAACCTTCGGCATGCACTTGTCCGGTAGTATTCCGGCGATGCAGTGGCTTGCTGCGGCCACTGAGGTGCGGCAGCTTGGTGAACCCACCCCAGACTTCGCCCGCCGCCGTAGGGCGAATCTCCTTGCGAATCTACACCCAACCAAGTAAAGCTCATGATGGAAATTTAGGTTCGTTTCTTTGTTTTCGAGAGGTCAATAAATACCTATTTATTTTCAAATGAAAACGCTTTCATTTGAAAATAAATAGGTATTTATTGATCTGGTATAAAAAACGTCGAGAATAAAAGATACACTGCGCAGTTTATCTTTTACTCTCGACGTTTTTTATACCAGTAAAAGCCTTCACGTATCCACGCGCGTTAGCAGCATTGAAAAGTTTCTGTGAAAAGTTATACACGCGGCGAAGTAGGTATTTACTTCGATTTGGAGGAAGTTCGTCTGGTAGGGCTATTATGAATCATCCACGTAAACAAAACCATAAATAAAAAAACTCAAACTGAAAAGTAATTTATTGTACTATTTTAATTAAGGTAAGTATCTAGAGACCTTCCTTAGAGTTTCAATGAATACGCGTCATCTTATCTTATGTGATAGGAGGCCTCATTAATTGTTTTCCATCAAGAGGTCAAAGTCAAGATCGAAGAAATAATACAGAGTAGTCACAAAATAATTTTAACAAAATGACTTTACCGCAGGCTTTTTCCGTGTGTGATGTGTGTCAGCGAGCATCTCGTTGAGCGCCTCCTCATCTAGATGGGCGATGCGCGCGTCCATCGTCGACAGTGTGTCCTCACTGCTCTCCGAAAGACTCAGGAACTTGAGGCTAGGGCACGCGGAGTTGTGATCATCAAGTATGGTGCGCAAAACTTTAAATTCTTTGTCATCGTTAATTACACTATCAGTTAATTATCACGTTATAAAGACGTTCGTGATAATAAACTCATGCAAGCGAAGTGCTTCTTAGAGCATTCGACGTTTTTATACAAGTAGAACATAATATGTTTTCATATACCTACAAAAGCGTTAACAGCTTTGAAAAGTTTCTATGAAAAGCTTTAAACGCGTCGTGCATAAACGTCATTCTGTTAAAACGAGCCAGTCGCGTATCACGCGCTATTATCTTCTTAGATACGTATGTCTACACTGCGTATCTCTATACGTATGTCCTAACCTGAGTCAAAAGTAGAACAATACACAAGGGAACATACTCATAAGAGCTGGGTGGTCTGTGTTCCCTCTTGGTGGCGTCGAACAGCGATCGTTGCGGCTCGCGCGGCGTGTAGGGGCGGCGCGTACGCAGCGGACGCAGACCGCCGCCCGCGCCGCCGCCGCTTGATGTACCGCTCATCTCTGGATCATAAAATAAACGTTACTCGATTATACTCCGATACAGCTCATTAATACGGCTTGTCTTCTCCCAACTATGTTGGAGTCGGCTTCCAGTCTAACCGGATGAAGCTGAACACCAGCATATTGCATGGAGTGACTGCCTATCCGACCTACACCACCCAGTTACTGGGCAATACGATAACTTTTGGTAAGACTTTCAGGCTGCTGACTACCCGTAACTACAGTCAAAGATCTATAAATGACAGCCGGAATCCACGGCTTAACGCGCTTTCCGGGGCACGGAGTGGTCTTTTACTGGTGATATGTGGGGGTGAGATGGATGGTCACCCTTCCACGGACCGCCCTCGGCAAGTGTAGGCCAACCTTCGATCGACTCGTACGGCTGTTATTATTTAGCCACGAGCTGGATGACACCTGTATATTCCGATACAGCTGTCATCAAGGTAGCTTGGTGATGGAGAAATCAATCAAATTATATGTTAGACTGGAAGGAGAGATTTAAACCATATGATTATGCAATCAAAATGCTTTACCTACCTGACCTTAAAAACTTAAAAGTTAAAGCCAGATTCTACAAAGATTCATTTAATTTCAGTTGAAGCAATTTGATAGTTTTCAGTAAATAAACATCTCATTAAACTAAGTAATTATGTTTATAATCTGTCGTTGTCGTTTCTAATAACCTTAAAATGAGTAAATTTATGGTACCTAGGCACAATTCCAACGAGTGACGAAATGCTACAGTATTTCTATGCCAGGAGCAATTATAACGTCACTCTGTGTCACCTAAATATATAAAATTCTATCGAAAAGATCGCGTGAACGCTTTTGGGCGCATAAAATTGTTGACGGTCGTCGTTCAGGCCACTAACATAATGAAACCAGCGGCAGCGGTCGCTTTCATGCAATTTAAAAACAATAAAGTTTACAAGAAGCCAATCTGTTTTTACCCGAGCTGCCTCAAAAACAGAACTTTTTTACTGTTTTAAATAGCAGAATTATTAATACTTAACCATAAAAATGTTTAAAAGTTTTGTTTGTTATCTTGACAAATGTTTGTCATATCTCCAAAAAAAAAAATCTGGCTGGAAAATTTGCTTTGCATCTCACTACCCACAAGCTTGTACAAAAAAAAATCTTAATTACCTCTCAATTAGGTGATTAAGAAAATATTAAAATACTACCCTTCAACATACTGCGACAATGACCTTCTGTTTGAGTAGTGCTATATTAAAGCATTTGATTTAAAATCTCCATCGTTATGTGAAGAATTAATGTAAGAATGGCGTGCGAAGGAGTTCACCGTGGCAACGGAGCCGGTAAATAACAAGCCGGAATGACCGCGTGACCTCGCCGATCAACCACCTCGAGAAACAACACAAAGAAAGCTCCAACTGTAAACCTATAGCTGTATCGGTTTGTGAAACAAAACGAAAAGTAAGACGTCACCCAATGAAAAACGACGAACACGATGTAAAACTTATGAACATTGCGGTGAAGACATCGTTCTAGATAAGTTAAAAGTTCAATTTGTTCTAGTTTTATGTTATTTTTCGAAACTGACCCAAAATTTAATAACTTTAAAATGTCCCTAAATAGTAGGTGTTTTATTAAGGAGAGTTACCAAAACTGTTCGAATAAGGTGTTGTTGTGAATACTCTGGATATCCATAACTGACTAATATATAATTAAGTCCATCTCTGTGCTATTGTGTGCATAAGAATATATAAATAACTGCCTATACCAACTTAGGGGAAAAAGTAATAAATACAAGTTCGAAAAATGAGAGCCTTATATTAAATAAAAGTTAAACAAATGAAATGAACTGCTGTGATACAAATACAAGTTTCAATGTCGTAAAAGAAAATGGTGGAAATCGACAGTATCGTCGACTATATTATGTGAACGCTAAACTTTATTGAAAGCCGTAAGGTAATCTGTTTTATTGTGACGTCAAACGTGGCGATGCGAAACTGTGTTTTCGAAAAGCTGTTAACGTATCGTGACTGTTCAACATTAGCTCACCTTGTGATCGACAAGGTGAGGGCACCGCTGGTTGTCGCGCCCGATTAACCCCACCATCACAATCGATGTGCGAAAAACGATAGCGATTTGGTGAATTCTACGATACTGCATCGATTAAACGACTTTGTTGGACGGTTACTAGTTATCACTTTATCTTTAAAAGCTCTCTAAAATAGATCATTTGAAGGAGAATAAGCTGCTACTTTTCACAGTTCTTCACAGAAGAGTAAAATAACAGGACAGGTAAAGAAAATCTTTATCATTGCCAGTTTATTATCAACCTTTTGTTGTGGGGATGTCATAAATAAAAGCGCGCAATTTGCACGTCACTTTTGTTATCGTCTCGGCGATTGACCTGCGGGGTAAACACTAACAGTAGCAATGGCTTTTGCACTTGGACAGTTCTACATTCATGGCGTTATTTACGTTTTTGAGCAGACAATTTTATTGAACATATGAAGCAATGTATTAGCAATATGTGTGTAACGCAGTTAGGGTGCTTAGGACCAATACATAACATTTATGTAAAAAACGTTTCTTAACCATCGCTAGCAGGGACCTATGACCAAAAGGCACATTAGTCAACAGGCCAGATTAACGAATTGTATTTGTTGGTAGATTGTACAGTAGCGTTGTCTCGAAGTTAGAAGCATCGCTGAATGGTTTCATCCTTCAAACCATTGATTGCCAAAGTCCCATCGGTCAGGACTCGGGTGCACCTTGGGTGCCAATTTGGTGTCTACCTATGTAAATTTGAAGAACAGTAAATTATTGTTTTTCTTACCGCCGTATATGGCAGCACGTGCTTCGCTGATGATCTCTGCAGAGGTTTTGCGCCGCAGTGGCGCGTAGAAGGGTGCGCCCGCGCCGCGTCGAGCACCTCGCTCGCTCATGATCTACCCTGTAACAAGGAAAACATTGAACAACAGATCCAACGTGCAAGTTATGTTCAAACATGGAAACCTGAAAAGATATATGGTACATAGGAGCCAATATGGTGCCTAAACCACATTCTACGATCCCCACCGGTATCTGTATTAAGGCCATAAGAATACCTGTAAGTACTTTTAAATAAATATATACCACGAAAGGATGAATCAACCCATTACACGTATACTTCCATAGAACAGTCAATACATTACATCAACCTATTCTTGGTATCAATGATTTATAATACCGATTATCTTTAATATCTACATCCTTTTTAATCGACAAAAGCGCACCGTTACAATTAGACGGAAACATAATAAACCTTTTATGATGAGGGTTTTTAATGTAATTGAATCCTGCAACAACTTATTATATTATCGAAACTATGAAATACACGTAAAGCCTTGTGAAATGTAGGGCAATGTGAATAAATAATGTTTGTCTTGTCAATCTAGTCCATCGGGTAGTTAACACGACGACCCACATACGAACCTTATTGTGATAATTGGATTAACTATATATAATGACCCCCAATCTGTATAGGCTGTCGACTTAGTTACCTGCAAACGCAAGAAATAATCAAGCCGTTTGGTTGTATCGTCGTGATAATTACCACGACGGCGACGGTACAACCAAACGGCTCTCTTTAGAGCCAAGGCTCAGGGTTAAAAGAGGCATAAACTTTGGAAAATCTCAAGGATACCGACTGATACCGCAACTGACGTGACCACTTCAAGGAATTTTCGTACCAATTTCCATTGGGAAATTGTTCAGTTTGAGGGGTATAATTACTAAATTGTAGGTGACTAAATCTACAGCCTGTACAGGTATGCATATCAATCACAAATGAATCATACTGCTTCATAAATATCGCCCTGCATTTTACAGAATATGAATTCCTGTACCTCCTCATGTAGCTTTTGTTTTATTATGGTTTTTAACCTTGAATAAATATAGTTTGTCGTTCATTGTTTTAGAAACAAATTCATAAAATCGCATGAATATCTAGCCAAAGTATGTGGAATGCTATCTTCCAGTCGAATCTCAAGAAGAGGAACGATGCACGCTATTTGAGTGTAGATACGAACCAAACGCTTTGGTATTTATATTTATAGCGAATACAACAGTTCTTGCTTAGGAATAGACAACTACGTTCAATATGCACAGAAACTTTCACCGGTATGATCCGCTCGAAGGGAACTTTCAGAAAATCCTTTTAATTTTTTCTCCCGTAGCGTTTTTCAATTGAAAAAGTAGGCATAACTCAATCTGCATAGTCTTTTCCCCATTATGTCAAGGGCAGCTTCCAGTCTAACCGGATGCAGCTGAATACCGTATTTTACAAGGATCGACTGCTTATCTGACTGCTTTTACAACCCAGTTACGGGGTCCCGTTTTTAAGACTGGTAGTCAGAATTTTGGGGTTTTGACTACCCATAACGAAAATAAGTGAACTTATTAATATTAACAACGACTGTCAAAGATCTAGGAATGACAGCCGGGACCAAATCAAATCAAAAGTTATTTATTCAAATTAGGCTGAGAATCAGCACTTTTTGAACGTCAAAATTACAAAAGACAGTCCCCCAAAAACGCCCGCCCTTCACCACTTCCTAGTGCTATCGCTGGGAAGAAGAAGTGGCGCAACAAACTCCCCAGCAGCACAGCTGTGTGTTGAGTAAAAAAATACTAGATTGTATACAATACTAGGTACCTATGTTCGGTAATTATCATTACAAGACCAGAACATAACATTAAATTATTTGCCATATATGTCAGCTAGCCACGCCAATATACCAACAAATATAATAAAACTATACGTACTCAAGCTAAAAAAATATTCATTAAAATTAAAATGTAAATTAAAAACTTACTACCCAAATAAAAGCCTCCAGGCATAAAGGGCGTGACAGCTTACATATCTATGCATTGCTGGGTTCTGTTCACATAGCTGTCACTTGAAGTCACAAATGATAAACTAAGGCCATCGAAGTAAAATAAATAGGCAAATAACGGCCTAACATGCTTTCCGAAGAACGGAAGGGTCTCGATATATAATGGATGGTCACCCATCCACGAGCCGACCGCGGCAAGCGTAGCGTAACCCTTGATCGACCCGTGGGGCTATTATCATTTAGCCACGAGCCAATTTTTTTTTATGTAGTTATTTTCAATTGAAAGAGTGGGTACACGTACATATAACTATATAACCACTGTCAAAAGTTTGATTCCTTAATTCTACGCATTTTACTTTGAAAACACGCAACTACCGTAATGTTCGCGGAAATGGGTTAACAATATAACCAAAACTCTTATAATAATGCGAAAATATAACTTAGAGGTACCCGCGAACGGCGATTATTGTACTTTCGGGGAAGTAGGTATTAATATCGACACGCAACTCAGATATACTTCATGAAAACAACGACGCTTCGCGGAAAACTTGAGTTTTCCAAAGAAATTGTCTTTTCCTAAATCTTTCAGTTCACCATACAAAGGAAATCATTCATTTCGTACCCGAAAATAAAAGTGCCGGCCCGATTAATAAAGTACAGGTTTCTTGTGGGAAATAACATCTTGAACATTTTTTACTATTACAGCGAGACTCTAAAATTAACACCCCGGCTGCTATTTGACATTGAAAATGTATATAATGCATGGTTAATTTAGACTTTTCTTTTAATTTAGCTGCCCTAAACAATTAACAGCAGACGCAACGCTACTAGGAATTTATGAAAATTATAAATGTGACTCACAACACAACTTAAAATTTACATAAATGTTATCCAAATTGTAAACGATGTAAACTTTAGCAACCGTGCATAATAATTACGCGGCATTGCAAAAAAAAAGTGGATATTTACTTACCTCCTGAATACACCACTCTAGTACGCAAAAATAATTCGTAGTTGTAGAGCTTCGTAGCAAGCT
Source organism: Apamea crenata (assembly GCA_949629185.1). Taxonomy (NCBI): domain Eukaryota; kingdom Metazoa; phylum Arthropoda; class Insecta; order Lepidoptera; family Noctuidae; genus Apamea; species Apamea crenata. The sequence goes on from OX451372.1 coordinate 12,076,298, forward strand.
ACGCGGGCGGCGCGCTACGCTTGCTACAATCTACTGCTACGGTGCTACGCTTCCCCGCTACTCCCTATCCTTACAACTCGAGCGGCTTCGCAGCAAAGGGGGCGAATTCAAACAAATTATAAATCCTACTCCTAGTTTTCATAGCTGTTGATAATCTGATAAATAGTAGATAATATAATTATCTACTATTTGCTATTTTTTTTTTTGTATTTTGGTTTTTTCTTTGTTTTTTTTTTGTTGTTGTTTTTTTTGGTATTTTTGGATTTTTTTTGGTATTTTTATACCAAACTAGCTTATGCCCGCGACTTCGTCCGCGTGAAGCAACTTTCTTACATTTTTTTTTCGTAAGAACCATCCTCGTACTTCAAGGAATATTCTAAAAAAAGCGAAAAAAGAAAGCGAAATCGGTTCAGCTGTTCTCGAGATTTGCGCTTAGCAACACTTTCAGCGACTCATTTTTTATATTATAGATTGTGTTTCGTTAGTGAGTGAGTACTAGTGTATGAATTCTTCTTAGCTTCAGCGTAAGTATAGCAAAAGTAATTTTAAGTAATATTTCAGCTTGTAAAAAACTTATTTCATTACTTTTTATTACAGATCTTACAACAATATCGGAATTCAGGACTCACGATGTGCAAATACACACACGCGATCCACGAGTTTAGATGGAAAATTACCAACAAATATTATAAATTAATAACATCGCCTTATTTATCTTATCAGACGCTTTTACGATATTGATGATTTATTATTTTATTCAACCTTGAAGTCTAGAGGGTGTTAATGTGTGTTGAGTGTTGCTGATAAACCTTATTTATATAAACCGTACCCTGGCACACACATTCATAAAACACGTATTATCTGCCTACATGAAAGATCCTCTAGGATACGAGTAAAACCGCGGTCAACTGTTAGTCCTACATAATTTATTCTCGCAGGTCATTGCGCTGCTGTTTGCGCGTTATTGGACTGTAGTCGGCGCTGCGAGCTGTTATTTTACTGTGCATAGGAAGATGCCTCGAACTGATCACCACCTCGCAGGTTTAGAGACAGTTTTACGGAGTGCAGGTCGTCAACAGTCAACCACGGGCCACCTAAACAATATATAAAGGCACAGGGTAGGGATTAAATTATGCTGCTGTTATAAAACAACTCATAAATGTCAACTATCCATTACAAATTATTGCAATAGTTACTACAAGTTTTAAGTTATGAGAAAATGTATCACTTACCTAAAGACATTTCGAATGACTTCTTGTTTCCGCCCAGACCACTTCTAGACAATCTTACTTACTTATTAGTAAATTAAACGAATTTAAAGTTGAACTGTTTACAAATGCCCTGAAAATCGATCGGAAAACATGGACTTTTCCTATTCGTTGCCAAGGATACCGGGATCAAAACATTTCCTTACTGAGGCGCCAATAGAAATTGATGCGCGGTATAATGGTATAGCACCTACTACGTCACCAGTAACTTAGTTGCATTTAAGTGTAGAGATAAGCCGAGAGATACTAGGCGAAATGTATTAGTCGTTGAGTAGATAGGTATATATTGCTGCTTATCCTCTCTTCAGAATTCAATACTTTAATACCTACATACATAATCAAATAATATATTTATTAGACCAAAAGAATGAACAATTTACACAATTTGTCTTAGCTACTTAAAATTATGCTTAAGAGTAAATCCTTTACAATTTTGAGACCGGCCGACACAGTTATTAGCATCTGCTGCCGAACTAGGTTTATACCCTGTGTTTCAGCACGCAGCGCCTCAAGCCCTGGGTATGTGAGCTTAGTGACAAAAGGAAACAGTTTATTAAAATATGAACATAAATAATAATATATATAAAAATAATAAAAGGTTGATGTCCACTAGGTGTGAAAGGTGCAGAAGGCGAGTATGTGTGTGAGACGATACTCAAGACAAACAGTTGGCGTACAGTCAGCACCTCACAGTAAAGTAGTGTAGTAGAGTAACGGAAAGGCTTTAAAAGTAGAGAGTTTCAGTATGGTTGTTTGTGAAACCTCAAGTTGGTTTAACGTAGTTTTCGGAGCACCGCACCAGGATGATATGCAATATGTAATCAGTGACTGACAAACAGCAACAATCTATTCATATTATAAATTAAAGTCGCCTTTAGTGTATGTCTGTGTGTCACCCTTTTAGCGTTGTTCTTTCTTGAACTAAACAACGGGTCTTAATCGGTTTTCACCATCATTTAGAGATTTTGTTCCGGAAGGTTATGTGCGTAATACAATATTAAACTTACATATAATAGCCTCGCGACCGATTTCGGTCACAGTGGCCAATCTCAACGGAGATTAGCCAGGTATGCAGGAGATATTATAGTGCACAAGTGTGTGCGTAAACACAGGTGCACTCTCTGTTCCTTTACTCTCATAGTCCAATGGGACGGCATTCCGACACGACAGGGGAGAGATCAGGCGCAGGACCATCCGCTTTACGGCTTTACGTGCTTTCCAAGGCATTAAACTGCCAACTTCCAAACTCAGGACTGTTACTAAGAAATTCATAATGGAAAACCCGATAACCAATTATCCGACCCGGGAATCGAACCCAGAACGGCCACTCAGCAGTCGCGCTTGCAACCACGAGACCAACGGCACAACTTAAAGTAGTCTCGATGTTTTGTCAAGTCGTAAAGGTCGTCGGGGCGGGTCGCTAGTAATATTATAAAATTATCTGTCAGTACAAGTATGTTTGGAAAGGGTAATCTCTGGAAATACCTTACTATACCTACCGATCATACTGCGACAAAGTTTTTCACTCCCCCCCCCCCACCCCCCTGGCGGGTGGAACATGTTAGACAACATTACTGGGTGCCTAAAAAGGCCACTTTGGCAGAATCTTATCAGGATAAAAATATGAATCATAATATTAAAAATCGTAAAATGGTCACAAACAGACAATTTATAATACTTATGATCTGTGTGCAATTCATATCACGCAATGTATCAGTTTGACAGTTTTATATGGAAATTCGTAAAATGGTCCACCAATGTTTACACCAGATATGATTGATATGAAATGAATTGTAGGTGATTAAACTATTATGTGTAACCATTTAACTAAAATTAGAGGAATTGCTAATGATCTGCTGGGAATTCAGGAGATGAATAGCTTAAAATGGCCTTTTAGGCCCCCTGATTTTACTAAAATGAAGCGAGCTGCAGAAGTACGTAGGTATGAATGAAACTACGGATACCTACTCTTGCATTCTCATGCTCATTCTTTACATTGTCATGAAAATTATTTTTTTAGGTTGGTACAGACGCCAGCACATCAAGCTACTACAATCTGTCAAATTTCTTTAGTAGATTTTCAACTTTATGTGTAAAGCGTTAAGGTTCAAAGTTGATTGGGAAAATTTGACAGTTTCGGGTAGCTTGACCTGCTGGCGTCTGTACTTAGTTTGCTTTGCTGTAATTATGATGACTAGAAAATTGTTTTTCAAATAAATAAATTATTATCCTTTACCGGATTCTCGATGATTCATTATATTTTATTGGAATGCACTGCCCCGTTGGTCTAGTGGTAGAGCAAGCGCTACAGTTGAGCATGAGGTCCTGGGGAGGTCCTGGTGGGGAGGTTTTACAAATAAAATATTCTTATTCTTAATGAAATTGTTTATTCTGTAAATAGGATATCAGAATCACTTTTACACGTCGTATTACAAAAAATAAAAATAAGCTAGATGAGGTCGGCGTTTCCTATCTGACAAATCTGAGAAGAAAGGCCGAAGTCAGAGGTCACAGTCTCTTTTGGAGTCCGGACATAATCTTGGTCAGATCAAGTGCGGAACACGTCGATTGAAATGGTCTTTTGAAGAAAGAACCACACATATTTGAGTGGAGAAGTCCGGTCAGTGCAAGCATTTGTCAGGAATCGTGTAGCTGAACTCAAAACTTAAGGATATATGTAGGTAATTGAATAATACATAGGTAAATTGTCTACTTACCTAATTTTCGGTTACATACTCGAAAGGAAAGCTTCACATCATGGATGACCGGAAAACAGTTATTCAAAATGGTGTTTTATAATTTTGTAAACTATGTTTACTGTATTTTTATGCGAAAAATTACACAAAACCTTAAAATCTCCTTAAAATCATCACATCCATGTACGCATCAGCACCGCAACGTCAGTTAGGCGACAAAGTGACAAAAATTTAGTTATGTCACAACTTAGCTAGCCAGTATTTTAATGAAGGCGGTTAGATTTAATACTTGATGACCTATGAATAAGCCGCCTTTGCAACGCCCCCTATCTTCCTTATAGCTCTATAGCTGATCTGCGTATGGTGAGACCCATATAATTAATAACATAACATCACGCGTGTATTCTCCGAAGGGTTAGGCAGAAGTGGTACAGTACACCAACATTTCGCCATTTATGTTTACGTCTCATGTAATAGGGGCGAGCTTATTGCCATCTACCGGGTGCAAATCCAGACTCCGGACTGCTACTGAGAAATTCCAGATTGAAAAACCCAATAACATTGTACCCGAAGTCCCGAACCGTATCGAACGAAGGACCTCATGCTCAGCAGTAGCGCATGAGACCACTAGACCAACGAGGTAGTCCATTGAATGAATAGGCTAGAATAATATACTCATGACTAATAAAAAAAACACGTTGACAGAGTATGGTCCTATGTCAGTCTTCATCGAAGTGGGCGATAGTTAGCGTCCCGTGTGGGCCGCTGGAAGCTTTCAGGGGGCAACAGAAAGTTCAGAAAAAATAGTCCTTCTTTTTACTCCATTTATTAATTATGATTTTTTTTTGTTCCTACAAAAAAAAATCATAAAATAATAATAATATATATATATAATATTATTTAATTAGTTTTTTGTTCCATGAGGGTCAATTCTCGTAATTTTAAGATCGTTCAGTCTGATGTCAGTCTCAATCTGTCAAAAATACATCTATTTTCCCTACATTTTGACATTTATTTGTCGCCGAAATCTCAAACTCTAATCATTTATTTCAATTAAACCATTTACAGGCACTTTTGAATTGTCAAAATTAAAATTAAAATGAGACTGCGACTAGATTTTGAACGTTTTAAATTACGGGAATTGGCCTTCTGATATTATCCTTTATTTTATGTGTCATTTGTATTGTGTACCTACATACCTACATCTTTATATAGTTAGAGATCTTAAATAAATAAATAATTTCTTGATACGCAAGTAGAAATTTCCGTTATTTTGGGGGTTGTTCCCGTTCGTCCACACCCCGTCGTCCACACTGCGGACGACTGGGAAAGATGCGTTCTGTTCGTTCACAGTGTAGACGAACAGAACGCAACATTCCCAGTCGTCCGCACCTCGTTTCATGTCTAGTTTAAGAGTCAGTGTAAAGAAATTTTAAATTAAATAAATGATTTAACGGTTTAATTAATTTAAAAACAACATAACTATTAAGTTTTTTTTATTTAAAATCATCAAATGTTAAAATAATTAACAACAATTCTAGTTTTTATCACAGATCAACATAATTTACAATAATTAAAAGGCAATATTTTAACTAATATGGTTTTGGTATTATATAAATACCCAATGTGTAAAATTAAAATGTGAAACATTTTTATGCTATACATTTAGTATAAAATACGCAAAAAAGCTTTAGAATTACTAGGTATGTACTTTTAAAGTATTTGCCTTACTAAAGTAATAAAGCTAAGTACATAAATTTAAAAGTATGTTTATTATATAAGGAAATACTATCATCATATTTTCTTTATTAATTCTTAGACTAGACGTGATATGACGGGGTGTGGACGACTGGGAATAATGCGTTCTGTTTGTCCACAGTGTAGACGAACAGAACGCAATATTCCCAGTCGTCCGCAGTGTGGACGAGCGGGAATGACCCTATTTTGGCTGTACCTACACTGGGCCATTCATTCATTGCCATCACTTGATTGCGAGAAATCATAGTGAACACCTTTTTCTCAATTTATATGGATTGATGATTTTTTTTTCTTTCAGCTTTTCCGCGCTATCAGCAGCCGTTTTTTTTAAATTACTTACATACTAGTATTTTTAGTACCCCACGTTCCTGTGCCAGCCTCATCCAGATTTTGCCCGCGATAGCAATAATATCGTTTGCACATCTCGCCGCCAGACGACCGACATCTTGTCTTCCAGTCCTTGGACGCCACTCTGTCACAGCCTTACTCCACCTGTCATCATCATCACTGTGCATTGCCAGGGGGCTTACCACCAGGCAAAGGTCTAGTAAGCCCCCCTTAAAGCAGGGCAGAAGTTGAACAGCACTTCTTTTTTGTACTTAGTCATAGGTTATCCTGTCCATCTCCATCTAAGTTCCATAACACGCTTTCCGATATCGAAGACCTTCGTACGTCTTCGTATCCCAACGTTTGGAACTGGATCTATTAACCAAGCCAATAATTATAAGTGGTAGTCGTAGATAAGAGAATGAATGGTAGTATTATTTAGCTGTCATTAGAAAGAGTTCCAGGTTGTCAATAATCAGAAAGCAAGCCTGCATTCCAGTATTCAACTGTTATTCAACAGTATCAACCTATCAACACTGTCAGTGTCAAAATTGACAAGAAAATATATCTATAGTTCCAAACATCAAACAAACACATGTGAATAGAATTTGGTAGTTAGGATTAGGATTGGTAGTATAAAATAAATACCACAGAGTACAATCATTGAATATAAATACTAACAATTGGGAGGGAAAAGGAAAATTGGAAACAAACAGAAAATATACATTCTTGAAGAGTAAATATAAATTCCTGAACAACAGCGATTGTTGATGACTGTCTTGATCTAGTGCTTGTTTTGTGCTCAATAATTGTGTGCATTGTGTGCAAAGTGGAATGTATGCAGTTTTCATGGACTGAGGATTTTCCTTTAGAGATGGAGAAGCAGAAAGCCGTTTTATTTTACGATTTATGCAGGCTTTGCCTCGAAAAGCCTGGGGCGGATGATATGTTTACAAAAACAGACCTAGTTCATGATATATTCCTCTGTACAGGTGTCAATGTACGTAATTTAAATTTATATTTTTTTGCGTAGAAATAGCCATTCGAACGCACATGAGTGTAAAATAAATGCTAAACTGAATTCTTCCAGATTGCTAGCCAAGATAACTTGCCACAGAAAATATGCTTTACATGTTTAGAAATTGTCGTACACGCGAAGCAGTTGCGAGTGCTGGCTACAGCAAATGATACACATCTGAAGTCCCTGTTTGATGATAATGAAACATTTACTATAGAGTTCCGTAAAACAGATCAGGTATTGTAACCATACAGAAAATACATAAAATTAACAGTAATATCCTTACTAAGCACTACAGAATTGTAATTCAAATCAATTTTTTACACATATAACATAACATTACACCAGAAGGCCAATATTCTCGTGATTTGAAACATTCAAAATCTGGTCAGTCTCATCTCGGTGACAAACAAATGTCAAAATGTAGGGAAATTAGAGGTATTTTTGACAAATTGAGACTGAGATCAGACTGTGAACATTCTTAAAATTACGAGAATTGCCCCCCTGTTTTCCCTGAAGGGTTAGGCAGAGGTGTACCTTAGTACATTAAGGTTCTACTAGTATTAATGTGGAAGACTTGTTGTTTGCTCAATGATTTATAAAATAATAATTATCTTGTTTGCTGAAACTTTCTTCCTTCTCCTATTCTTATGCCAATTTATTTGGTGTAGGCGAAACATGTCTTTTTCATCCATACTTCTCTATTCGTCGTCATCTCTGTAGCCACTCCCTTTCTAGCCATATCATGTGAAAATATGAAACTTACCTGTACATATATTTTAATTCAAATGTGTATAAATCACAATCCTTTCAGAACCAGAAAGAAGGAAACACACTTTCAAGGAAAAGCAGCACAGATTCAGACAGAACTGTTAAACTGGAGATAGTAGAACATTATATTAGTTCTCCTGAAAGCCAAAGTCAGTCAAAGAAGAGGACAACATCAGATTCCTCTGACCAAGTAAGTACTGCTCTACATTGTAGTTCTTCATCTTTAATTGGTTGAAGGACAGCGAATGAGGTGTCTCATTCGGTGTTGTCCTTCAACCAATGGTAATAATGGTCCTTCAGCCAATAAAAATAGTAAAAATTACAACAATAGACGTTTTACTATTTTTACGCCTATGGGCCTTCAGTGTCCTTCAAAGTGTTAATATCTTGGCATCATAGGCATGCATGGCATATACATACCAGGCATGGATTGGCGTTTCATCATCATTTCAGCCGAAAGACGTCCACTGCTGGACGTAGGCCTCCTCCAAGCACCTCCACTTCAACCGGTTCTGTCCTTCACGGATTGGCATTTTTTTGTCCAGCACTTTTTGAGATTAGAGCTCCCACGCAGGACATGGGGGAGCTGACTTTACATAAACTAAATAAATAAAACAAACAAAATATTTTGTTCTTTCTCTAAATGCAGACTGAGTGAGTGGTACAGTCTACTGCAGAATCGAGTAGTATGCGTGTTGTTTTAAGGCTTAGTTAATTTTTTAAGTTAGGTCTAAGTTTATACTTTTACTTTGTATTGTAGGTATACTGAACTGAATTATCAATAGTTATCATAATTTCATTTGCTGACATGGATATCGGGTTTCAGTTTACTATAGTCAAATTGTAAAATGTGTTTATGCAAGAAATCATTTTATCCATGCTTACCTACATAGATAAACAATCTAAACTGTCATATTTTCTTGTTAAGCTTACGCCTATTAAAGTCCTCCTTCATATATTTCAGAGTAAATCTGAAGAAAAGAAGATATCAGTTAGGAAAGACTTGTTTGACTCTTCTGGAGCTGTGGTAAGTGCCTCCGGAATTCCTGATATGTGTTTAGACCTTCAACCTATTCCTAGAATGGTGTCATATGGTGACGTATTTATTAAACTTAAATTGCATCTATTTGAGACAGTTTCAGAATTACTTAATTTCTCCTAAATAAATGTCCTACTCCTAACACAAGAATGCCTCCAATCAAAACTACCATCAATCCAATATACAGACGCCAGCACATCAAGCTACTACAAGCTATAAATTTTTTTAAATATATTTTCACCTTTATCGCTGAAGCATTAAGGTTCTAGGTTGATTGGGAAAATTTTACAGTTTCAGGTAGCTTGACCTAATGGTGTCTGTACTTACATGTGGTTCCTTCTAAGAATGGAATGTTTTAAATAAGAATCATTTGTATTTCTTTTTCTCTCATTTCAGCACAACCTATCGTATAACTTATTGCTCATTACATGGTCCAATAAAATACAATTTTATTGATTGCAGACTTCATCAACTAAAGAGGTCAACACATCTGTAAAGCAGAATTTAAAACTAAAAATAAAAAGATTTAAAACAGAAACCGGTGATTGTTTTCACTATGTATGCGATGTAAGTGTACTTATTATTGCTTATGTAAAACATTTTGATGACAGTAGTTTCAGAATAAACCAAAAAATATTAACTTTCCTTTGAAATTTTCTTTTTCAGGTATGTCAAAAGAAGTTTAATGCATGGAAAAAGTATTATTTGCATCAAAAAACACATAATAGAAATATAATGTGTCCGCTGGATACTTGCGGAAAGAAGTTTGCGACTAAAGGAGACCTCGCCAAGCATGTGCGGACACACACGGGCGAGCGGCCCTTCGGTTGCGACCTCTGCGACAAGCGGTTCGCGCAACGAGGCTCGCTGAAGTCGCACAAACAAACTGTGCACGCACAAAGTGGAACTCCTGAAAAAAGCAAAAGCTAAGAAGAATTAATGACTAGTATTAGTTGTTGCATTGTGCAATTTTAAGGAGCGCGTAATGGTTGGTTCCTATAAACAAAAAAAACGAACCGTTTTGCTTAACGATGGTACCATTTTTATTGCCAATTTGGGCATTTAAATAGATTCATAAGCTAATCTTACCTGTGAAAGTTATTTCCATATGGTAGGGTCTACTATACAAAGCTACAAGGTCTTTGCTAGTAAGACTATTGTTTTTAACCAATAAAGGCCCGTAAATTATACGAATCGGCTATAAATCAATGACGTAAAAGCATAATGACGCGCTCCTGAAGTCTATTAAACAAAAGAAGACTTATAATACCAGACCTGGACCTTAGCCAGGATTTCTGTTAGTGTTTGATCTGTTACAGTGTAACAGTATTAACTAAACCATTTAGTTGAATAGTTGTTAAATATATTTATTATAAGCATAATATTGTTGGTATGGTTGCCATTAAGATGTCATAATTTGAATCTCCAGCATAATATTTTGTACGCTTTTTTATCATCTTGCTGTAGATAACTGGCAAAACTTACTTAAATTCCATTAAACTAATAACAGGCATTTATTTATTATTTTTAGTTGTTTTTAAAGTAAGTACTTAAATGTTTTAGGGCTGACTTTTCCAAAGCCAGATAATTTTATCCGAGGAATCATTTAAAAATTGTGACAGCTCTTCCATACAAAATCTGTCAAGACGTCAATTTTATTCTACGAATAAAAATGATCCGTCGATTGAAAAATCAACTCTTAATAAATAATAATTATCGTTCTGAGGGGTATTTCTCGTAATTTTAAGAACATTCACAGTCTGATCTCAGTCTCAATCTGTCAAAAATACGCCTAATTTCCATACATTTTGACATTTGTTTGTCGCCGAGATGAGGCTGCGACTGCGGTTGATCTGTGCACGAAATTAACGACAAATTAAGAATCAAGAATTTTTTTGGCAGTAAAGTAAAAAGTATTATATTTAATTGTTTAAATTTGTGATTTTCTAAATTGATTGGTTATCGTACAGTCGAACAAGCTATTTGGTATACAGCCAAAACTATTAATCTTTCTACTACACTGCTCATAGATCATGAGAGTATTGACTACTCAGCACAAAGTAAGCTGCCTGTATGCCAAACACTTTTTTTCGACAGTACATACAGTACACGAATTTTGTTGTACTGCAAGTGTACACACGATATCAGGCTATATTTTTCAGTTTTAGCCAACCTCTCACTGTATAAGCTTTTCGTACAATGAGAAGTCAGCTTATACTGAAAATGTATAGCTTGATAGCCATCATGCATGCTAGAAGGTGGTCGATTTGATTGAATTAAAACATAATTCTTAAAAAAGAAAATGTTGTGCGTCGCAGTGTGAACCACTTCTAGGAAAGATCCTCTGCCTGGGGCTATAGATTGGTCTTGAGTCTCTTCTACTGAACATCCCATATCTAATGGAAAAGAGACAACACTTGAATTGACTTTCAATCAAAAGGCATTTTAGATCACTGGTGCAGAAATCTTTTATTTTTAAGTTTTAAAATAAAATAATTAAAATAATTTGTTTTTATTTGATACAGTAATTACATATAGGATAAGTATTTACATATATCTATATTACAATATAATAACATTTTAGGCCTATAAATAATAGACATACTTACTTCACTATACTTTTATAATATGCAATAATAAAAGCAACAATATTTTGGTCCTAATATCTCGAAAACAGACATATTTTATGTAACATCTACCTTCACATTACAAGAGGAATGAATATTGTAACGTACAGAGCCGTAAGCATAAGGGTCCGGTCGCACTAGGGCACGAGTCGCGATATGCATAACAAAATTTTCAAATTCAATTTCTCCATCGGCGCCGTTTTGTACCGTAATGTAAATATCACAAGAAAATAAAATAAACATCTATGATGTGGTTGTGTAGATACGCCAGATATTCAGAGATGGAGGTACAGAGCGTAAGGTCTTAAAACGCTAAACGGAAAAAACCAACATTATGTTACACAGTAACCAATATAATTATGTTGAAAAAAGATTGTCAGTCAATTTTTCACACTGAAGCATGAAACTCGTTAATTTCTTAAAATATTGTTTTACAAATATCTTTGTCGATGATATCTATTAATTTACTTAATTTTTTTCCTGCTCAGAAGTATCATTTAATCATGCAGGTAGTAAGTTGTATATTTTTAGGACAGGAAATAATTTAGTGCAGAGTAAATCGATTACAGAGACCACTATCTTATAAAATTATGGAAAAAAACATTGCTAAGTTATAAATTGAAAGTACTAACACATTTCCAACCCTCTATTTAGCCATCACTTCCCAACACATGCCGATTCTAAGACTGACCACTCACTAGACAATGTCACTCAGTGGAATGCGTACAGGAGCAACAAGAAAGTGCACACGGCGACCACGAGGCCTATGATGAGGGAATCGCGGCGTTTGCGAGCGTTGATCCGGTAGATTAAACTGTTCAGCATTGGGAATCTAGAAACAATATGATGGTTTTTGTAGCAATTTTTTGTAATATTCATGATATTAACAATGACAACTAACAACACACAATGAACCTATTATTGTTACGAGTTCAATTTTGTGGGTTGTCATTCGCATTGTGTAATTGAGTTATAGATTGCATTCCGTTTCGTAAAATAAAGTGGTTTCCGCCGCACTCAGTGCAAAATGAGTTCGCAATAATGTACGAACAGTCGACGTAAAAAAACTCTCTGAATTGCGCTCGTTTGACCTTATTAGCTACGGAAATCTGAGTGAGAGCTCACCTGTTAGCGATGTTATTGAATGTGGTCTGCATCCGTTTGAATGTCTGTCGTTGTGACGCGAGGTGCTCGCGCGCTTCCATTGCTATGTTGATTTGTTCATCCACTAGGATGTGAGAGCTGGAAACGATTAAATAGATTTTTTTTTAAACTTCTACTAGATTATTGTCTCCTCATAAATATTACTGTGATGGTTCATGATACTGCTTTTTATATGATCCATTGCAGGTGTGCTTAAAATTACTCTAATTCCGAAATGGCTTATGTTTAACTTGCCACCAGATATAGTAACATTTAACAGACAAAAAATTGTAAATCATGATCACCAAAATTAAACCCGCATTTTAATGTAAACTTATAACCAAAGTTTTAACATCTGGCTATCCCATTTAAGCAAAATGACTCCAAATAAATCATGTTCGGTTCTCGACAGTCTGCAAAAAATCTCTTTTTTTCGATATTGTTTTTCTATACAATCTAGTCGTTTCTGGCACTCGCCGGCCGCTGCCGCGCCACCGCTCGCTTCGCTCGCTCGGCTCGTGCGTAGGAGGTCACAGTTTTAACCTAACCATTTTTTTTTTAAATTAGCCTCTTCTATCTAGTTTGCAGCAAGCCGGAGACATAACTTAATATGGCATCATAATTCGTAATAAACCTACATTTTATGGCAATCATAGTGGTTTATTTAGGCAGAAATAGCACATTGCTCGCTAAGATTTAGTGATCATTTACTACATTTGATGTTCGAATACAATTTGAAGTGCAAGAACTAAGGGTATCAAAGCATTTTATGGTGGTCATTATATTTAACCCCTACCGAAATAAAAAAAAAAGTTTAGGAAATGCAGTAAATCCGAATAACATTATTATGTATGTAATTATTATTTGGATAAACACATTAGCATCTAATTATTTTATTGTAGATGAATTACAAAACTTCAGCTAAAGTGGTTTTAGCAGACCTGTGTAAATGATTGGCCTCCTTGGTGAACTGGTCTCGTCGCGACAGGCCGATGGTGGCGGCGGGCGGCGGACTGCCTCCCCGCAGCAGCTCCTCACGCTCGCGCCGCGCGTTCACACGGGCAGAGGTCTTCGAAAACTCTTGCTGGTAGTCCTGTAATGATAATACAAAAGTGTAGAATTACTATTGTATAGAATCAAGTTCTTCTAACTTAACAGACAGCTGTGCTGCTGGGGAGTTTGAGTCAGACAGCTGTGCAGTTGCGCCACTTCTTCTCAGCGAAAGCACTAGGAAGTGGTGGAAAGGAGCATTTGGGGAACTGTCATAAGTAATTTTGACGTTCAAAAAGTGTGGATGCTCAGCCTAATTTGAATAAATTACTTTTGATTTTGTGATACAAAACTGTTATTAAAGGTGTAAGTGTAATGTAAGTTAAATTAACAGTCATGGTGGACTTCCTAAGTACTGTTCAGGGGGCTCTGGAATTTGTGGTTAAATCTGATATACTCTTGGGCTGCATAGCAGTACAATCTCCTGGTAACTTTATGGAAACCTTGGTCACTGCTTGTAGGGGATCTTCAAGGTCCCTCCTGGAGATGGTGGCAGGTTTTTCCCTTTTGAGATGCATTGTGGATACTATATAATATAAACTCACCATTAATATTTCTCTATGCCTCTTGATGGTGTGCATTGTAGCTGTGCCACTTGGTGCCAGATCAGCCATTTTGTCATTTATTGAGGACAGCTAGAATTTAACAAAAATAAAATAATTAAGAGGTTTTTAATTATTAAATGTAAAATGATTATAACAGGTAAATAGGAATACACCCTTTGCATTATCAATAATCAAGCATGATATTTTCCATCTAAAAGAGATAACTTAGTGAAATAAACCTATTATACCAAGGCCAAGGGTGCTTGATGCCCAGAAAAATTAAGAATTAACATAAGTAATGAATAAAATGTGCACTTTTGGATAGTAGTTTGCCGAAACCCTTCAATTAACTCACAAAGTTACAATCACCAATTCAAGTATCATACAGGAAGAGTACACTTTAACAGGATACAAACTGACCTTGTTTAGTAGTTGTTGCAGTTCCATAGACATGGTGTCGAACATGTCATCACTGTTGATCAGAGGTACACTCTCCGAGCTGAGCCCTGTGTTGGCTGAGCTCACGCCCAGCTTGCTAAATGCCACCAGTTTCACATCTATGTCGTTTTCGAGGAGACGGGCTTGCTTCCGAAACTCTAAAATGTTTAAATAGTTATGTTTATTTAATAGATGCTGTTAGACTGCTTGCCTGTTTACTGTAAAATTCATCATTTCATAAATATTTTGAATATTTGGATTAATAACAGTTTGAGATTTATTGTGATATGAACAAAAAACAAAATAAATGTATCTCATCACCCCACCTAAATAATGTTATTTGTACGGTAATTTACAATTTCCGAAGATGTGGTTTTCCTGTGAAACACAGCCGTTGATTAAGAGTTCCAATTATATTAGTCTTTAGTAAGCTTTTCCAATACTAAGATTTTACGTGTTGATGAGTTTTACAATGCAACGTCACAATGTTCTGAACAAGTGAACCGGCACTCGGTTGATTTACAGTTAAATACGCACCTTCCCACGACGAGCCTGACATTGTGGTCATTTTACATGAAATTTAACAAATTGATTTATAAATCACTTTTTGTGTATTTTGTTCACAGCTTATTTATTTTCATAGAAACTACGAGTTTTTTGACTCATTCGAAACAAATTGCATGACATCTGACATTTTCGAATCCAATCCACTGTTTTGGTAATTGACAGCTGAAATAAAAAACGGAAGAAACCTCTTTCCTCGTAAGTGCGACAGAGATATCGAGATATTAATGTCTAACATGTTGTTATGCATAAATACTAGCAGCTGTAATAACTGATATAGTATTGCTATGCTAAAAAAAATACACTTCATGAATTTAAAGATTAATTCATTTAAAAAAAAAAAAACATTTAGGAATAGACACACATTGTTCAAAAGAAAACAATTTATTGTACAATTGAATTAATACAAACCAGGAAAGCCTGTATAAAAAATAGAAGGTAATACCAATGTCTCTTTCTGGTGCCTTTGAAATCTGTTTAGTTAGAGAGAGACAGACGTTGATCCAAAACTTTGACGTGATAGGCAGCTACTTCATTGTAATATCGGAATTGGGAATATTTTGGGCGGAACTGGCATTTCTAAAAGAGTGAAGCCAGTCTTTTACCTTTTGCACAATTTCTTAGACAATCGGATAAAACATTCACACAAGCAGTCTGTTGATAAAATATTATCAACTTCTCGTGTGAAGTGTTCTTTCTAGCTTGTTGAGTATTACAAAATCCTATGAACTTTGAATAAAGCAAATATCAACCTTGACGAGCAAGCAATAAGATCTATATCAACTACCAGAAGTTATTCATAGCCAACTTTATCGAACATATTCAACCATTCTTCATCTCTTTCTCACATGTACTGTTTGCCGTAACCGACACAGCTTATTCGCTCGCTCTAATTTCGTCACCCCACCCATCGTCACAGTCTTTCTTTCTTATTTGGTTTTGTAAGCGACTAGTGGTGAATTTTATTGTTACTGTTAAAATAGGAATGTTTATATTGCTGCGCCGTTCTATTATTTTTTTATTAATATCCCAAGGTGCACTTAGCTAGTGGTGTTAATTGTAAACAATGTTTGTGTGGTGAAAATCACTATCGTATAACAAGGACAAAAACATCTTCGTAGTGCAGCTCAAAATGGCTGCTCCCAATAAGCCTTTGAAATTCGACAAAATATGTCGCGCTTGTTTAGAGATAAAAAAGGACATGAGACCCCTATTTGATCAACTCACAGCGACGATGCTGATGGGCATATCGAAAGTGCAGGTGAGATGACAAATTGTTAAGATATTTTGGGAATCTATTTTTGTCTCTTTCACACTCATGGTAAACGCAATATGAATGTATTGATAGCAATCGTCCTTTACATCGCGTCATCTTTGTTTAGAAGTCATCAGATATGAACAATTTCGAATTCCTGAGGAGCTGCGTGAATTCTCGAAATTTTGTTGAGAAATGTCATTCGTTCTCTTTCTAACGCGTGCGATGGCACGCATGATGATTGAAACGGAGGCTTTGAAATGTACCTGAAAGACCGAGATAGATGTGGAATCTGGAAATGTTAATATTGTTGTCCTTCATCGTTTATCTTTTTTTCTCCACAGAAATACATTAGGCGCGAAAGTAAGTAATTTGTATTATGAATAAAACATATGTTTCACGATAATATCCATTCGATGGTGATTTGATAGATTCCGTTTAGTAGACATTTACATTAATAATTTAGGTTTAGATTCACCACCGCTTTCTCCGATACGGTAGTCAGTAAACAGTCAATCCATTATAACTCGTCAAATCAGAACATCATCGTCTTTGCAGGTTTTAGAACATTTTAATATGTTGCACTTAGAGGTAATAGGTTGCTGGTTGTTAGCGTTATTAAGTTGTAGCGTACAGTTAAATAGGCCGAGCGACTAAAAAAAGAAAAGACAAACGCCAATTGGCCTGACTGGAATCAAAACGATTCCGTCGATTTTCCAAAAGGGAGAGAGAGAACGAGGGTCGCACTATCTCTTTCATTCAAGTTGGCTAGTCAGTGCCGTCTCGGTGCTTTCAATTTTCCGCTCGCCTCTTTCTATCGGATACAAAAGTTGCTCTTGAGAACCTAATGAAAATATCCGAAAATTTTGCTAAAGAAGAATTTAAGTTGTACTCTTGAAAATCTTACATGCACATACACCCGGCCACATTAAACAACAAATAGGTGTTTCTTCGACAAGTTCCGTGCAGGGGTTCGATCCCGCGACTAGTGGCCAAGCTGTCAATCACTCAGTTGCTGGGGTGGGTTCAGTTATTACGCTCGCTCACACGTAGCCAATACAGCGTACTTAGACGTTGACCGGCCAATCAGGAGGGTCCGTTCGTTGGTGAGCGTGAGCGAGCGAAATTATTAAACACAGCCGGACACTTACCCTAACCACCTAGCCCTGCGCCGATGGAATAGTCCACGTAGTGTCGCTGTACGGGATGTGCCTTAATTTGGGTACCCAGCGCAATGTAAAGTGTAGGTAAAGTGCTTAGTAAACTTACATGATGAGGCAAGTGGTTTGACGCTAATTTTTATTAACCTCTTGGTTTTGACCGCATATCTACTCAATTTCCGCATTTCTGATGAGATATCCCTTTTTGATACTTAGGTACCTCGATGTGGTATTCGTAGTCATTCGCTCAGGCTTCAACATTAAATTCTCATGGATATCGGTAATACTTAGCAATCCACTCTTGTTTCGTCGGCTCAATTTCTCGTTTTCTGCGTTAGTAGAGGGTCAGTCTTTGCTATGATCCTCACAGAGTAAGTAGGTAAGTAGCGTTACCAGGGCCCCGGTATCAGTTTATATTTATATTTACAGCACACCGAATATCTGCTACTAATTATTATAGTCCTACGACGCGCTATACGGCTATACCTACTTAAAATTGCACGGCGCTCCCTGGGCAGTTGGTTTTGCTACCATATTGCTAATATTTTATCACGACAAAAGCCTGCTAATAATTATTATGTAGTTACCTAGTTCGTGTCGACACGAGCGAGATAAGAAGCGCGCCCATAAGGATTGGCACGGCGACAGTTGTGTCCATCTCATCGTAAACTATTAAACTCGTAAACAGGGAGAACCATTATTCAGATCTTCACCATTAGTAACCGCAACCTAGCGCGTGGTTCGCCAACCTGTCCGGTTGGTCTCTCTGGAGATGATAATTTCGGTGTAGTCTCCGAGCTGCCCCAGGAGTTAAATATGACTGATCGAGCTTTTAAAAAGGGGCTCTCACTCAGGTATAATGCCCGGGATACAGGAAGCTAGTGTTTCAGGATAGCAAAATAGTGCTAGCAAGCTAATCACTCTGGCCTCGTGTATACAGTATAACGTGTATTCATTTTATTTATTTAAACTTTTCGCACAAAAAGGTACAAAGGCGGACTTAATGCCCTAGGCTTCTATTATTCTTCATCTTCATTTTTACAAGTGCCAAGCCAAGCCCCCTGCCCTGCCCTGCCCTGGGTGACTGGCTTGCTATCCTAGGCTTCTATTATTCTTCATCTTCATTTTTACAAGTGCCAAGCCAAGCCCCCTGCCCTGCCCTGCCCTGGGTGACTGGCTTGCTATCCTAGCTTGAAAAGGTTGCCTCGTGTATTCTGTGCATAACGGAGACAGAGACGATGCTCCACAAAACGTATCTAACTTTTTACGGCTGGGTACGATTATGGAAATGTTTTCTCTTTCATTTCAACAATCTTTTTGGGTGTGAAGTTGTGGAAGATTTACATTCCTTATTGTTGGACTGCGTTCAATTTGAGTCTCATAGAAGTGATAATCTGTTTGGGGTCTCGAGGTTGAACCGACTTGATATGGGCCTTCCATAAAATTCTGTCAACCAAATGGTGATGATGCGAAGAGTTTGTTCAGCCTGTTTATGGCCCAAAAGTAATCCGTAGCAGTATGTATTTAGGGTACGATGGGACTGCCATACGCATAAAAGTCCTTAATTAAATAAAGAATAAGAAAAAAAAAAACCATATTTTGGTTACCTATTGCAATTAATTCGATATTAGTTAGTTTAGTATTATTTGGTTCATTAAATAAGTTTCTGCTCGTAACGCAGGTGGCAGTAGGCGACGGTCTACCACCCCAACTTTGTCTCCAGTGTGTGCACCAGATCTCGCGGTGCCATGCCTTCAAGGACCTGGTGGAAAGGAATGACATCACGCTGCGAGAGCATGCGTCGCGGATGGCAGAAGAGGCCTTTAAGAGGGAGAGGGAAGAGGTAAGGACCTGGCTTGGTTGGTATTAAATATTTCTGAAAGTTTACAACGATGATCCTGGTTTGGAGTGGGATAAGTTGAAGAATACAATTACAACCTTACTTAAAAGGAACTACTACTGAGGAGCCGCTGCCGATACACCAAAAAGCGGTGCGACAGACGTTACAGTCGCATCGCAAAAACTTCGGGCCTTCGGGTAACTCTGATGATATCGCCGATATTTACTATTCGCCGTTGCATCGCCTTTAAAGACCCTAACTTCTATATAAACAATAGACGTGTAAAACCAGCATTTTCTCTGATTTAAAGTTAGTCATGAAAATTTTACCGGTGAATATGTATAGGCATAGGATTAATCCCTACATTACAAGTATTTGTCCATCTCTGCACAGAAAGAGAAGCTGCTAACCCTGAACTGCACGGAGCCGTTCATGCAGTACATGGAGGTCCCCCTTACCAACACGAGTCAAATCCTGGATGGGTTCTTCGCGGCCACGCCTGACCAGCCGCCCACAGACGCGCCCGATACTGACCATAAACAAGACTTCGATGTTGAGAAGGTATTCACGATTGCATGGTGCAGTTTTAGTAATATTTATGTTATTTTACCGAGGAGCTTTTGGAGCTTAAAAACGCCTAACCACACAAGTCCGGGTCCTCATGTCCGGTCATATGAGGACGCGGATGCCTCAGACGGCTTGTTGTATGAAAAAAATCATATAAAATGTGTACAGGTATTTTTTACGCTCTTGAAGGATCCGGTGAGGTCGTGACCCTGATTTATATGGGTCAGACCTTAATTGACCTCAGTTGACCATTAACCCAGACAACGAGTCTTCATCCCATCTCCTTTTTTTTAATTCTAGCTGGACCCAGACCTCGTCCAAATGAAAGACAAAGAAGGTCTTAACTCTGACGAGGAGAACTACCTCCAACTGGTCCTTTTCCAAGCAACCTCCACGGTGTCCCCAGGCAGACATGTATGCAACCTCTGTCACAAGGAGTTCAAGCATGCTCGCTGGCTAAAGCAGCACATGCGATCACACACTAACTGGATCAAGGCAAACTGTAAGAAGCCGCCCATGTGCCCCATCTGTGATAGGACTTTTAAGGTGAGGACAAAATTGGAATTTGAAATGATTATGTGTTTTATTCAAGTAGCTTTGGCTTTAGTTTCAAGTAGTTTGACGTTGGTACGCAAAGTAAACGATACGATAGCACCTCACAAAATCTGTTAACCCAAGAGAACAAAAAATTATGGAGTCAAGGCTAGCAGCCTCTTTGCAAGCGCGTCGTGCGCATGTCATTTATAACTTTATAAGCACCTTTTGTATTACTTCCAAGTAATACAAAAGGTGCTTATATAATATGCCACTTAATGACTAAAACAGAATAAAACCTAGCTAATATCCTTGATACACCTTCATTTTCTCTTTTAGTTTCGTTAATGTATAATTTTTCTTTGAAATTCGAATATTATGTCGTCTCCGTATATCATTATTTTATGAGCTTCTTCCTCTTGAGTGCAGTCAACAATGTGCTTTTCCAGGGCCCAGGCATGCTCAAGATGCACATGCGAACACACGAGCAGCGTCCAGCTAAGCAGCCAACATGCTCGGTGTGCCAGCGAACGTTCCCGAGCAAGACGTTGCTATACCGACACAGACAGACGCACTTCGAGCAGAAAACACACCTGTGCTCTGTATGCGACAAGCGCTTTTACAGCGGATATGCTCTGCGCTCGCACATGGCGCGACACCGCGGCGAGCGGCCCTACGTCTGCTCGAATTGTAACAAGAGCTTCTATAACCCGACTGATCTGAAGGTAAGACATTTCTGTGTTCTGCGCGACAAACGCTTCTAGAGCGGCTTCGTGCTGCGCGTGCACATGGCGCGGCACCGCGGCGACCCGCCCTACGTCTCACGACGAAACAAAAGCTTTTATAACTCTATTGATCTGAAGGTAAGATGTGTTCGTGCTCGTAGGAACGATAAACACGGTAGGAATTAAGTTAGAATTTACGCCAGACAGCGGCAGTTTCTACATTAATGTGCCATAGCATTATACTTCTAATAAAATAAGAAGAAAAGAGAGTATTATGGTCTAGGGGTTTAGATTTGGAACTAAGACTTAAATGCCGGATCCAAAAAATTAAAGTCATTTACTTACCAGAAGTTTATTAATTTTCTTTAGCAATCGTATAGAAACCAGCTAAGCTGCTTAAATCATAGAAGCCTCCGATAGAGTACCACACTGTAATTTTTCAAACTTTTCTTCTTCTTCATCTTTTATTCTGAACGCTTCCTCGAACGCTTTTTTACTGCGCTGCGACAAGTACTCCGGGAACGAGACGCGGAATCTTAAGATGAGATTGCCTTTTGCTTTAGTGGGACAAGCTGGTAGTGGAAGCCCTTCATCTTCTATAATCTTCTCGTACGTAGGCGTCACAACGTCCGTTATTTTGATCCTCAATATTCTGCCGTCTAACGTTGTGATAGTTTCCATGAACCCGCACAGAGCTTCTTGTAACGTTATATTCTTGATGTAAAGCAAGTCGCTCAGGCTGGACCTGACGAAAGTCTCGTGCGGACGATCTTCAGTAATAAATATAACGTCGGCGGGAATCCTCGTCGGTCCCTGGTCGCCCTCTTCTTTGAACCTCACCTCGGTATTCGGGTATATACCGGCTTTGATTGGGATAGACAGAACTTTCTCCCGTAGCTTTAGTTCGGTGCACGTCTCGTCTGTGAATACGAGTCTCTGGATCTTCATTTTCTTGAGTCCTCCTTTGTATACTTCTTCTAAGGACAGTGCGAGTGGTCTAACTATAGTTGCGTCCTTTTCCTTGTACCCTTTGCCTACCGGAGACTCGAACATCGGCGGGGGGTTTTCATAGTAATCTAATAGGTCTGCGTAAGGGTTGGAGGTGCCGAAGAAGTCTTTGAAGGTTTGGAGAGCTTCGCCGTGGTAACGGAAGGGTTGGATGAACTCCGTGGGGCCGGGCACGCCGCGCTTGAGGCCTTCCTCTCCGTACTGGTCGTAGACGGCGCGGTGTTGGTGGTCGACTAGTATCTCGTAGGCTTCTGCGATCAGAGCGAAGATGCGTTTCATGTTCTCGTCGTCGCCGTGCCGCTCGGGGTTGTACTTTAGCGCCAGTCGTCGGTACGCGCGCTTTACGTCGAGCTGGCTACAGTTGCGCTTCACGCCCAGGATGCCGTAGAAATCGATACCCATCGCGACCTATTTGTTACTAATGTCTGTTTTGCTAGTGTTACTTAATGTAGGTATAGAACTAAAAAATATATATTAAAAGCTATTACTTTCGTTAAAATCTTGGTTTGTCAAACAAAATTATTTTTTACTGGTTTTTATGTCATATTTGGCATGATATGTCATGGCCGCAATACTCGTTTTATCGTGATTTTTATATTATCCATACGGCCGGTATTTATCAAAATGAGGAAGTAGGTTGAATTAAAAATTTACACTCATGCTATATTAACCTTTATGCTTTTGCACATAAGGTACACTTCCGTCTGCATACTGGGGAAAAACCGCTGAAGTGTACGGAGTGCAACAAGACGTTCAGGCGACACTCGACCCTATGCCAACACATGAAGAAGCACCGCGGTATCCGCAACCATGTGTGCAATGTCTGCAACAAGGGATTCTATGAGGTGTCCAAGCTGAACGCGCATATGAGGGTGCATACTGGTACGTAATATTGGATATCAGCATGGTCATCTTCTACCTAATAAAATCTTAAATTCACTGACATACAGCACACAGCCTAAACCGCTAAGTCAAAATTATTTGACGAAAGTGAGCACTAAGAAAGGATTTTCGAAATTCAAGGCCTAAAGGAAATACCTAACTAACTAACTAACAATGAATGTTTGTATGGAAGTTCGACCTTTTTAATGCCATGAGGAAATGCCATCGGGCGGAAGGTTTTTTTTAATACTAATTTATTGTATTTTTCCTTTTTCCTCCTACAACACCTGCCCCCCCAGGCGAGCGGCCCTACGAGTGCCAGTACTGCGAGCGCCGCTTCGCGCAGCAGTCCGCGCTGATCTACCACCGACGCACGCACACGGGCGAGAAGCCCTACTGCTGCAAGATATGCTCCGCGCGCTTCACCACCTCCTCCGCCAGGAACAACCACATGCTCACACATACTGGGAACAAGAGGTACACATTCAACTATTAAAAAATGCTAAATTTATTTATTAATCAGTTTGTATGTCTCGCTGCTGTTGACTGCAGCTGTAGTTATTTAAAAATATAATTATTTTTATAATAAGAAAGCATTTTTGCTATGATTTGATTTCGGTACCCGTCCCTGTGAAGTTTAGCCAGTAATCTAATTGGACCCTATATAGAAATACATATATACATAGAAAACAACGATTTTGTATGGAATGCGTACGCATCTGTTCAGCTTTACGGATGCGTACGCATTCCATACAAAATAGCTGTTTTCTATGCAAAAAAGCTGAACAGAGCTGAATAAGTGTGGTTAGCTCCTTAACCGGTAAGCATGAATCTAACCAAGACTTGAAAAGCATCATTTTCGCAAAATGATCATATTCTGTTTTCTGTGCTCTCCTCAATCTTTAGTACAACTGATTATTTATAATTAAATTCCCGTCATTCTTCTCAGGTTCGTGTGTCCAGTCTGCTTGAAAGGCTGCACATCACGCACAGAACTCCGCGTTCACTCAAGCAAGCATACTGGGGAGAAACTATTCGAGTGCAACCAGTGTGGAGAGCGGTTCAGCTCGGCGTCTTATCTCGCTGTGCATCGCCGCTACCACACCGGCGAGAAGAAGTACCAGTGTCCTGTCTGCGGGAAAGGTATGTAGCTACGTCATACAGCCGTGTTTGGCATACTGCAGAACCTCACTCAAGGCCCTATCATTACCTACTTAAAACTAGTATCAACCAATCAAATGGCTTTAAACTAGTTATTTTAGTAAATAATGCTTGAGTCTTGAATGAAGTTCTGTAATACGGACTAGAGAAGTGGATATAGAGCAAAATGGTTAAAGAAGTCATGAGCTAGAAGTAAAATTAGCTCAGTTTGGATATTGCCCTTTCGGAAGTCTCATCTTAAAAACTCATTCTGTATATACATTATGTAGATTTCACGAAGTGACGCGCGCTTTACTTGTGGTTACCAAGTTTACAAACACGCTGTGATTTTGTGTGTAAGCGAAGGAGTCCGAGACAATGGCGAAGTCGGAAGTGTGTGTGTGTGTTATTTGCTCGGCTTCACGCACACATTCAGCGTGTTATGAAACTGTCGCTTCGTGAGATGAAGATACTATATCTGTAGCTATACTGAAAAAGTTCAGCAGAGTTTAATTTTCACGTTTGAACACTGCAGACTAATATTCAGGCAGAAACACAGAAGATGAATCGTGTTACAAAAAAGCTTATGACTATGTCTAATTTTTATTCCCAGGTTACATAGAATCGAGTTCATTCAAGAAGCACGTAAAGACGCACGCGAAGTCGGAGACGGAGTCGTCCACGTCGGAGAACAGTGCCGAGGCGCCGCAGGGCAAGGAGCCCTGCCTCGCGGGACACCAGACCGTCACCGTCACTGAGGACTTGCCTGATGCGCCAAACCAAGGTAAAATATTTTTAAATATAAAACTGCCTCATGCTAAAGGAATTCTAAATAAATACCCTTGGGCTGCTTCTGAGAAAATCTTAATGATAAATCCCCAATGACAATGCCCCAACGAATCGAACCCTACTTAGCCTTGGGA
The DNA here is from genome assembly GCA_949629185.1 of Apamea crenata. Classification (NCBI taxonomy): domain Eukaryota; kingdom Metazoa; phylum Arthropoda; class Insecta; order Lepidoptera; family Noctuidae; genus Apamea; species Apamea crenata. Next base: position 12,101,576 of record OX451372.1, read on the forward strand.
TCAAGATCAATGGAACAATGTTTTAAAACTTTTGTATCAAGACTGTCAGTGTTCTTACCAAAAATTACATTTGGCTGTCACGAATCACGTTCCACAATCTAATTGAGGGCTACCGATGAGATACAGCTGTCCCCCGAGTTACAGACTAGCTTTATAAACGGTTAACTATGACAATTACTGACTAAACGCAAATTTTACACGTTATTTCAGTTCAACCCCAAGTTCAAATCCAAGTGCAAGACACGCAACAGGTTCTACAGGTCCAGGGTCAGGTGGAACGCACCCCGCAGCAGAAGATCACGCGTTACAAGTGTGGGCTGTGCGTCAAGACGTACATGTATCTACACAACTTGAAGAAACACATGCTGGTGCATGAACAAGTAAGTTACTTTGAGAGATGTCGTTGCCTCGGTCGCATACAAATAAGTACAGATTAAAAATGATGTGGTAAGTTGAAAGGTGATTGCTTTGGAAGAGGCAACTAGCTTTAACTTTCAGACTGACTACGGACATACGACGTCTTGCCCAGTCAAATAGGCCTGTAAATAAAAACCTCCATTTCATATTAAAAAATCCAAGAAAGATTAAAGTTTATGCTGAATCTTATTCTTAGGAAAACGGCCGTAATACGGAGCCAATAATATTCCTGCAACAACAGCAACCACAGCAGCAGCAGCAACAGCAGCAGCAACAACAACAACAACAGCAGCAGCAGCAGCAGCAACAACAACAACAACAACAACAGCAGCAGCAACAACAACGGCAGCAGCATCAACAGCAACAAGTACAACAGCAGCACCAGCAGCAACAACAGCAGTTGCAACAACAGCATCAAGTACAGCAAGTTCAAGTACAACAAGTGCAACAACAAGTGCAGCAACAGGTGCAACATCACCAGCAACAGCAACAGATGCAGCAACAAGCGGTGCTACAGGTGGGCAACGTGCAACAGCTTGCGGTGCCCATACATGCGCAACATGTGCAGCAAGGCATCACCGTGTCTGGAGTACAGGTACGATATACTGCACTGATATAATCTACTTTTAAAGGGTTGAAAACTTGAATAGAAGTTCGTCATTTTGGAAATCATTAATCCTATCGGGCAAAATGCCCACACACACATACATATCCCACTATCTGAATTTTGAGTCGTAACGAAAAGGCCTAAAAATGATCTGTCATCTGATTATAAATGCTGAAAAAGAACTTTAAAAAGGATACGCGTAAACCAGAACTTTCTCGTACGACTGTTCATAATTAGGTTCAGAGTATTAGTTATGAGAGAGGAAGCATAAATAATGAAGTAGTTAGCTATGAGTAATAAAATATAACTGGCTAATTAGCCAATTGCTTGTCCACTATTGTACTTGTCTCACTGTTAGGAAATAGCTTAGAACTTTACAAATAAATCGCTCGTCGCTGGTTTAAATAACACAATGTTCATTGTTACAGAGCCAGCACCCGTACCCGGTGATCTCGTCGGTGCAGTCGCTGCAGCTGCAGCAGACACAACAGGTTAACACGGTATACATTCTACTATGTGTTGTGAACGTCAGCATTGCACTTTGCACTTCAAAACTATAGCACAATGAACTATTATTATCATAACTTAGACATATTGCTTTTTTTTCCTTTTCTATCTAATAAATCCATCGGCTGATCAAGTTTCAGCCGTTTAGGTCTCGGATTCGATTCCCACAAGAACTAAAACTTTGTATGGTCTTTAAAGAGAAGTTTTGGGTCCTAGTTTTTAAATGATTTATTTTCTGTAAGTAGGTTCGTAAAACACTTTTACACGTCAATCATATTTCTTAAAACTAGATGAGTTCGGCGTTTCCTATAATATGACTACTCTGAGAAGAAAGGCCGAAACAAACTCAGAGGTCTCAGTCTCTTTTAAAGTCCAGACATAATTCACTATTGGTCTGCACACGACCATTTTATTCCGTAACAAGTGTCATGATGGTTAAAACGTTGGTAAAATAATGAGAGCTACTCTCATTCGTCAATTGTGCAAAAGCGAAAGGAACTTCGTTATAACCGGGTGTCCCACGACACCTCTCGACTGTTTTTTTATGCTTAGATTTGTGTCCGCTGTCCCACGATTAAGGAGAGCAGCAATGCTTTTTGAATAAAGGGTAATTGTAACCACTATTTTCGTTACAGCAACAGCCGCAGCAGCTACAAGTACAAACCATACAGATACATCCCCAACATCAACCGATACAAATACATGTAAGTTGACTACACTTTTGTATTGTGTTCATTCTGGGTTTGGTCGTCTGAGCCTAGGCAAGCACGCGCGACTATCGGTGTTGAGCCGAGCACTGAGAATCGAACAGAGTGCACCCCAGCGCGTCATAAAAATACACTGTTGGATTTTCAATTCTCGCCACTATGCAGTACGTTGAAAATCCAGTGAGTGATAACAGAAATATTGACATTACTTTTAGTAAGACAGATAATTGTATTGTTTAGGCGGTGGGCGTGCAACAAGTGCAGCAGCAGCAACTACACGTGGCCACGTCCAGTTGCCAGACCATGCTGCCCAATATACTACAGGTATGTGGTACCTCAATTCCAATTAATGGTCTTGTTATAGGAGTTTTTTAGGGTTCCGCACCTAGAAAGGAAAAAACTTCCGTTTTTTCCTTTATAGGATCACTTTGTTGTCCGTCCGTCTGTCTGTCAAGACCCTTTTTCTCAGGAGCGCGTGGAGTTATCAAGCTGGAATTTATATCAAATACTCAGGTCTACTGACCCTTGGAGCTGTAAAAAAATCAAACTTCTAAGCCAACGCAATCAAAAGATACAGCCGTTTATGCCAAATTTTCGACACTCGCAAGGAAATAAAAACCTACAGGGTACTTCCCGTGAACTCAGAATCTTGAAATTTGGTACGAAGTCTTATAGCACAGATAAAGGATAAATTGCGAAAACCGTAAATTTTAGTTACATCATATAATAAAAATATTTTTAATAATTTTAAATTGTACGGAACCCTCGGTGCACGAGTCCGACTCGCACTTGGCCGGTTTTTTTATAAATAGAACAGATGCCGAGATACGGAAACTTCACAGGCTCGATTAAACAAAAACAGTTCTAGTTTTGTCCAAAATACAGCTAAGACTTCTCGTAGTTTAGTTTTCGCCTGAAAGTATCTCAAAAACTTACCTTCTAATAATAAACATAATTATGTACAGTTGCAACCAGCTACGGTGGCAGTATCAGGCCTGTCCCAGCAGGAACTGGGCGGCGTCACGCACCGGATCATTCTGCAGCCGCAGCCCTCCGCCTCGCACCCTGCCGTCTACACCATCCACCATTGATGGTGACGCTTCAAACGAATACATACACAACACACGTAGCATAATCTTTAGATAACTTTAGCAAATAAGTAGTAAATGGAGTGTAACTGTTACTTTACCTTGTGTGGTATTTACAACACCAGATTAATTTTATTCTTCAAAACTCTTTAATGAGCTTTATGGCCCTATAGTAAATTAAAGTAGGTTTCACATATCTACAACGTTTTATTTAGATTCTATAAAGTGACAGTCAGTTTATCGACGGTAATAATGTCCGAGATCCAAATTAGACGAAATTTTTGACATTCTGATCGCATCGAACAGCACTGTGTTGCACTCCATGTCTTCACTACTCTTTGTCAACGATGATTAGATAATTATTATATTAGTCAGTAGATAACTTAGGTCTGATAGAATAAAATTGATGTTTGACAGTTTTTGAATGAAATTACTGTCAAAATTTCAAAATTATTCCTCGAATAAAGTTATCAGATGATTGAAAAATCAGCCCTTAGAGAGAAATCGGAAGTCTTATTGCATTGGTGCCTGAATATATAGAGATTGCTCTACTTTACATTTTTATGTTTGAATATGTGTATATTGTAGTTATAGGTCTACAGCAATATCTAGTACCTACTCGTAGTATGTGAGTAGAATAGCCGTTTGTGTATATTCTTTAATTGTAAATAATTTGTATTGATAATATTTCACTATGGAACAAAGAATGGAGTAATAATGTAAATAGACACAATTATTTTATATTTAATTAAATTGTTTGTTTCGCTAAATTTGCATTTTAATTATTTTAGTATTACTTTCTAAGTTTTTAGGCAGTATAAATAAAACATCAAATTACTAAAACTTATTGTTAAATTTTAATTATTTTAAAATTAAGATAATACCTAAATCAATGCAATTCATTCTTTATTCATAATATCGCTGAACGAATATAACACAGTGGTCCAGAAGTCTAAAATGGTATAGAGAGTAATTTAAAAAAAAAGAGAATAACTTAAATTATTTTCGATTCATTTTGGCACATACAATTCAAATAACATTATTTACAGTAAGCTATTTAAATGCTAAGTTCGGTTGATAATTTAGTAGACCACTGTGCTTTCACAAAATTAACTAAAATCTCGCACAACTGCTCAGAGGCTCTGCAGGCATACAATACAATATTTCAAAAGAACAACACTGAAATTCACCCTTTAAGTTAAAAGACACCACTACACAAACGCGTAAAATAAAGAACTTCCTCGTAAGAAAAGAAGAAAAACGTAATATTATTGAGACGTGCGAGCGTGTCGCAAAAATATGCACACCTCGCTACCCAACATCTATTGTCATCTTGAACCTGGACACTTATTTTGAAAATTTGTGTGTCACAGGGTTCCCGATGTCATTCAAAAATGTTGGCGACAACAATATCGTGCAGTAAATATAAAAATAAAACTATCAAACCTAGCCGACCGGTCTACAAATATTTCCTCTAAACATTCTATTTACACTACGATTACAATACACAATTTGAAGGCCACATGTTTCATATTTTCAACAAGATTTTATTGCGTCAAATGATATACTTACTTTATTTAATCATAGACATAATTATTTTTTGCTTCACTGATATAAGGTATGAAAGAGGGGAATATGTGCATATTCAGTCTAGTCGTTTATTAGGAGTAAAACTTCTAGAAGATAACAAACTGAATAAGACAGAATGTGAGAAGAGTAGCCAAGTCCTCATTCATCGTAATTGGAATGGTAAGGATAAGAGCACAATAAGAAATTGTAATAGTCAGAATTTAATAGCACCAGCTATGTGTTTAGAATTCTAGTCTAGAACTAGTCTATCCTAAAGTATAGAATAGTTAGTTTATTTTATTTTAATTTGATTTTTTTTTCTGTTTTATTAATATATGAATGTGAAACCATATCAGTTGGAAATCTGGAGAAATAAATATAATGCCTAAGGAGTCACACCAAATGCCTATTTGTGCAAAGACAGACCTTCAGAAATCGTAACGAAGCTGTTCTATTTCACCCAATATCCAATGGCCGAATGATACGGCTAACAGCGACACACGATACCGAAATTATTTGATTTTTACTACTTCAACTGTGATGATTTCAAGTAGAGTCGGACAGTATCGAGTAATTGAAATTAGTTGAGATAACAATTTAAATAAATTAAATATTTCGGAGTCACGCACGGCTATGTAGCTTGCAGATTTATCGTGGCCGAACCGCACTGTAACCGATGTCAATACAGCATTCAAAGTTTCATACAAGTAAGGTATGTACTATACGCTCTGCGCGCTGCAGTCGCTGTCAGGTGAATGTTCAGGCTCGTAGCGAATGTAAGCGTTGTGCAGCGTCAGGCCGGGCGGCAGCTTCACGTCGCGGAAGTAGCGGTGCCGCCGCGCGTCCTTCGCCGAGATGCGCTTCACTGGGTCGTACACTAACATCTTCTGTAGCAGGTCCATGCCGACTTCGTCTAGGTTTTGTACCTGAAAAGTGAGTAACAAAATGCTTTAGCAAAATGCATTGGGATTTATTTGATATGCTTTTTTAAGCTATAACAGTATAAAATTAAGTAGTATCGGAAATTTCAGGTCAAGGAACCTTTCTTTACCAGAGAAACACTGTGTTTAAGTCAAAAAGTGTCCATATATAGACAGAATTACCTATGCATTAATCAATACTTACATGGTTATGTAGGTTGAAAGTAGTCCAGTTAGGGAATGTAGGTTTGTAGTCTGGCAAAGATGACACTCCTGGCCAGATCTCCTCAGTAGGGGTGCGGAGCATTCTGTACATACATATTCAATAAGTATTGTAACAAAATAAAAAAAAGGCTTCGAATTTCGGTCTACTTTATGGATGTTTAGATAGCAAGCATTCTAAAATAAAAATATACCTGAAGATGCGGAACAGTTGATCAATTTCCGAGTCTCCTTGGAACAGAGGTTTCTTTGAAGACATCTCTGAGAAGATGCAGCCTACTGACCACATGTCAATGGGACAAGAGTACCTGGAAATAATTGTTGTATTTTAATGCTAATCTCTGAAGTAGAGAGCAAAAAATGAACTTTGTTACAGTTTTAGAAAATAATTATATATTAGAGAACACTACTTTGCCAAGACTAGAATAGAATCATTTGCTTAAGATTATATTATGCAAATGATTCTATTCTGGTCTGGTCTTAGTTATAAATGGTTCCACATAATTTACAAGCACTTCTAGATCTATTTATGACCAGGGCATTATGATGCAGGGCAAAGGCTACCCTCTGTAGCTAGTTTTAGAAGTAAGTACTTATAATTTGACCAATGTTTAAAAGTAATTCAATAGTTTTCTCACCTCTGACTGCCTAGCAAGACTTCAGGAGCTCTGTACCACAGAGTTACCACCTCATGAGTATACACTCTAACAGGCACTCCAAATGCACGACCCAGGCCAAAGTCAGCCACCTGGAGCAGTCAATCATAATCATGAAAATGTCATAATGAACAAACCCCTGCATTTAATACGTGCACCCACCCTTATTGCGGAACACACTATCAATCTCAATTTGAATAATTTTAAAGGATATTGCTAATTCTTCTTTTTAGTCTGTCGGTAGCAATCTAAACAGACTAATAATGAATCCATTGCTCAATTTGTTCCAAAAATTTGTCTGCCCAACATCACAAACAACACAATGAATGTTGTTGAACTGTCAAAATGGAAGCAATTGCGTTTAGTGTTACACAATTACCCCGCTGGTCTATCATTGAACATGAAATTGATAAGACTCTTCAACGATGACCACCAATTTATTGGCTTAGAAGTCAGTCTTTTCTCAACTATGTTGGCGTCAGCTTCCAGCCTAGCCGGATGCAGCTGAATACTAATATTTCACATGAAGCAACTGCCTATCTGACCTAACCACCATAAAATAATTGAAGCGGTTATAGCACAAACCGGCAAATCCAGTCCGGCCCACCTGTTGCATTGTTTACATGAAACCACTGGGAGTGGTTGTACAAAGATATTTAGCTTACTTGGAGGTACTGATAGTGAAACAAGTGATGAAAATATCTTTCAATAGCATTTTTACAATTTGCTTACTTGATTAACATATAACATAGGTACTTACTTTAATAATTCCAGTCTTGTCAATGAGCAAGTTCTGTGGTTTGAGATCCCTGTGCAGTATCCGCCTCTGATGGCAGTAGAGGATGGCATTGTTGATCTGGTACAAGTAGCTCTTCACCACAGTTGGATCCATGAACTGTAACCACAGGAACTTTGTTCATAGAAGTCACACATATAAAAAAAAATACTGTCACTTTCATGAGTGGGAAATCAAAGTTCATTTATATTAAAGTAAGGCTGAGAATCTACACTTTGAACATAATAGTGGCAAAAGACAGACCACAAATGCCCACTTGTGACCACTTCCTAGTGTTTTAGCTGCCTTTTAAGTAAGTAATATCATAGCATTATCAGTCTTTAATGTTCCCACTGCTGGGACACAGGCCTCCTGTCTGTGAGAGGGAAAGGGCCATAATCCACCATGCGGGCCTGGTGCGTGTTGGTGGATGTGAAATGTCTTGAATTTTGGGCCCTTAGACATGCCGGTTTCCTCACACTGTTTTTCTGCACCGTTTTCAGAGCAGTGGTGATGAAATAAGTGGTGATAAACTGTGGGAGTCAGGCATGCCAGGCAATGTAAAGTGCCTGCTTGGGTTCAAACCCACGACCTACAGCTCGTAAGTCGCGGCCGTTACCATTGGGCCACCGCTACACCACAAGTCAAGTAATATCTAGTCGCAGTCTCATTTTGGCGATAAGCAAATGTCAAAAACTTGTTAAAATGTAGGTAAAATATAGGTATTTTTGACAGATTGACACTGAGATCAGACTGTGAATGTTCCTAAAGTTACGAGAATTGCTCCTCTGGTCTATTTGGGGAGTAACTTTCCTGTTAATTGCTAAGCTCATGAGTAGAACTTGATTAATTTCATCTAAATCGTACTTCATCTAGAGTTCAGCGAGGATCAATTTCCACATTCAAATCTATTTGTGTCAGAAAATTGGGGTACATACTTTTCCAGATCCAAGCGAGTCCATATATTTCTTCAAGTCCATGGAGAGAAACTCGAAGATTAGGTAAAGTCGGCTTTCCTCCATGAGCACATCTTCCAATTTTACTATGTTAGGATGGTTGAGCTCCTTCAGTAGAGAAATTTCTCTGCAACGATGAAAGAAAGCAATAGGTTATGTTGTGACTAGCAACATGGAGTTTTTCGAGGATTCCGCCGGATAGTTCGTCACGTAACACGATTAGAATAAAGTGAAATAAGAGAGTGACATCTCAATTTACCTGATTGCTGTGGACGGGATGCCTTCATCTTCAGACTCCAGACGAATTTTTTTCATAGCCACAAACTGCCCAGTTATTTTGTTTTTTCCTTTGTACACCACACCATAAGTACCTTCACCGATTTTCTCGATTTTGAGAAAATCATCCATCTTGGGGCAGAGAATTTTGTTAGATTTCCAGGCAAAACTGTGGGAAACTTCCCTAGCAAACCTACGAGGTTTTTTCAAAAGTTACTAACACATCAATTACTGATAAATAAAACCGCGAGGAAACAGATTATTTATTAGGCGTAAGTATTATAAACTACTACTTAATACAATAAAACTAAATACGAATTTGTTTACTGGTAAAATAGCTAAGATATCGTTAACGTTTCACAACGACTTTCAAACGTAATTTTTAAAACTATTTGAATTGTTTATACCCCATGTCAACTTTTCTCGTTATTGTCTATGAACTTTGGATCGTGTTCCAAAAACACAAAAGATATGTTAAGCATAACCTACGAATATAAGGTATAGTTTAACATTATTTTTTGCTACAAATATACGTCCTTTACATTTTCTTACCTGGAACGCACCAAATTTGATCATAGACAATAAAAATACATGGACAAAAGATTCTATAAAGAAGCGACTACACGTTATAAAATATTTAGAAGTTCTTTAAGATTTTTTTTTCGGGTCGGTTTGTGGGCTTATTTATCACTGCTTCGTTCTTTTTTTAGGACTGGAGCAGTGGAGGCTCGGTGGTAACTACTGCGACTTACGGTCGCAGGTTCGAACCGAGACAGGTGATTTACTTTGAGTAAATTATTTCATCATCACTGTTCTCAAAACGGTAAAGGAAATATCGTGAGGAATCCGGCATGTTCTAGACCCAGAAATTCGAAGAAAGACATGTAACATCTACCAACCCGCACTGGGCCTCTGTGATCTATTACGAATTTACGACTCACTATAGGGGCATTTCACGTGAAGCGGACAGGAAAAAAAATGTCAGGTTTTGGATTTTGTTCATAATTGGGTCAATTGTACTTCCATGGGACCTGAATAATCGTACGTATTTTTTTTTTTTTTTTTTTGCCTAGTTACGGATTTATGCGACTTCAAAGAATTACCAAAATTTGAGGAAATGATTTTTCGATAGCTATTAATGAAGTTAACCCGATGGATTGAGCAATATGTAAACAGTGTTTATTTGAGAATATTAATTGTTTTTCTTAGAAATTTATTACAATTTGTTTTTTTTTTTTGTTTTCTTATAGTAAACCGGAAGTTAACATTAAAAGTCAGTTTTTTTTCAACTTCGCATTTTTTCATATTTTTTATTTTTACCTGAAAACATACCTTGTAGTATAGAAATATCATGTGAAAAATTTCAGAATGGTATCTCGATTCGTTTAGAAGATAGATGAACTAAAGTACGAAGGTGCCCTAAGTCGCGTAGTACTGGGCGGTTCTTTAGTGTGGAAGTCTTACTCGCCAACGCAAGAAAACGATTCATGTCATTAAAAAATCGAATCGTATCCTGTTGTGACCTGTAGCGCCATCTCTTTTCTACCAAAAACATCAAATGATTTTTGATGAAAATCAAATCACAAGCGTGCAGTTTGAGCAATGGGTAGGCATTGCTCAAGCTGTACGCTTGTGATTTGATTTTCATCAAAAACCATTTTTAAATGATCACGAATTGCATCCAATCTAGGACAAGAAACACAACATTCACTTGGAGATGATTTTGATGTCATCAAATAACAAATTGGTGTGGAATTGGGGCACATTGGGTCTTGGACTTCTTGGAGTGAAAATAAACTCGCAGAAGAATTTCGAACATCACGACGACAAGTGAAAAAAGCAAAGAAACTTGTGGCGCAATTTGGTATTTTGTTGTCTCCTAATCCTCGTAGCGGTCGTAAGGTACCAGTGGTAACCGAACATTTGGTGAGAGCTTTTTATCTTTGAGAAGACATCACATTTTCTACTCTGCGCAAGCGGTGCGCGTCAATGCTGAGCAGAGTGCGGGCTAGTCGCAACAGCGTTTTAAGTATGATAGCTAGTAGACTTGACTGTCTATACATGGGTCGATGTATTAATGCTCACATGAATATTGATACCTCGATTCGTGGGTCGGGCAGGGGGCGATTAGTTTAAGGTTATGTTGCTAACACTAGGTTTAAGTTATTGTACTACTAACACACTGGATCCTAGTTATCTGAAATAAACGTAATTATTATTATTATTAGTAGAGTGATGCCTGGCAAGAAGGATTTTATCTCAGTTAAATTAGACGACGGCAAAAGGACGCACTTACAAAAACAACTTTTAATGTGCAATATCGATGAGTTGTATCAGAAATTCAAAATTGAATATCCTGGTATTAAAGTAGGCTTAACCAAGTTTTTTACATTGAGACCTAAACAATGTGTCCTAGCTGGGGATTCTGGCACACACCTTGTATGCGTATGAATGTTAAACTAATGTTAGCAGGAGGAAACATTGATTCGCTTACTGCAGAAACCAACATGCCTGTTTCATCTTGGAAAGAGTGCTTGCGCATGATGATGTGCCCCAATTCCACACCAATTTGTTATTTGATGACATCAAAATCATCTCCAAGTGAATGTTGTGTTTCTTGTCCTAGATTGGATGCAATTCGTGATCGTTTAAAAATGGTTTTTGATGAAAATCAAATCACAAGCGTGCAGTTTGAGCAATGCCTACCCATTGCTCAAACTGCACGCTTGTGATTTGATTTTCATCAAAAATCATTTGATGTTTTTGGTAGAAAAGAGATGGCGCTACAGGTCACAACAGGATACGATTCGATTTTTTAATGACATGAATCGTTTTCTTGCGTTGGCGAGTAAGACTTCCACACTAAAGTACCGCCCAGTACTACGCGACTTACGGCACCTTCGTACTTTAGTTCTTCTATCTTCTAAACGAATCGAGATACCATTCTGAAATTTTTCACATGATATTTCTATACTACAAGGTATGTTTTCAGGTAAAAATAAAAAATATGAAAAAATGCGAAGTTGAAAAAAAACTGACTTTTAATGTTAACTTCCGGTTTACTATAAGAAAAAAAAAAAAAAAAACAAATTGTAATAAATTTCTAAGAAAAACAATTAATATTCTCAAATAAACACTGTTTACATATTGCTCAATCCATCTGGTTAACTTCATAAATAGCTATCGAAAAATCAGTTCCTCAAATTTTGGTAATTCTTTGAAGTCGCATAAATCCGTAACTAGGCAAAAAAAAAAAAAAAAATTACGTACGATTATTCAGGTCTCATGGAAGTACAATTGACCCAATTATGAACAAAATCCAAAACCTGACATTTTTTTTCCTGTCCGCTTCACGTGAAATGCCCCTATAGTCATTGAGAAGAGGCCTGTGCCCAACGACCATGGTCGTTGCCTGTGCCCCAGTCGTGGGAACATTACGAGTAGACTGATTAAGTTATATAAATATGCACAAAACATCGAGATTTCTTTATTATACGAACATAAGCTTAATTTGAATGTTATATTTATAGCAATATTAATTTATAATAATTATGTGAATTCCGTGGCCGCATGCTTGTAATAAACAAGTACGCTGGACGTCATACTATCGATGATAAAATTAAGACATTTGATTTTCACCATTTTAAATGATAAAAATATTCTAAATATCTCGTAGCAAAACGACGGCCATTTGCGGCAAAGTGTCAAATTTAGTTCTTGAGACGCTCGAGTGGGGCGCTTTGAATCGGCACAGCAAGACGACTGTCATTTCGTATAATTTTAGTCCAGCGCAGCGTCCTACTTGTAATAATATAGGTCAGTGGGGTGGTAACATTTTCATCTTCAGCTGGCCTAGAGGAGTTTCACTAATATGAGGCCCGCTTTTACTGGTTTCGTTACTACTGACGTGCGGTCTACTGTACTGTTGATTGTCTGAGCAATTCGCTTACCCAACGCCATGCCGGATCGGCTACTACGCGGCATAGAGTACAACTAAATAGATCACAGAACACTATTACTCCTAGCGGAGAAATAGATGCTACGCGGGCTGTAGCGAAAATGTAGAATGATATTTTGGGTAGGTAACTGGCTACACCATTTTTTCTTTTTACAATGGAATAATTTCAACACAACATCATACTACAAAATATCTATTATGTATTTTAACAGACGAAAAATAGGAGGAGGTTATGCATTCGAAGAGTTTTAGACACAATCGGAAGTTTTACTCAGGCGTTGGAGCGCCGACACAACGCATTGGCAACGCCCGTGTGGCATCGTCCTTAGTTCTGAGGATCGCTACATTCGTGACCTATCTTGTTATTGTCTTATAATATATGTCGGTCCCTGGACCACTCTTAAAGCTTCCTGAAAAGATAGCCCCATAGACGGGAGGACTATCAACTTAAATTCTCCTTACTTTCAAATAATGATTGTCTTTCTTCAAATTTGTATGAAATGCTATGCCACGGCCTTGTATGCCTCGGCATTTATTTGCCTCAATGGCGGGACATAGCAGACTTACCTGTAACTAACACACCATCTTATGAACCTATGATCCACAATAAATTATTTTGAATTTGAATTTGAACGGCAAAGAGTTTAAACATGTTTGCAAATAGGACATAATTTGTGGCGCTTGGTGCCTGGAATACATCGCAGCGTTGATCAACTTGTGCTTTAACGTCACCAGTAAAGTCGTTTTGTGGAAATTTTGGTTCAGCATCGGAAACTGGTAGAAATGACCCAACACGGTGATATGTATAATTATCCTTGAATTTTGAAAGTAGGCATAGGTACTGATCTTGGAAAACTTTTTCGGCTCCAACAGATGCCATTTGAAACACTGAATTATATTTGCGAATGTTCTGCGAAAAGTGTTTGGAATCAACGAGTCCCCGGAACAACAATGGCCAACAAACAACTGCAACAACAACAACAACTGGCAACTTTGCCATTTGCGCTCACATGTTTCAATGTTGAACTTGAGTGAATCGCAATGCCCACACACCGTATCAATTTTGCCGATATTTACACCCGGATGCAAACTGTAATCGTAGTTAACATCATACAGAAATGCAGCAAAATTCAAATCATCATGTTTGTGTGAGTAGTGGAAGCCCAGTGGTAGGTAACGCCCCGGACTTACGAGTTGTAGGGGAATACTTTGAAATTCTCTAACATACATAGTTACAGAAAGGGCTCGTGCCTACATGATAGGTAGGTAACAGTCGCACGGGTCGGTCGGAGGATAAGCTACGCTGGCCGCAGTCGGTTCGTGGATGGGTGACCAACCATTATCGAGAACCGTCCGGACTTCGGAAAGCACGTTATGCCGCTGTTACGGCTGTCATTAATAGATCCTTGACAGTCGACTCAGTTACGTCTAGTCAGAAACCCAAAGTGTGACAACCAGCCTTTTCAAGTAGTATCCTGTATCGTTTTACCCAGTAACTGGTTATGGAGGTCAGATAGGTGGCAGGTGGGGGTGGTGGTGGTAGGCTTTTTGGTGGAGCCGTGAGGCACACTTTCCTGCTAATTGTATGACCTACATGTATATTTGTTCCGAGTCTGGCTGTTTTTCTATCTATAATATGTATGTATTTACAAAAAAAAAAAAATGTATATAAGTAGTTTATCAGCCATCTTGTTACCATAACACAAGCATTCGGTTGCTTAGCTTGGGACAAATGGTGCTGTGTGAAATGTCCAGGGATATTATTATTATTAATTTCTTACATAGGTCTTTATACTTTGTACTTGTTTTTTTTTTATTAGTTGCAATCTGATGTATTGTGTGTCTTTTAGTCTGTGCTAAATAAATGTATTTTCTTTCTTTATTTCTGTATAGGCAGGCGATATGCATATCTGCTATATGTAGGTATATTGCATATTGTGTATTCAGCTGCATCCGGTTAGACTGGAAGCCGACTCCAACATAGTTGGAAAAAGGCTAGGCAGATTGACATAGGTAGTTGCAGAAACACATAACCCAGACCCACCCAAACAAAATGTGTCCGCGAAAACATTGCTTAACCTCACATATATCATACATTCTGAACTTTATCTTTATCTAAGTTATCACAAATCAAACATTAAATAGATCACATATTGAAGTTCATGTTCCACATAGCTAGATAATTTATCGGCATTGATAATAATTTTTGCTGACACAGTGATTCTGTCACGTTTGTGTGCCGCGGCCGAGCTGCGCGTGCGGCGTCCGGCCGCATCAATGAGATCGAATGATAATGTTAACCTTATTAAGGTAAGGGTCGGGAGTCAGGCTTCATTTGGAAGGCATGTGAGCTCACACGATGTGGCGGTGGACAGTTTTTTTGTGCTTTATATTTTACGGACATGTAAGTTATGATTTTGTTACTTTTTATTTTAATAATTTACATCAACGTGAAAACCTCTTTTTTGAAGTCGGGTAAAAACAACGACCGTTTTTCCATTGGTTACATACCAATCAAACGGGATGTCACTCTACTTACGTGATACGCCTGCTCGGGTAGTTAAACTACTGTACGTACCAACAACCGTAACAAAATGCAGATACCTATTCTAGTGCTATTTTATTGCTGAATTTTCCACTGTCCAATTCAGCTCGGTGTCTGCTAATCAAGCACGCAGACGATCAAGCCCGTTATAGACAGATAATTGGGATGAAATGACAACGACAAAGATCGGATTACAGGAAATTTCGGCTATTTTTTGTTCTTATTTGAAAACTACATTATTAAACCTTCTAAATGGAGCCTTCCTCTAAACACATGTATCGGGGGTGGATTTACAATTTAGATGTTGTCTTTATTCCTTTAAACTTGTTTTGTTTTCAGATATCATCACAACCAGTAACAGACGACAGCGAAAATGCCCGTCAAACTGGTCAGTTGGACTTCGGCGAGTGCTGCCCCTGTCCGATCCCTGGGCAGGGCTTCGCAGCACAAGAGTCTTCGATGCCCAATGGCAATACCATGTTTGCCCAAGCAAGGGACATAGACGACTGTCCGTGCAGGCCTCGAAGCTCTGACTCTGAGGGGGCCTCATCAATATTCTTCCCAACTTCAATGCGTTCTGATGGGAATTACGTAAGGTAAGGGTTCTTTTTTTTGGTCACTTACTAATTATAAGCAATAATTGGCAAAATGTAGGTGTGCTGCATACCTATAGCTACATTCTCCGTATATACAGGCGTGATGTTGGGTTATGTTATGTGAGTAATTCTACATTTGTTCATCGGGACATCGTAAGTAGTTACCTATAGTAAAAAGTAAAAGGCAATCTTATTTAAATTATTGTTAAAGTCGAATATTGTAAAGTTTCAACGTGTTTGACTTGTGGCTGGTGTGGTGTGTGCCGGAACTTGGTGTTGTTTTGTAGCTTTCGCAAAACTTTGTCGATCTTTGAGACCGATACCACAAATAACACAGACTCGGTAACTCGAAAGGTAACTCGGTATCAAGGCTAGTGCCATAATACCAACCCCGCTGAAGCTGTATCCAACTTTTTACACGTTTGAAAAACTTTTGACCAACCCCTAAGGTTAGGCATGATGAATTACTGGAGGAGAGGAGAAAAGGGCCCTGAGAGGTATACAATCATGTCAGTCATGCATTCTCCATGTGAATAAGGTTTCAGAACTGTTTATGTCTTGTTGCCTTTTATGGACACTATAAACCATGTCTATTCATTGTTACATATCATGTTTTTTTTCACGTTTTTTTTTTCATGATCATGTTTTATTTCTTTACAGGCCCGCAGACAAAAAAGAGGACTTAAAGCCACTCTTACACCCAGAAGTAGATCTCGCTTCATCCGTTCTACAAACCTTACGTGAAGCTACTGATGAAGAATACCAGGATGCCCTTGCAAGGGACGCCACCAGAAGTATGGCTACAGAGGCTGAAGAAAGTTTATTTGGGGACACACTCCCTGAGGCGAGTAATGGTAATATAGTTACTATCATAGTGAACCCAAAACATAGCGACGGCTTAGATGATATACCTCAAGAAACCTATGTCCAAGAGTCGCGTTGCGTACAAGCACCGTCAGAAAGCGTTAGTACTAATCTTGGCCAGATGCGAGTCGCTCAGAAGCCTCCTAGTTTGCTGCGTGAAATTTTCGGACTACCAAGAATAAGCAAGCCTGCTGGACTTTTACAAAAGAATTTATTAGACATGGATAACGGTGCTAGCAATGTTCAAGAACGCGTAGTACATGTTGATAACGACCAGGTAACGAATAAAAGTGTACTTGGATTGAGAAAATACGCCCCATTCATGAAGTTCGACAAAAACTTGAGAGATAAATCAACTGTAGATATGAATAGCAATGTAGCTGTTGATACAAATGTGAAAAAGGTACCTGATTTCAAATTGCCTGCTATGAAGAGCAATGTAGATGTTGATACTAGCGTGAAAAAGGTACTTGATTTCAAATTGCCTTCTATGAAGAATAATTGGAAAGATTTGATATCTAATAGAGATGTATTAGAAAGTAAAGATAAAACAAATTCCTTGCCTTTAATACCAAAAATGAGATTTAATAACCCATTGTTTAAGTTGAAAGGCGAAAATGAAGAAGATCTGAGTTTATCGCCTAGTAATATTCACGAACAAGCAAAGAAAAGTTTCTTCCAAACCAAATCACACTTGGAGAATATTTTCCAGAACACTAGACCAGTTGGTTTAAAAACCTTGTTAAAATTAAAAGATGTTGAGTTCGTTCCTTTAAAAGATCTAGTTCCTAAATCAGCAGATAGACCTACACCTAACAGGCCTAAACTTGCTTGGCCAGACAACTTCAAAATACGAGATACTGTGATATCAAGTACTAAGGACAAAAACACAATAAATGTTGCTAGAAGTACGGAAATAACCGAAAAAATACCAAAAACCTTTGACGCCGAAGGAAGCCAGAGTAATGTTATTGAACAAATTAATGATGAAAACTGTAACAATGGAGCATTTAAGACAACCAAAATAGATGGTGAAGACACTGAAGCTAAGATAGCTTCTACTGAAATAATGGACACGTCATCAAGTCCTTCCGAAATTGAAGAGATTGTCAGTGACACGAGCAACGAATTTGCTGCAAACAGCCAGTCCATTGAATTACCCGACAATACTGATGACTGTAATATTAAAACTTGGCCAGCCACAGAAACTAATCACCCACAATCAATGGAAAATTCTTTTGGAAGTAAAGCACAAAGTAATAATGAAGATGAATTAAATTTTCAAACTTCAACAGAAAGTATACCGGTTGATAATAAAGCAGATGATGACCCAGAATCTGACCTTGTTTCAAATAACGAAGACTGTGTGAGTAATACTAACGATGCTGACTCAATAACTGATTCTAGTAACAATACAAACGATGTTTTGATACCAAACGATACAGTTCTAGAAAACGTTGACAATTTATTGATGAACGAAAGTACAGTAACAGAAGAGGATTGTAGCCAAGAACTACCAGTTAGTGATTATTTCAAAACCCTTGACATTAATCCATCGAAATTGACTAAGCCACTTTCAATGGATGAAACGCTATCTTCAGTAAAAGAAAAAATTACAAAACATATAGAAAACTTAAAAAATCCAAAATCAAGCTCGAAAAGTTCAAAAATTCTTTATTCCCCAACTTCAAGGAATATTATCGAAAACAAAGAATCTTCTCCGATGGCAGAGGAACAAGTTGATTCTGATTGTCAAAATGAAGAGTCAATTCAAGTTGCGACAGTAAAACCAGACATCTATAGTGATGACTTGAAGATTGAAATTGAATCTGACGATGATAAGGTGAGCATGCAAGATTTACAAAAAATGTCAGATGAGATGTTACAGGAAGAACAAGAACGAGAATCAAAAACTTTGACCTGCAATGAACCAACACAGGAAGTTACCGTCCCAAAAGAACTGATAGTCGTAGATAGTGCACAAAATGAGAACACCGATTCAGAACAATCTGCCAATACACATAATGATGTAATAATGGACCCAAAAAATATTGTTGATATCGTTGATGAAAATGATAACGATTTAAAAAATACTTGCAAAAGTGATTTAACATTACCAAAACAGTCATTTGAGCAAGAATCGGATGCAAATGTCGAAGCGAGTGAAGTTGTTATTAACAGAACACCTCAAAGCAATAACGTTTACACCTCACCAGTTTTGCTAAGCAAAGTTCTACAGCCAAACGAAAATGATTTTAGGTTAAACATACCATTACCAGACATACAAGATATTAAATTGCCACCATTACCTACACTTGATGAAATTAAACTCGGCTTTAACAACTTGTTTGATAAGTCTGAACGAGATGTAGAAGGACATTCGGCATCAGAAGCAGCTTCGATGATTGATACGTCAAATATCTTAGCACCAAGTATGTCAACAGACGCAAGCGCAAAACATTTTCAATCAATGCCCCCTTTGAGACTAGAAGATGTAGATTTAGATATTCTACAACTGAAACCGCAATCAAATCTGTTCTCTAAAATTCCGAAACTCGACCTTCATTCCTTTAGGACAAAATTGCCATTACCTACAGATTTACGTTTAAAACCATTAAACCTGCAATCAGCATTCGATGACAAAATTGGTTTGCTATCTCTAGGACACAACAATCCGTGGGAAACTATTCCTGGTTTGGATGATTTTGGGACCCGAGTGAAAGCGAATACCCAGAAAATTGCGAAAACGCTACGAAAGCCTGTCACTCTTCGACATAGCCTAAAATCTTGCCAAGGAATTGGGGATTTATCTGACACTAAACATTCGTTGAAAAGTATGCAACATACGTTAGAATCTAAGTTGAGAGGAGCCACAATAAAACCCGTAAACTTACAGTCTAACGACTTATTAGAAGCTATATCTAGGAACAACGAAGATGTTAATGACAAACTTCGCGCTCTACACGTTGATTTCAACGATAGACTTGAAACAATGCGAAATAATCTTTTCGACATGTCTATATTTGGAAGTGGTGAATCGCGCAGTACAAAATCCTTTAGCACTTTCAGTAACAAAAACAAAGATAAAAAATTATCACGGAAAACATCACAACCTCAATCACTGCCAAGTAGGAGAGAATCTAAGAAAACATTAAAACCTCAAAGACTTGAGCATCAGAAAGAAACTAGAATTGGATTATCACGTGGGCTCCAGAACAAGTTCAAGATGCCAACTGCGGCAAGCGTGCCAGTGCCGAGAACTATTGAGGTCCCTGAGCTAAAAGCTACGTTGACGAAATCACCTGGACTAGGAATACAAAGAGCATCAGGCGTTAATCCTATCTTTCAAAACATAGAAGCTTCACAACCTAACGAATCAACATTGACTTTATGGAGACAGGCAAGTAAGAAATTACCTGTTACAAATACAAGATTAGGAAAAACAATCATTACCCCTTCCAAAGACAGTAAAATGAAGGTTTCGTTTTCAACAACACCTCGGTCATCGGTATCAACAAATTTACAATCTAGAAAACTTTCAACACCTTCCTCGCTCTTCCTAACAAGTAATTTAGGAAAAAATACGGGAAAACTTAGACAGAGACAGGATCACAAAGGATCACCGAGTGAAATGAAACATTCAATCATTTCACCCCCAATTTCTAGTCATCTAGATCAAAATAACCTAGAAAATTATGGCCTGGAGAGCGATAGTAGGCGAACAGGTGCAATAACAACGTGGAAATTAGGTGGCAGGGAAAATCTAGAAAGGTCTAAAATGAGTAAGGACTTTGAGTCTTTGCCTCAAGTGTCAGAAAGTGCTTTCCTGAAGTTAGTTAATTCCCCTGTAACATTCAAACAGGCAGATACTCAGTCTGTTAGTAGTTCCCGAGGTGACAATAGAGGAGTTCTCAATACGAATACCGACATGTCACGATCTGCATGGACGAACAATGATGTCGTTGATGGACAAGCGCTGAAAGAAAATGTTTCATACAAGTGTACAATGGTTTGTACTAAGGAATAATAATACAAAATGAAAATGTGCATGTGTGATTGAGATTAAATTATTCTAAGATAAGTAATTAGTTTTAGGTTAAGATTGTAAGTTAAACTAATAAAAATCGACTGTTTCGTAAATATTTTTATATGAATATCGTGAAAAGATGTAAATTATTGTATGTTTGTACTTGGTTTGAAAATAAGTATATCGTTAATAAGTATATATACAAAAACTACATCGTGTAAAAAGCTTGGGTTTTATTTCTTCTCTAGGATTTGATTGCACATTAGTTTCAAGTCTCTCAACTCTCAACAATTTTTCCGTTCCAGTTGTAGATCCTTTTATTTGCGAGAAATTGCTGAATTAATTATAACTTGTTTACAGTTTTACTTTATTTTATTGACATTTACTAGTCAGTTGTGTAAACACATAAAAGAATTGTAAATTACATGAATAATTAATCTACAGCTTGTGTTATCGCAAAAATTAGTATCACGTTAGATATTATCGTTTGTTTAAATTTAGCATTCCTTACCAAATTACCACAAGAGGCCAGGAAAAAATATTCTTCGCAAAAAACACTTATTATCCTTAGATAATACGTGCGCAAATATTATTCACAAAGTAACGAGTTTGTTTGTGAATAATATTTAACTTAATTTAATCAAAAAGGATTTGATGAGTTAGAAAGTAGTTGTCGTATGCAAATATTTTTTCCTGATAAAAAATTAGTTTCTTTACGATTTTCAATAACACATAACATAATCACACGCCTCTATTCCTCGAAGGGAAGGGTTAGGCAGAGGTGCACCTATAGTCAGGGCTTGAAGTACTGCCCTCTTGGTGTGATACCGGTACCAGAGTAGTACCTGTACTATTGGTATTTCTAATCAGTATCAGAACTGTACCGGTACCAAACAAATATTTCAGACATTACTAGTAAGTAAAAAGGATATATGCATTAGAAAGTAACTTCAAGACTGCCAATTGGCAGTCTTGACTGGTACAGTACTGTAACCGCACAAGCTGCCTCGTACAAAAAATATAAGATTGGTGGTACGGGCCGGATACCTGTGGTTGGTACCGGTACATGTTAGTTGGAGTACCGGTACCCGTCTGGAACTGGTAACCAGGTACCGAAATGACAAGACCCGCTAAGTACCGGTACAGAACCTGTACTTTTACCAGTTCCAAGTTCTGCCTATAGTACACCCACATTTCCTTGTTTGTCCCATGATAACTTGATTTGCCTTTCAACAACTTGTACTAGAATCATTAAAATCATATTTATTTTATTTATAACAACTTGTATATTATGCAAATAACAGATTATTATGATACAACAAAAGAAAAGGAATAATAAAAGCCATAAACATGATGCACCACACCAAACCACAATTCACTGCAAATAACACATACACAAGTTTAATCCATGATTCATTTTTTCATTTTAATTATTTCATTTATTTTCACTTCAAGACACAAACATCAGGGTAGCCCTATATCCATGATGTCTATAGATAATGCCTTGTTTGGTAGTATTTGTTTTATGTTAATGGTTCTAATGCCAGTAATAAAAAGTGGTAAGTAAGTGTTGAGCTTATTTTGAACATTACTGACATCCATGAAGGAAAAACACCGAGGGGAAATCTGCGGGGTAATGCGAAATGCCTAAGGGCCTTTTCACATGCATACAGTTACCGCCTAAACGGCTCGGCGTCGTGCCGTGCTAGCTGTTTCACATGTACACGGTTTACGCACGGTCGCCCGGCGGCGGCGCGGCGAGACCGGGGCGGTCGCAGTATTATCGAGGTACTAGACTAAACCGAGACGAAACCGTGTTTATAGTGGATAAGCACGGGCGACACACGGTCACGGCACGGCCTTGTGAAAGCTGTCTATGTAGCTCATACATTTCTACTTTACACGGCACGTTGACCGGTCACGGTGTGGTATGCATGTGAAAAGGCCCGAAGAACCTTTGTACACGGCACACATTTGGGACAAACAAACAGTAACACATTATATCTGCGCAAATAATATAAACAAAGATATTATACAAATGTGAAACTCACACCGTTATCCACAGCATATACAATTCATATAACTTTACTAATGGACAAACTATGCGAGTAAGACTACAAGACTGTTCAAATAACTATACATCGGAATCCTTAAGTTTCTTTAACAAAGCAGAACGAAATCTATTTGCTGACACTGAGAATAAATCTAATTCTGTAGTTTCTGAACCAAAATCATTATAGTTTGTGCACAAGCGACGTAGAGGCGCCCGCAGACCACACGTACAACGTAACGTAAATTAGGACGATTTTTGATCCGAAAATACAACTATCCTGTACCTAGTATTTTGTGTAATGAAAGTAGCACCAGTAGATGGTCTTAAAGCTTAGTAAATATTATTTGCCAAACGAGTAGGTATTTACAATTTTGAAATTGTTTATAGTTACGTTACGTTACTCCGTGCATTCGTGCTAAGCCTATTCGTTTATCTTGTAAATGTGATCACAATATAAAAAAAAATAGAGTTAAAACTTCATCAGCACCTTTAGTAAATATTGCCTTTATACGAAAGTATAGAACTATCGCGGCCTCTGGAACAGAACAAATGCAGAATTAATTTACACATCATTTTCAGACAAGCCATGCGCGGCGAGAGACGTTGGCGGCGAGTCGGTGGTGTGTGTGTGCAACTTGAGTTACTGTGACACCATCACTAGAGTATCTCTTAGTGACAACGAGTACGTCGCCTATACTAGCTCAAAGGTACCAGTCTATAGTGACCGTACTTTAATGTCCTGCTTACAGTCATTAGGGACGTAATTTTCCAAGATAACTAAGTTAACCTGTCCCTTATAAAATATTTGTTACTGATTTTTAGGCTGGATCGCGGTTTAAGAAGTCCTCTGGGAAGTTTATTAAATCAAAAAGTAAGTTTTCGCTTAAGCCTATACTTACTATTGTAACAAGAAAGACTTAAAATAAACATACAAATAAATTATTCTTTTATATTTTAGATGTGACTTGTCCACTTACGCTCATCTTGGAGCCGAACATCCAACACCAAACGATCAAGGGTTTCGGTGCAGCGGTCACCGACTCAGCGGCTATCAATTGGATGAGTCTACCATGCCAGCTTAGGCAGCATTTAATAGAGTAAGATTAAATCAAATGCAATAGTATTTGCTATTCTATCAGCAAAACCAGTCAGGAATTACTTTAATGTTTGCTAAATGCAACTACACCGTCGTAGCCCGTAGCAAGCTGGCTGCTTCCGCTACGCCGTAGTAGCAGTCTACGCGACTACGCGTAGTTCCCCAGTGACTCGAGTTTGACTTTCACAGAATTTTTTTTTGGATTTCCAAAAACACTCGCCTACTTTTGCATAAGTACTACAGTCAAACTTCTAATAAAAATCTTAAAGTCATTCATTCATTCACTGAAAGAAAAGCACAGCAAAAACCGCTGGGTCTAAAAGAATGAATTTTGCCCAAGAGTTCCGTTCATAACGAAGTTGAGCACTAAGAAAAGATTTTGGAAAACTCATCCCTTAAATAGTGTATGGAAGTTCGTCAATTTTGCTAACGGGAAATCCCATCGGGTACACGGCTTGTGTCTTTATAAAAACCAAGCATTACTTTCATAATTTTGGTTCTATGTCTATTATCATTTCTCTTTAGTTCATACTTCAGCGAAACTGGAATACAATACAACGTACTGCGAGTTCCTATAGGCGGCACCGACTTCTCCACACATAAGTACGCATACAACGAACTGCCTAACAATGACATTACCCTTAGCAACTTCAGTTTGTCTGTTGAAGATTACAAATACAAGGTAAGTCGAGAAAATCTCATGATCTTTGTGTGTGAAAAGTATTTGGTGAAGAATTCATCTTCAACAAATAATTTGATTGTGATGAAGTTCTAAGTTTCCTTATCCACATGTAACAATTCTTCTGCAAGAAATGTGAGAGTTTATGTTAGCAACTTTCACTGTGTGTTTTTGGAATTATAATAGAATAATGAAAACTTTATTGACATAAAAAATATTACAACCATACAAGTGAAGCCCCTGACTCCCGTGCTAGGCGAACCTGTGTTACAGGAATCATTGTCCTCCGCCTTACATCATTAGGTACACATTTCAATTTTTATGTAATAAAATACGAGTACAAGTAATAGGTAAGTAACACTAGTAGGTATTGAAGCTTACAGTAAAACTATACAATAAAAAGAAACAAAGCGAACGTGTGATTGCATGTGTGTGTGTGTGAGTGAGTGAGGTTGTATGTATGTGTGTGAGTAGGTGTGTTTTTATGTGTGATGGTGAGCGAACGCATGTGATGGTGAGCGAACGCATGTGAGTGTACATGAGTGTGTATATGACTGATTATGTTTTTTGCATATTATACGCGTCTTTTATGGTACTGATAAAATTAACTTTTCGGTCTCGTCATAACTTAAGGACTGAAGCCAGGGTCTTAAAATCTGTTTCACCTTAAATAACATAAGCTTATAAATCGAGATAGATTTATGAACCTGGTTGTAGATCTTTGAACTTAACGCACAAAAGTGTCTAGACGCGAGAGAAGTGCGACATTTGGTAACTTTACAGACTGGAAAGCCAGTGCGTCTACTTATTGCATCTGAACTTATTGGTAACATAGTGTGTCTACGTAGGACAGTGCGGAGGATATATAATTGTCGAACTGTAAGGACTTGGGCTTCCGAGTACAACTGTCTAGTGGGATAGATATGTTTTTTGAAGGACATCACTTTAAGTACTGCCCGTTGTGCTCGTTCCGCTCTAAGCATGGCTGTTTTAAAAGTCCCTCCCCATACTGGGATGCATTAGGTAATTATAGACTCGCCTAGCGAGCGGTAGACCATTGTTGCTGTCTCCTTGTCCGCAGAATGTCGTAGGTCTTTAAACAAATAGATAAGCGTACGAAGCCTGGAACATAAAGCGTCTATGTGTGTTCGCCAGTCGAGCTTTTCGTCTATATGGACTCCTAGATATTTGGTTTGAGGTACCAAAGTGAGGCCAAAAATTATATAGAGTTGTCAATCATGGTAAAACAATAATATAGATATATTGGCTAATATAGATTAGATCTCATCATCACGTGATCGTCCGAATATAGACGATTACTGCCGAAGCTGTACTGTCACTTTCCGAGATCTGGGGGCTTACCATGAGCTCTTATAGCAGGGCAGAAGTTAAACTAAACTGTTTTTTTGTACTACGACGTCTTATTAGCAGGCCTGTTGCAGGCCTGCTACGTTGACGTTTACAAAAACTGTTCACCTTCTTTTTTGTATAGAATTTCATACCATGACCAGCAAATTGACAGCAACAAAACGAATATTGAACGTCTGTAACGTCAAAATAAACCATCTTGAATAAGTTACTAATAGACGAGCTTTTTCAACATTGTTTTGTAATGTAGTGCCCATACAACACTTTATTTTTATTGATTCTCTGTGTGACGAGTACGTAATATTTGTTTGGAGTGAAGTGAATATCGAATAGAGAAAAGAAACCAACGGCGTCGCACTATGGAAATAAATAAGCCTTTTGAAATGAATACAGAGAATTTTTAAATTAATATGTTTTCTTATTTTGATCTAGTACCTACTCAAAATCAATATCCTATGTTGCGCATACTGCATATCAATGCTCTAGGATTGAAAAGTAAATTTCTCTAGCTAAACCCCATAACCGATCGTTTTAAACCCTAAATAATCGTAATCAACGAGTGCCGGGAAAACTTTTCCACAATCGTATGATTCTCCTGAAATACGACAAGATCACACATTCGATCACGTCGCATGAGGAATACGCTGGAGTTGGACCGACGACGTAACCCCAAGTACCGAAAAAAAGAGACCGCTTCATCGAAGGCGTTGCTATTAACCTCACTTATGATCATCTACATACCGCACTGATCAGAGCACTTCGACGCCACAGCGCTTAACGATGAGCTAGAAGCTCCAAACATCACCATCGGGGACCTCAACCTTGAAATGACCGCACTCAACCAGACGAGACGAAGGGGTGGGAATACTGTGGGATAAGACCACGCACTTACCAAAGGAAATCACAACAGACGCAGAATGCGAGGAATATATACTACAACTAGAAAAGGCCATCACAGAAACCTTGGATACTCATGCGCCACTACATAAACACAACAGAAGAGACTAATGAATTGAACCTCACTACTCTGGGATATGCTGGATTGGGATCCATGGCACCTCCGTGCACAAGACTTATATGAGGACATGCTGCGCCGACATAATGTTACATAAGAACCAGGGAAATGAAACATCTTATAATCTATTATATAGGAAAATAAATAGGTACTTAACCCTTTTTAAATGAATAAAGGAAATTTGTATACAACCTTTTTTTTATTTTGTCCTAGTACCTACTAAAAATAAAATAATAGTTATCACACATAGTAAATAAGTACCTAATGCCTATAAGTCCGCGCGGAACTAGTTGGCCGCGCCTTGCGGTCAGCGGTGGGACGGCGGGGCCCCACGCACTACGTACGTTGCATGCAACCCGCCGCCTCACCCCCGCTGTCCCTCCCGTCCCACCGCTCACATACCTAAAGGGCTTATTACACTATCCAATTTTAAGCAATGATATCTAGGAAATCGGCAGATGTAATCGCAGATGCGCGTTGATGTGTTCGTCTGTTAGAGTGTTCCTAGTTAGCATTGCTTAAATTCGATAGTGTAATAAGCGCTTTAGGCGCGGCCAACTAGTTCCGCGCGGACTAGTGCAATCTTATGCTCAAACAAGGATTCAATGGCCAATATATTTTATGAAATCAAACTCATAACCCTTGCTTCTTATTAGCCTTTTCTATCATGCATTGCTCTGATCTAGGTATTTATAATGTAAGCAGAAAAACTACACTATGAGAACATTGTAGTGTTATGGTAAAAATACCTTTGACCATTTGCATGCAGACTTAATCTGCTCCTTTGCCAGCAGAATGTAAAAGGAGTTTTTTTTTTTGTTCAGCGATTAGGTATTAGGTCCCCCAAAAATGTTGGCAACTATTAATGAAATGCATGTTTATTTGTTCCCTAAGATGTCTAGATTACAATGGTATAAATTAAACTAACGGGAATACTGAGAAATACGATCTTAGCCTTAAAAAACACTAAAAGCTAAGTGAGTAGTTTGGCCTCGGTTTTATAATTAAGTAAAATAGTGGACTGTTTAATAAATAGTAGACGTAAACGTACATGAAATCAAAAATCACATAATTAGCTGAATATTTTTATTACTTTAAGTAGTATAGGATCAATTTCAACGTCAGACGACTTAGAAGTAAACATAGTATTTCATCTCAAATTATGCAGGTCGTTCCACTTCTCATCTTGATAACGTGTCCATGTCCAAGATAAAAACAATAATAAGTGTGTGCACAACAGCCAACAATGTCTTCGCACATTACGTTGAAATCTTACTAAACAATTTACACATCATCTTTCTGAAGTAAATGCTGTAGGTACCGTCTTGAATAGTCCATATTCATTACCATCCTTCAATTACACACAGGAAAACAGAAATATCAATTTTATGCAATTCGAAAGAAACGGACTAAATGTATTGAATATTGAATGAAGTGTTGTTGTCACAGTTGTCATTGTCACTTGTCTTTCTGACAGTGTCAGATAGTGCTGCGGTTTGATTTTATGTAACTCGCTAATCATAATAAAATAAAAGCTTGAGTTAATTTTATCTCAATGTGCCAGTTGATGTAGTCGCGATTAGATAAATATCACCAACATGACCAACACTGCCTGTGATTCTTAATTCTATTATTAAATACGTAGGTAGGTAATAAACTACTGCTAATAATAGGTAAATATTACACTACTACACCAACAGCTTCTTTGTCTAATACATATATTTTTAAGTACTATAGATCACAATAGTCTCAGTCTTACACAATCGCCTTATTCGTGATGGTGATATTAACCGACATAATACTATGATGAAAATACAGTTCTGTGGATTAGTGCTGTCAGTTCATCAGTTGATAACGTGTAGGTTGTTATCATGAGGATCTTGCTATGATGATTCTTTCCTTTAAGTTTTTTTTTTGTGTGTGTTTCAAACGTAAGAAGCTGCTAGGTTCAATGGAATAAATTAGATTCAACTTGAATTGAATTTTCGAACTTGAACTATGTAATCGAGACAATCGAGTGCCTGACCGTTAATAACTGAGTAACAACACTAGAGCCAAACTGACAAAAGACCAAAAACTACAATCCGTTTCAAGATGATTTTTACGCAACAGTAAGCAAACTTAAAAAATAGATTAAACACAGGAGGACCTGCTGCAGCGTCAATAATAAATTGTTTTACTTAATAAAAATAGATTTGGTTACCACCTCAAACTGTAATTAGGTATATTAATTAGTTTTTTTTTTATTTCAATCGTTAAATACGCTTCAATATACGTATTATATTACAATAACCACCATGTCGGGAATTGAATCAATTGAGTACATTATCAATACATTTTCTTTTTATTTCGATTTCGTGATCCCGGTTATGGTATAATTAAAAAAATGACCATTTAAAAAAGATAAATTGGTTACTTTTTTTAAGGTATAAGTAATACGATTAGACTTTACAATACAAGGGGGAGCAAAAATACTATTTTCTCTCTGCAGCCCTTTTCCACATTATCTTGCAGCTTGCTATGTTCCCGTGCTTGGGTGGATTTGGTAGACATAACTGCAATTTCTCTATGATTATTTAAGAACTCCCGGCGAAGCAGTTGGGTCATACTAACACGACGACTTGTTCGTGTTTCACTAAAATAAATTCACCACATTCATCAGTAATCTCTGAAGCGACATTCCTATTATAAATGCGTGAAGTACACCATTATGATATTTTCATGTAAGTAAACAAAGTTACGACATTGTGAAGAGGTATACAAACTTAAACATTTTATTTGGCGCGCAAAAATATTTTTTTTTAAATTGTTGCCTGACTTAGCACACACGTTCAAAATCACGTTGAATCCTTCAAAGTTAAAAAGTTGTATTGAACGGGAAATTGAGCTTTGTAGTGCTTTTAGATAATGTATCAAGGTAACTAACATAATAATAGTTAAAAAATGTATATACTAGAAACTCATGTTTCTATTATTTTCAAAAAACCGGTAAAGTGAAAATAGAATTAGAT
The DNA here is from genome assembly GCA_949629185.1 of Apamea crenata. NCBI lineage: Eukaryota > Metazoa > Arthropoda > Insecta > Lepidoptera > Noctuidae > Apamea > Apamea crenata. The sequence continues at coordinate 12,131,488 of OX451372.1, forward strand.
TTAAGTTTTTGAACGATGCCTTTTAAAAAGACAATGGCATTACAGCAGGCCACAGACAAGCATTACCACTCAACTTCGGTGAACTTCGTTCAATAGTCGTTCACTTTTATTACTCTCATAGTACGATTATTAGCAGAACTAAATTAGGCCTGCTTCTGAACTGAATGAAAATTGAACGTTTTCTTAAAAGGTCATAGTAAGCCCCCAGTACCTAGTATCGAGTAGTCCTATTTCAACCTGCTTTTGTTCCATAAATAGATCCCAATGATCAAATCAGCGTTTGTGGCATCAACGCAGTTGATACATATCCTGGCGACGGCGTGGTCCGGGCCGGCATGGATGACGGAGCCCAGCAACTACACCACGTGTGGCCGACTGAAGACAAAGTACTATGGCACCTTCGCTGATTATCACATCAAGTAAGTACTCTTTAGCATATGTTGTTGTCGCATCGGTTTTTATACCTATTTTCTCTAGGCAACTTCTGTGTTTTTACATTTTTTTTAATATGTGCATACGAATGTACTTTTTGAGAAACAACGAAATAAGATTAGAAATGTTTAATGTTGTGAGGCATGTTTAAGTTGACCGGGTTTCCAGTGGCCTAATTGTTATACGTCTTTTACCGTCACAGGTTATAAATAGCAACTGTTACAACCGAACACACAAACACTGAAAAAATCAAACGATATGCTCCTGAATGCATCCTCTTTTTGATTGATCTTTATAGATTCATAGAGCACTACGAGGCGCAAGGCATTCCTATTTGGGGCATCACTACGACCAACGAGCCAGCTAACGGGTTCCTGCCGCTACAGAAGTTCAACTGCCTAGCTTGGACTGCACATCATATGGTAAGGAGTTAAAAGCACATATTGTAACCCAAAAGAAAATAAAATAAAAGGGAATGGAACAGCATGTTATGGACTTGATGTCCAATTCATAAATCATGACGAACACTAATTACTTTATGTTGCTATAAGATACAGCTGTCTTTTTTAAATACTTCGAGATATTATATAAATCAGCGCCATCTATTAAATAATATCCTCCACCAATTTATTCTACTTAAAACCCAAAGAACCGAGAGTTATTATGGTCTTTGTTGTTTCAGGGATCCTGGATCATCGGCCACTTGGGTCCGCGAATGCGTGGCTCCAAATTCAAGCATGTCCAGATATTGGGCATCGATGATCAGCGACACACCATACCGCTTTGGTTTATTGAGGTAAATAACGTATACCTTTCATGTTTCTAAACTTATTATATTGAGATGGATGTAGATACTGGCAACTTCCGTCGTTCATCTTCAGTTATAGCTATTGAAAATAACGTAAGAAAAAGTCTTCCTTTTCCGCCGAAACAGGCAAAAGTGTATGTATAGAGCACCCATATTTGCCAATTCCATAAGAAGTTCGATGTTACGAGTATAAGGGCTACTGAGTACTTTCTAATGGAAAATTTTGCCGAACCCAAGGATGAAATCCGGGACTCCATTTTTCATGTAAAAACAGAAACTTGAAAAATATGCCATTCACAGATGCTAGAAGAGCACCCTATGGTCCTGCACTACTTGGACGGAGTCGGTATACACGCGTATAGCAACCTTTGCGCCGCCGGAACAGCTGACGCTCATCAGTAGACCACACCCTGACAAGTTCATCATGGCCACTGAGGCCTGCGAAGGTATACAACCTCTTTGATTTTATGAATAATTGCTAGACTGGACAATAATGCATATGGTCCTCCACTACTTGACCGGAGTCAGTATATGCGATGATGATTTTACAATGATTTTAAATTGTAATACAATTTTGTTTCGCTAATTTTAAATTACCGGATTCTTTTATTGTTGGCCACTTGCGTTAAAAAAATCAGAGATGCCATAAAAACAAATAAAACTGTTTAGTTTTCTTTTTCAAATAATGGCTATTCTCCCAACCTGCATTATTTTTGGAACCCTTTTTATTTTGTTTTATAAACTTTTTAGCTGTAACTTTATTTCTATCAACTGTTACCATTTTCAGGAGCTTATCCTTGGCAGGAACTGAAAGTGGACTTAGGGTCGTGGGAAAGAGCAAAGAGTTACATTTCAAGTATTCTTATCGTACGTATAAATTTTCTTTTTCCGGAAATATGTATTTGCTAACGTGGTGTTGAAAACACTCGTTGATTGCTGTCGTAACTGTCTGTAATACCGCTGTAATCTGCCAATATGTGGGTTTGTTCACACTGATTAAGCGATTTTTAATTAATTCCAGGATCTCAACTTCGACGTTGTTGGCTGGTTAGACTGTCACATCTGTTTGAACGAAGAGGGTGGGCCAGTATGGAATGACAACAATGTTGATTTTCCCATCATAGTATCTGCAGAGAAAGAAGAATTCTATAAACAACCCATGTTCTATGCTATGGGACATGTGTCCAAGTTTATACCTCGAGGTTCAAGGAGGATTAGTGTGAAAACGCTCAAATATGACACAGGTGTACAAAAGCAGAAATTTTCTTTGACGCAGCAGCAAGGGCCGATTCAACAGGCAGCGTTCTTGACACCGATGAGTACCATTGTTGTTGTACTTCATAATAGGTGAGTAAAGGTTTATAGATGTTATTGTGTTAGCCGTTGTTATATTGGGGCATGTTATACGGAGGAATGCGGAAAATGTCGTCAGTCAAAGTTTTGAGTATGAATGTGGATGACTAATAATTATGTCTGTAACGGTAGGGAAGACCAAAGAAACGATGAATGGGCTGTGTGAAAGATGATATGGCTAGAAAATGGGTGACTACTGAAATGACAAGTAATAGAGACGTGTGGAAGAAGATATGACGCCGACCTCTAACAAATTGGGATAAGGGCAGGAGAATGATGATGATGTATTAGTCGTTATGAGCAATAGCAGTATGAACATGGACGAAGCTAAAGGAGCAATTTAATAAACGTAGCAGGTACCGCTCTCTAGGGTCTGCCTACCCCCATAGGAAAAGGCGCGAGTTTATATATATATATATCAATATTCTTTGACATGTCAAGAGCATTTGATTTTGTAGGTCACAAAATTCTCTTGCAAAAATGTGACCTTAATGGCATTCGAGGAAATGCACTTCAGTGGCTTAATTGAGAGTTCTCTGAGTGACCACACGCAGTGTGTAGAAATTACTCGTATGGATAGGAAAGAAATGGTTACCTCTTACAAGTCAATCTTTACTGTTAATGCGTTCGGAGTTCCACAAGGAAGTGTCCTGGGACCACTCCTTTTGCTTATTTATATTAATGACATTATTAAGATAACGAACCGTAAATGTACATTTTTTGCTGATGACATATCCGTAGTTGTGCCTTACAACGGCTTGAATAATTTAGAAATTGTAAAAACAATTGACGGTATAACTGAATGGTTAGAACAGAACAACCTCAGTGTTAATATCAACAAAACAAAAATTCTACAGTTTATAAATTATAATACTGTCACACGGGAGTTGAAAATATCATATAAAGGTTTTGAAGTTGATGAGGTATGTGATATAAAATTTCTGGGTATAATCCTCGATATGCACTGTAATTGGAAGGCTCAGGTGAAGAACGTCTGCACTAGAGTACATCAATTCGTGTTTGCTCTAAAAAATATTAGGAAGCTAGCAAGTGAGAAGACTCCTCTAATGGCATATCATGGCTACGTAGGTTCAGTACTTAGATACGGAATACTAGTCTGGGGTAACTCAACACATATTAATAAGGTCTTTATATCGCAGAAAAAATGTGTAAGAGCAGTATGTGGTGCTGGGCCAATCGATACATGTAAACCTCTTTTTAAGAAACTTAATGTACTATCTGTAACTTCCCTTTACATCTTTGAAATTGCTACTTTTGTTAAGAAACATACAGATCTATTTATGAAAGCAAAAGAGAATAAAAGATTTTTGTCAAGAGACCCCACTAAGTTACAAACACCGGCAAATTCCACCGCATGATATAAAAAAAAAACTCTGGATACACAACAATCCAAATTTTTAATAAAATACCAAAACCTATTCGTGAATTGCCCCTTAAGCCGTGTACGCACGAATGAACAAAAACATAGTGAACATGAACATCGACAACTTTGTTCGCACTTGCGTACCACTAATGAACACAGTGTTTGATGTTCGTTAGAGGTATGCACGTGCAAAATTTTTTTTATTGGAGGTTATGGATCAATTTTTGTATTTAAGAAATTACTTATTGTTTTTATAATAATGCTAAATTAATTAATGACATGTAAATAATAATAATGAAATTTTAAATTGTATCAATTGTAAATGAATCAATTTTACATACTGATTTTACAAGCTTTATTTAGTTTCACCTGTCTAGATGTTTGTCTGTAATAAAATTTTGCAAGTTTTTGATCCACTTCCCGGTTACCGATTGAGCTGAAATTTTGCATGCATGTGTAAATCGGACGACAACGCAAAATTATTATGACATGGAGCTGATCTGATGATGGAGCTGGAAGATGGCCATAGGAACTCGGTAATTAAACGACACAACCCCATCGAGTTTGGGCTCTTATGATTTGTCTTGACAAGTACTTTGGTGCTAGATGGTAACCAGGGTCTGATGATGGAGCTGAAAGATGGCCATAGGAACTCGGTAATTAAACGATACAACCCCATCGAGTTTGGGCTCGTTTGATTCGTCTTGACGAGTACTTTGGTGCCAGATAGTATCCAAGGTGTGATGATGGAGCTGGAAGGTGGACAACAGGAACTCAGTAATTAAGCGACACACCCGCGTCGAGTTTGATTCGTCTTGATAGGTGGACCGTTTTTGTTGGGTGGTGAGTGGTAATGGTTTGGTGGACGTGAATATGCTACCCCATCGTTGGGAAAATAAGTTCGTTCGTTCATTCGTTTGTTATGAATGTGGATTCTGTCTTGATTAGATGGATGACCCAATGCCAAGGTGAGCAGGTGCCGAGGGGTAAATGGTATGAGGGTGTATAACCATGTCATATCACTAACAGTGCGCCTCAGGGTACCAGGTGAACCGCCGTAGTCAATCTCGCATGAAAAATACTAAAAAGTTAAAAATTTAATTAAAAGAAAAAAAAAACTTTTTAAAAACAAGCTTTTATTACTTGTTAATAAAAATAACTGAAAAGTTAAAAATAATTGAAACCTTATGAGAAAAACCCATTTTTTATAAATAAAAACGTGTTACATTGTGACTGCGAAAAATAATGAAGATGTAATAATTATGCTAAATGTTCTTTAATGTTCCATCAAAATGTATCACGTTTTTTATGTGGAATGTGTTACTTGAAATGCGTTGAAAAACAAGATGGCGATCTGATTTCGCTCGCTTGGTGTATATTTGTTTATGTAACTTTTTAATTGTTTATTTCAGCGGTAAGGCCTCTACCGTGTGCATACAAATACTTGACAATCATGCATATATTCATATGGAAGCGCAGTCCATTGTAACCGTCGAATTCCCAATATCCAGAATCAAAGGAAATTAAATACAATAAAACTTTTAAACAGATGTATTTTGTTTTACTTACAATTAACATACCTACACATTAACTTACAATTAACATACCAATAATTAATAGTATGCCAATGATTTCATTACCTACACCATGTGTAAAACCCGAATTTATTATTTTGATGAAATTGTCAATATGAATCCTTTAACATGTAATTTTTCTCGTACGTACTTCCCTTTTTACTACACATGCCCTTTTACCACCTTAGATAAGGCTGATAACAGATTTTTTAAGCATATCTACCTTGTTCACACAGAACTTGACGTAATCATGATAACAACTAAACTAATTAGGTAATTAGAGTACTTTAGATTCGTTAAAAAATAATGGTTTTGTAGAAGACCAATAAGAGATTCAGATTTTTTCTGCTATGAGATTTATACAAGGTCAAAATCAATTATTTGGCGAAAAACACGTGAACGACGATCGACATTTTTAAAATGATAAAACAGAAAAATGTATTTTCTGAACTCATAATTTCAAGCTATTACGGTAAACGGCCGCTAGAGGTTAATTTAAAGAAAGACTATTTAAAAAATAGATGCAGATTTTCTTTTCCCGCACCAGACGACGTCAGTTCCGACGACGGCTGTTGCTGAATAATAGGTAGCCCTGCTTCTTGCATAGCATTATGCTGAGCAATGGCAGATTTACGTGGATGTGTGGCATACTTTTTCAAATTCTTTTGTTAATAGTTCATATGGCATAATCAGCCTATAATGTTCCCACTACTGGGACACAGGTCTCTCTCGGTGAGAGGGAGTGGGCCGTAATCCACCACGCGGCCCAGTGCGGGTTGGTAGATATCACGTGTCTTAGAATTTTTGGCTCTAGGAAATGCCGGTTTCCACACGATGTTTTCCTTCACCGTTTTCAGAACAATGGTGATGAAATAATTACACAAAGTACAGCGCCTGTCTGGGTTCGAACCTACGACCTACAACTTGTAAATCGCAGCCGTTACCTGCACTGTTTTAACTCCTGAGCGGAGCGACGGAGTTAAGCTGAACAAAGCTGAAAAAGTGTGGTTAGTCCCTAATAGTCTTCTCCAGAGCCTGGCGCTTTAAATATTTGTTGTGACTCACAGACTTGATTGCTTAGTTTTTATTTTTAATTAATAATAATATAATATATAATAATATCCCTGGACATTTCACACAGCACCATTTGTCCCAAGCTAAGCAACCTAATGCTTGTGTTATGGTAACAAGATGGCTGATAAACTACTTATATACATTTTTTTTTTGTAAATACATACATATTATAGATAGAAAAACACCCAGACTCGGAACAAATACATGTAGGTCATACAAATATTTGTTCCGTGCGGGAATCGAACCCGCGACACGCAGCGCAGCAGTCAATCGCTTAACCACTGCGCCAACCGTGCCGTCTTCATCAAGTAGTCGTGACCTTACGAACTCTAATGTTATATCGATAGTTTTAATTTATGTAATTACGTGTTCGTAATCTTCATTTAAAGACATTTATGGTACCTACATTTTGTCTAAATCATCAAATTTTTTATCTATATTTTTTATTTCAAGTAGGTATAATCTTTTAATCTTTTTGAAAATGTTCTTCTAACGTATCGTTTCTTTGTAATTTTGGACCTAACAGTCTCTTTTTTAGTGTATTTTGGTAAAAACAATCTTGCGTTGAAATACGCTGTCTAAACTCATGAACATTTATTTTGCATTCGAACATTTTTGTATTATAGATAAACGCTTGTCTGTTAGAGGTACATACATTGAATAATTATCGCTTTTGCTTTATTAGAATTAACAACTTTTATTTTTTCATCTTTAGTAATTTGTATGTCATAATCTAATATTTTTAGTACCTGTTTATCTTCCAATAGCGACTTCACTCTAAATTTCAAGTTTGAATGATTTTCGCCCTTCAATGTTGGCAAAAAAAATAAATTTGTAGGTATTCATAATTATGTTTTAATACTATATTTTTTAACCACCATTCTAACGTGGGGGGTATAAGCGCCACAGCAACCGGTCCTTTGGTTCGTCTACGGCGACTAAAACCTATGAAGTAAGAACTCTTTGGTCGACCTGCCGCATTCCCATTCGCATACCCATTGTATGCGAAGAAGTGATTGTAAAAAAATCGGTCGTCGAAGTACATCAGTATCATTCCGGTGCACTGATCCACTTTGACGACCTATTTAGTTCCTGAGTCATTCGAGCGGGGCGCTTTAATCGCCCCCAAAAACAACCGTCATGTCGTATATTTTATTTAGTCCAGCGTACTTGCATAATGTAGGTAGTGTCAGTGTTCTTGTTGTCAGCGTTCCGGTGCTATCGCTTTTAAAGATATCACATCCCTATGAGAATATTTCGTAATGGAGCTCGGGACACAATTGCGGACGATAATCATAATATTTACAATATGTTTTACATCCGTAGATTGCACTGGTAAGATTCAATTTCCTTAACTTAATTATAATTTCCATCGTGAGAATTATTTTACTCGCGGTAGCGGAAATTAAATATTTTTTTATATAATAAAATATAGACTAAGTATACTATACCTACTTTATTTTTTTTTTACCAATTTTTATTTTTTTAATATGAATTAGGATAGTACAGAGTATATTTATTTGCTTTAAATCATGGTAATTATGTACATTAAGGTATTATAAATAGAATTATGATCTTACATGTTTAACCATAGCCTGGCATATAAATATTTGACATGATATACATACATATGTAAAAAATTAAAACGTCACATTAATGATAGATCGCCCGATGTCCTGCTGGAAGCTCTTCCGGAAGGAAGGGTTTGTGTCCTGCCGGAAGTCTGACGCGAGTCCTGTCGGCAGTGCGCTGTTTGTATGAAATTTTGAAACGATGCCGCGCCGTCGACCCGGGCCTGGTCCTTACCAGTCGGCGAGCTGCCCATTCCTCGCGGCCAGCAAGCCCGCGCCAACGGTGGCCGGGAGTCGGCTGTTGACTCCCGACGTCCAGGGCGTCTGCTGCGGCGATTAGGGGCGTGAGGGCGCAGAGATTGTCTCTCCCTCACGCGCTCCGCCTCCTCCTTTGCGAGCATTACTGCTTCGCAGAAGGAGGTGACGGCTTCCCATGCACTGTATGCTCCACCGTGTCCTCCGGGCGTTCCACAAAGTGATGACACCCTGGCGTTTCTCCCGCCTTATCCTGAACAGGAACCTCCCGAAACAACCGTGTCCAGTGACGACCTGCGTCAGGCGGAAGGTGAGGGCACCGTGGCGCTTCTACAGCCACTCCTCAAAGAGGGGGCTTATCGCCGCAATCGTGGCATGCCGAGCGTTGCGACAATACGGGACCTTGATTTAGAACTTGCACTCGTCAGAAGTTTAAAACATTAGTCAGTGCGTATTCAAATAAAACTCATTTGTTTAAGTATTTTCATAAGAATAATATATGTATTCATAAAAAATTAAATTGAATGCATACAATATTAAAATCAGGAAAGTAAAAAAAAAATTGATTACGCTTGAATACCGAAATGTTGACGACGCCTTTTCGGTCCATGTGACTGTTCCTAAATTACCCTAGGCTGATAAAATTTTCGTTTTTCCTAGTTATGTGAAATATTACAGTTAAGAACGGCTCTCCTTTGCGTCCAAAAAGTCGCGCGAGCGTGCGTACGCGCTTCACCTGTGTATGCTCATGCGTCATCGCGTGCCGATTGGAGGTCAGTGTTTTATTAAACAACTGTTACAAACAACAGTTGCTTAACACTGACCGTGTTAAGGAACTGTTGTTTGTATCATGTGAAATAGAGAAAAACATTCTATTTTTTCGTGAAAATTTGAACTTTGTGCTGTATACTATTACGGTACTGTGGCTGAAAAAGTTGCGTCCTTCCTGGGAGGACGCCGGGCGATCTATCATTTATTTGTTAAAATTATTATTCTAATATGTCTAATAACGCTGGTGAAATCTTAACAATGATTAATAGGTCCATACATCTATAATTAATATATTAATATACTAATAATAAAGCTGAAGAGTTTGTTTGTTTGTTTGAACGCGCTAACCTGGGAATACCAGTCGGATTTGAAATATTTTTTTGCATTTGATAGTCTAATTCTTGCGGAAGGCTATAGGATTCTATAGTATGTGTTTTGTTTTGGTTTTCACCAGTTATTTAACGTTACCAGTTATGGGTATAGAAGTAGGTATACTTTGTTTGAAAAACAAAATAGCGTTTCTTTGCGATTCGATGTCATGCGATTTAGTAGCTTATGTAACTAATTATAGCGGCTTTTTCGTGCATTAAAAAAAAAAAAACTAGTATTTGAATACAATGCTATGTCATTAAAAATGACTTCAATTTAATTCGTAAGAAATATACAGCTACTGAATAAAGATATAATTAAAATCAACAAACAAAACATCGTCATATGAGAACTATGAAAATTCATTCATTAAAAATTAAGTAATGTAAGATAAACGTAATTAGTTAATTTTTAATGATTTTCATAGTTCTCATATGACGATGTTTGTGTTTGCAGAGGCTAAGTGTAATAGTAGACAGTTCTGGTGACCCAAGGGCTGGCTTTTACCATGGCCAGAGAATAAGTATTGCCATACAACGTGGCAATACCGCCAGTCTCTTGGTTACCAGTCGATAGCGATGCGGAAGTTATCGACGCTATGTTTTAGTTTGTGAATAGTTTTAGTTAAGTTAGAATATCATTTTGTTATTTTTATTTATTAATTAGGTATTAGTTGTTCTTTACGTACACATTGTTTTAGCTCTGAATAACCATTAACAGTTTGGTGCAATAGAAAGTGAAGCCTTTGTGGACCAAAACTTCCACAACTGTTTAAATACAAAAAATCAACAAGGTACTGAAGTATGTATGGTATTTTACTTTTTTCAGACCAGCCCTGTGTTGCCAGGTCTTTCAGCAATGGAACAGTGTGTGTTTGCACGGCGGAATACTGTGACACTGTCACGAGGGAAGCGCCGACTAGCGGTCGATATGTTTCCTTCGTGTCCTCTGAGGTACGTATCCTCAGTACCACGCATTGTGTAGGATTTCGGTACGATGCGATGAGATGCCAGCTTACTTTGGAAATATGTTGGTAGCTTGATTTGTCGCCGTTTTATCTGGTCATCATACTCTTCTTTATTTTAAATCAGTTCAAACGCTTTTTTTTGCCAATGATTATTTTTTGGAAGCTACAAGATAAACTAATAGGTAGTTATTTTATCTTTTCAGGGTGGACTACGGTTTAAAAAATATGCTGGAGGTAAAGCTGTTATTTCCTTATGTATCATCTGGTTTTTTTCTATGTATGTAATCTACTTCAGTAAATTCGGTAATACTTAATTTCATTTCATTATAGGATTTTCCTTCACCACCGGTTCCAGTATGCAGACTTCTTTGGAATTAGATGTGACAACGAAGTACCAAACAATCGAAGGTTTTGGAGGCGGCGTCACCGACTCGGCCGGAATCAACTGGAAGAACTTAACTGACCCACGGCTCATGCAGCACTTAATCGAGTACGAGAGTGGTAGTAGTAGACCTGACGGTAGTGAGAAGACGGGCTGTGGCTTTTTCCTTTTTAAATTATATCTTAAACATAGTCTGGATTCTTCTTGCGTAAGAATAAAATTAGGTAAATTTTATTTTTATTCTACGCAACTCTACGCTGGTATTCAGCTGCATCCGCTTAGACTTGAAGCCTACCTCAAAGTAATTGGGAAAAGGCTTGGCAGTTTGACTTTTTGTTTGCAGCTCTTACTGCGGGGACTCGGGTATTCAGTACAACATGCTGCGCGTCCCTATCGGTGGAACTGACTTCTCTACACGCGCCTATGCGTATAACGACCTGCCTGAAGACGACGCTACTTTAAGCAACTTTACACTAGCTTATGAAGATTATGAGTATAAGGTTAGATATTTTAGATAAATCTCAACACAACACTCTATGGCATAGAAAATACTATGTATTTCGGAAATAACCGAAATATTCAAGAAACGCATTTGATATTTGTGGTAGGTAACTATTTTTTTATGCACCAACGTACAGAAATTCCAGTAAAATAAGAAATACATTATAAGATATCTTCAAAACGTCGTCCAAATGTAAAAAAAAGAAAGATTATTTAAAAAAATATAGCATTGTAATTCTTGGTATACGACTAGGTACTTCTCTTGGTCCTTATTGCTTTCACATAAGTAAACAGTTAAGACTGCAGACTTGAGAATTGACGGTGATGGTAAATTCAATGTGGTCTGTGTAGATAATCAGGACTCTAGCCTTTATGTCCGACACTTACAAGAACTGACGATGTGAAATATCTGGGTGTCCAAATAGACGGAGGACTACGATGGGACAAACAGGTTGATGCCATTACCACCAGAACTACGAAACTTTTGCACATTTTCAAATCACTTAGAGACTCGGCTTCACCTGAAACCCTGAAGATGGTGTACTATGCATTATGTCAATCCGTCATTGGATATTGCATCACAGTATGGGGTGGTGCAAATAAAACCAGTCTTCTGAGAATGGAAAGAGCGCAGAGAGCCGTACTGAAGGTAATGTCGCGCAAACCTTATCGCTATTCCACCACGCAACTATACGCTGATTCTAAAGTACTTTCAGTGCGCCAGCTTTTTGTACTGCAGTCTACTGTTAGAAAACACGCTGGAGTTCCCCCAGCTGACCCTAAAAAAACTAACAACAACATTCACATCATTTCACCTTTTTTTTTCCATTTTCATTCATTTCATTCACTGTGCGGATTGTTCGGGTGACCGGATTTCGTTAGTAGATTGGTCTTGACGACCGACACCGACACCGTCAGTAGTATTGTATGATAGTAATTATAAGATTGGACACAGAGTCCAACCATTCAAAAATTCGTTCAAGATTCTTGACCCGCGTTATCGTGTGTGTAGTGAAGTGGGTTGCTCTCCTCCTCTTCAAATTGTTCAAGTCCGCGGTCCGTCCTTATTCCAGACTAGCTTCTTCCCACGGCTTCGCCCGCGAAAATGTCGGAAAGGATAAGAATATGTCCTTCCCCAGGATGCCATCTATCTCTTTGGCATCTGCTGGCAGGCAATTTTATCGAAATCCGTTCAGTGATTTAGGCGTGAAAATGTAACATACCTACAGACAGATTATATAATTTTATATAGTATCTATAGCTGTTGCCCGCGACTTCGTCCACGTTTCCGCCGTTTTTCGTAAAAAAAAAGTAGCCTATGTCCTTCCTCACGGTTCAGTGGTTTTGATGTACCTAACAGACAGATTAACTTTCGTATTTTAGTACGGAAATATAATATGTCAATCTACAATTAGGTACTGTTGAAAAATATCGCAATACGGAACCGCACAATATTATTGTTAATAGCTGTGCCCGCGACTCCGTCAGCGTGTAACTCCTTGTGTGTTATTAAGTTAATGTATTGGTAATATTGTTTAGATCACGTTCACATGAGGCTTAAGTATACCTATAGAAGGGGTAGCGGGATCGTCCGAAAGGGTTACCGCTGCCCTGGAACATAAAGGGCTAAGGAAGGAACACGGGTGGGTTTTAGTCAGTGCTTCGAACTGCTAAGCTATCGGGAGTTACACGTGTTATTGTGAGTCAACCATAAAAGATAGACATATGCTGTCGTGGGATATTTTTTATATAATTTTAAGGAGAACATTTCCGTCATACATGATTTCTGTGTAGCTTTAACCATTAAGGTTGCACACGCGTCGGAAGCGTAAAAAATGGAGTAACTTCTCCCGTTTTCCCAACATTTCCCTTCACTGCTCTGCTCCTATTGATTGTAGCGTGATGAAAAGTATACTATAACCAGCTCAGGAGTATGAAAAATAATTGTACCAAGTTTCATTAAAATCCGTCGAGTAGTTTTTGTTTCTATAACGGTTATACAGACAGACAGACAGACAGACAGACAGACAGACAAAAATTTTACTGATTGCATTTTTGGCATCAGTATCGATCCCTAATCACCCCCTGATAGTTATTTTGGAAATATATTTCATGTACAGAATTGACCTCTCTACAGATTTATTATAAGTATAGATAAGTATAGATTGTGAACGAAACCATAGCGAATTTTAGGAATTGACTCTGAATGCACAACGCTATCTATCGAGCCGCTAAGTAAACGTGCCCCGCCATTAACCTAGCTATCTCTACAATCTCAGTGAATAAACTGAAATAGAAATCTTTAAATCTTTTAATTAAATTGGTAGAAAGTGGAGTGCCAATTATATTATTTATAATACACTCGAGAGCAATAAATTAGGGTCACATAAAGATACCTGAAAGTCTTGGAAACTAAGAATGCTAGCTAAATAATAAATAATAATAAATCGTTAATAAATCGTTTATTTATAAAAAGGGAACACATTTTACATTGATTACCTTAACAATTAAAAATAGCGCACAGTTGCTAATTTGCCTGAACTAGGTTGAACCTGTGCTTCAGGCTAAGAAGTGCATACATACTTAAAATAATAAATTAACAATGCGTATAATGTAAAAACTAAATTAAAACTTAGGTAAATAAACGTAAAATAGCGTGTTAGCAGTTTTATTTGCAGACAATAAGTAGGTCTTCTGTCTGTGCATAATTGTTTGTTAGTAGATAATTAAGAATAATTTTTTTACAGCTATAGTAATTTAGTTTATAGATACTTAGTTTTCTATTTAATCTATTGTACAGGAATGGACCTAAGAATGTTATAAATCTTTCTACAAAGACATGTTTTGAGGCTGCATTAGACATGCATACCAGATCATTCCGTCTCTTGTTAGTGTTGTCGGCATTGTAGGTAAGCATGGTGTGCTGTTTTAATACTAAGTGCATAATGAAAAGCTGGCGAACCGTTAGTACATTGCAGGATTTATAAAGCAGATCTGTGGGAAAAAAGAAGGGATGGAAGCCTTCCTACCTCCCTCCTCCTCCTCCTCCCTCCTTCCTACCTTCAAAATGGCTCTCTGAGCTCTTTCAAGAGGAAGCAAATTAGTTTTTGGTGCGCCACCTCAAGAAGTGATGCAGTATTGAATTATAGATTGACATAGGGCCAAATAAACTTGTGTGATTAATTTGGAATCTGCTAAAGTTCGCAATTTTTTAAAAACATATATTAGTTTGCGTACTCTTTTCACTAGGCTTTTTTTTTTTTTTTTTTTTTTGTGGATGGGAAATCATCAAATGACCCCTCCCGCTCTGGGTGGAGCGGAAGGGAGTGTCAGACTTTTACTGACTAAAACCCACCCGTGTTCCGTCCTTAGCCCTTTCTGTTCCAGGGCAGCGGTTAACCTTTCGGAAAATCCCGCCGCCCCGGCAGGCTTCGGCCCTGTGGGGCCCCGTCCTCTGCTGACATCTCTTTGAGGCGCGCGTGGAACACAACGCGCCGTCCGGCACGGGCCTGGTCCTGATCGGACGGTGAGCTACCCATTACTCACCGCCCGCAGGCCCGCGCCTACGGTGGCCGGGAGTCGTCACGCGGCTCCCGACGCCCGGAGCGTCTCCCGCGGCGGCTGAGGCGTGAGGTTCTCTCCCTCAGCCTCCCCGCCACCTCCTTCGCTAGCATGACTGCTTCGCAGAAGGAGGTGACTGCCTCCCACTCCCTCTCGCCCCGGACCATGGCTTGCACCAGGGCCGGACGCGAGAGGTCGCCGCCGTTGCCGATCGCCTCTACGAGGACACGGCGGGGCTCCGCCCAAGCAGGGCAGACCTCCACCGTATGCTCCACCGTGTCCTCTGGGCGATTTTTCACTAGGCTTTCAATATGTTTTTTGAAAGAGAGTGTGTCGTCTATTATTATCCCCAGATATTTTATGTTGCTCGTTTTGTGGATAAAGGGACAATTACACATGGTGATTGTACGGTTTCCACATTGATGGGCATATAGATGAGGGTTAGTAATGTTAAGTAGAGGCTTGCGCATGGAGAAGTGAATATATTTTGTTTTGTCGGCATTTAATGTTAGTAAATTGATTTGAAGCCAATTAGTCACAGTATTAAAACCTAGTTGAGCAATTTCGATCAGTTCACTACTGGTTTTAGCGCTAAATATTAACGCCGTGTCGTCGGCATATGATATTATTTTACAGTCTTTGATATTTAGATTGCACAAGTCGTTAATATAAATAAGGAAGAGGGAAATAAGGAAAATGAATTGTGTTTATTAGACAATCAAAATGTTCCTTAAATGAAAGTAATAATATAGTTACTGTAAAGTTATGCTATCAAAAACCTTTGTCCTCTTCTTAGTTTCCGAGATTTTCAGGTATGTTTATGTGACCCTAATTCATTGCTCTCGAGTGAAGTCGTGACAGCCAATGGTTACTAGCCAAGAGCCTCAACCAACACCTTAGGAGGCTCTCGTTGCGCAGCTGGATCAAGGGCTTGATTCAGAAAGCGGTACTTCTGGAAACTGCCCGCATTGTTAGGAGGTTCTCTTCTCTGGAGTGAATGAGTGATTGTCAGCCACACGTGTCTTTGCCAACTGATTTCTGTCGCTGACAACCAGCGCTGGGGCTTGTCTCGCATAGGGTCGTAGCATTATACTAAGTGGTGCCGTTTTGTGTGGATGTGACGTATATATTCCTATTTTTTTAATTGTCCATATAAATAAACAACTTACTACTTCCCACTATCCTACTTGGACTTTGCCGGTAGCTTGGACCCTGTCCCCGATACCGGTGCGCTAATATTTATTATATTTTTAAATGAATTGAATAAGTGTCTTTATGCTGTTGAAGATCTATAAAGAAATTCTTATAAAATTATGTTGTATTTTACAAGCTTTTATTTAACTTGCGATGTATGTATGTATGTAACTATGTTTGTTCGGGTGGACTCTTGCAACTCAATTTTGAAGCAGATATCTTCAACCGATTGAGCTGAAATTTTGCATGCATGTGTAAATCGGATGACAATGCAAAATTATTATGACATGGAGCTGATCTGATGATGGAACCGGAAGGTGGCCGTAGGAACTGGGTAGTTAAACGACACAACCCCATCGAGTTTGGAGCTAGATGGTAACCAGGTACTAAAGATGAACAGGTAGCTTAAGTGCAGTAAACGTATATAACGGAAAAACGCCGTAGTCAATCTCGCATCAAAAATACTAAAAAGTTAAAAATAAAATTAAAAGAAAAAAAAAACTTTTATTACTCATTAATAAAAAGAAATAAAAAGTTAAAATTAATTTAAACCTGATAAGAAATAAATAAAAACGTGTTACATTTTGATGGAACATTCAGAACACAATGTAACACGCTTATATTTATTTCTTATCAGTGTTACGTTGTTATTTTGTACCTACCACGGGTTGGTATTGCACAGCTGCGTTGCTAATGAATAGGATGGCATTTGCCTGGAAACTTAAGTAACATCATGAGGCTTCCGAGTTATATATTGCATTGTAGTTTGTACAATTGACTTTGGCCTGCATTTGATTGAAGGACTCATTCCTTCAACTGTATTTCGTCACTGGAATGTTTGGTTAACACTTTCTCATAATAAATCACTTTTCTGAACCTATTATACAGGTTTGCAAAATAAATTAGATCAAATATTGTAATCAAGTTGTTTACGTTTCAAATGACATTCGACAACGTCCTAGGTTCTGACAGTTATAGGCATAGATTAATATACATAGTTAAAGGTGACATCTGGTGGTCGCCGATTCACAGTTGTAAACGGTGAAGGAAAACATCGTGAGGACGGATGTCCTAGAACCAAAAATTCGAAGACATGTGACATCTACCAACCCGCACAGGGCCCTCCTGGTGGATTACGGCCCACTCCCTTTCACAGAGAGGAGGCCACAAAACTGCGTTCGCTCAACACCAATACTACACACTAAGTACATACATCTACATACGAATTCACAAAATCTTAAACATTGTCGATCTAAATAAATATGAAATAAAATCAAAATTAACGGAATGGCTACTAGAACAAGACTATCGTCAAATTGAATCCCTACTTAAGTACGTCGTCTAACCACCTACATATCTCCAATCACACACAAGCACTACACACACACCCTCATCACACACACACACATCACATAAATATATACTTAAACTAGCTGACCCGGCAAACGTTGTTTTGCCATATATGTATAAATTATTTCTAGCTGCCCGGCGCTACTTCGTTCGCGTGGTGTCCTACCCCCTACCCTACTCCTACACTACTCCTACCCTACTCCTACCCTACTCCTACACTACTCCTACCCTACTCCTACCCTACTCTTACACTACTCCTACCCTACTCCTACCCTACTCCTACACTACTCCTATTCTAGGGTGGACATCCCTTATCACTTAAGGGTTAAAAAAAAAAAAAAAAATAGTAGCCGATTCTCAGACTTACTGAATATGCACAAAAAATTTCATCAAAATCGGTTAAGCCGTTCGGAGGAATATGGCAATGAAAACTGTGACACGAGAATTTTATATATTAGATTGGCTGTATTATCCTCAATCGCTCAGGTAGATCGACACAGTCTACTACTCGTATTATAATTATAGCATCTCATTTTAAGCTGAATACTGTCTTTCAAGATACAGGATTATACCTAGTTTGAGAGGCAGGGTTATATTGTTTACAGATTTCAGTTCCTCAATTTTAATAATTTGTGTTCCTACCGAAGCTTATTTAAACTATACGTATATATATAGAACTTGTTAAATCTGTATTTTTGTGAAATAAAGTTTTATTATTATTATTGTATTTAAAATGAAGCTTCTTTTTCAGATTCCTATGATTAAAGCTTGCATGGCGGCGGCTAGTGCTCCCATACACATCGTGTCAGCGACTTGGTCTCCGCCGATATGGATGAAGACGAATAACGAATACACGGGACACAGCCACCTTAAGAAGAAGTACCTGCAGACTTACGCCGATTACCATCACAAGTGAGTAGGTTCACACCAGAAGCTGAAAATAAGTAGATATTATATAAATAGATTTATTACGACCACATTTCGCCGTCAAAATCAACCGTATGTGCGATACCGACCACAACAAGGCCACGTCGCAGCCACAACGTTGCGTTGACGCGACGGCACTATCACAGCCGGAGTCAATCTGTCTGCAAACACTAGCCACAACTAAACCCCATTACAACTACTAGCGACAATGCAAACACATCAAAATTTTGTAGTTACCACAATGCAAGTGCAAGAAGCTGCAGCGACACTATTCACATGTAACCACTGCGTGCACACAATTGGCCACTGCGATGTGGTGAGGTTGTGGTACGTGTGGTTGGACCCGTAGAATATCTCAGTTATTATTGATTAATAATTGATCAACTTATTGCTAACTAGAAACTTTTATTTCAGATTTTTAGAAAAGTATGCCGAGGAAGGAATACCGGTGTGGGGAATCAGTACTACCAATGAACCGCTTCACTCTAGCGTTAACTACATCCCAGCAGAAATCAACAACATGGGCTGGACTCTAGATGACTTGGTATAGTTCTTCATCTTGTTACAGTATAGATCTATATCTATACTTATAATAAGAATGTAAAAAAGTTGTGTCTGTACATTGAATATATTTAAAAAAGAATAATTGAGGGGGGTTAAGAAACAGTAATAGAACACGAATCTAATAAAAAAAGTCTGTCTGTTTGTCTGTTTGTCTGTTTATCTGTTTATCTGTTTGTCTGTTTGTCTGTTTATACACGCTAATCTCCGGAACTACTGGACGGATTTGAATGAAACTTTTTTTGTTATCTAGCTACTAAACCTGGGCAACATATAGGCTATAATTGATTTTGGAAACTGGAACACCTGATGCAGAACCGCAACAGACCAGCTAAACTATAAGAGTTACAAAAATGGCGCCTTAAAAAAAACATTGCATCTGATGAGCATTTTCTGCTGCGAGAATAAAATTGAAGATCCGGAACACCTGATGTGGAACTCTTAGAGCACAGCTAAACTATAATATATATAGATTTGACATCTTAGCAAAAGTTATTCAGTCAGATGAGCATTTTCTACTGCGAGAATAAATCTCGAAGATTGGAACATCTGATGTGGAACTCTAAGAGCACAGCTAAACCATCTATATATATAAAATTCAAAGTCCTGACTGACTGACTGACTGACTGAGACATCAACGCACAGCCTAAACCGCTGGTCCTAGAGACATGAAATTTGGAGGGTGTATTCTTCGTGAAGAGTAGGTATCCACTAAGAAGGGTTTTTTCGAAATTCCACCCCTAAGAGGGTGAAATGGGGGGATTTTGTTTGTATGAAAAATCTTATTCCTTGAGTTAATAACCTTGAAACTTGGCACGAATACTTATCTAAGTAAATTATGAAGTTGGGCATTTTTTGTTTTTATAAACTACCCCCTAAAAGGGGATTGGGGGTTTCAAAGTTTGTATGGAAGAATTTTAGCGCGCGGTCCGATTTAATGGAAACTCAGTATTTATACCTAAAATTAAAAGGAAAGAATAATGTGCATCACGGTTTTTCGAAAATCTACCCCTGACGGCCTGAAAAGAGGTAGTCAATTTTACAGGGGAGGATTTTACAGCGTGGCTTGATTAACTCGAAAATTGGTATAAGTAATCTTTGAGTCAGGTTATGAACACAACCCAAATGATTTTTCAAAATTCCACCCCTGTGGGGGTGAAAAGCGGCGATAAAGTTTATATGAAAAATCTTATTCGTTAGGTTAATAATCTTGAAAATTGGCGTGAATACTCGCCTAAGTAAGCAATAAAGTTTATCATTATTAGTTTTTCAAAACTACCCCTCAAAGGGGATATAGGGGTGCTAAAGTTTGTGTGGAAGAATTTGAACGCGCGGTCCGATTAACTCGAAACTCAGTGTTTATACTTAAGATCAAAAATAAAGAATAAATGTATCAGGGTTTTTCGAAAATCTTTCCCTAACGGGTTGTAAAGGGGAAGTTAAATTTACACTGGAGGATGATAATGCTTGGCTTGATGAATTCGAAAATTAGTATAAATAATCTTTGAGTCAAGTTATGAATACATCCCAAACGATTTTTTTAAATTCCCTGTGGTGGTGAAAAGCGGGGATACAGTTTATATCAAAAATCTTATTCATTTAGTTAATAAACTTGAAACTTAGCAAGAATACTTGCCTAAGTAAGTAATAAAGTTTATCATTATAAGTTTTTCAAAACTACCCTTCAAAGAGGATATAGGGGTGTTGAAGTTTGTGTGGAAGAAATTGAATGCGCGGTCCGATTAACTTGAAACTCAGTATTGATACTTTTGACAGAAAAAAAATATTAATAGGTATGTAAAGTTGTCGAAAATTGACCCCTGACGGGGCAAAAAGGGGTAATTCGGTTTTTTAGGGCGGATTTGTACTTGAAACTGTATGTTACATTTTCACGCCTAAACCACTGAACTTCTGATTTGGCAAAGAGATAGATGGCATCCTGGGGAAGCACATACTTCTTATCCTGGTAGCACGTTGCCGTGGGATAATTTCCGACATCCACGCGGGCGAAGCCGCGGGCAGAAGCTAGTATAAAATAAGTAATCCCTTGGTCAAAACTCGATGTCTGACCACCAGTCTTACCAACGGGTACTGTTACATAGGTAACTCGGTTCTAGAGGTCACATAGGCGTTCGCTCCATTCAAAATACTGGTATTCAGCCGCATCGGCTACACTGGACACAACCTAGGGATTCTAAGATTCAAGATTCATTGTGTTAGTATGTAGGTATTTCTTGCAACCCTTCTTGTTACTTATTTCTTGTGTCATTTTCTGTTTATATAGCCTGTTACCACTTAATTTATATACATTGCGTCTTGCCTTAGGTTACACTGCGTTTGAGAATGTTGGTTCACCTGTTATTGGCACTACTATATAAGCCCTTATCTGTTATCTATTGTTATTTGATATGTTGTATACAGAAGCTGTTGGTGGACCTTTATAAATAAATAAAATACACTGGAAGCCGACTCCAACATAGTTGTGAAAAAGCGAGCAGACATCGATTAACAATAGACTAGATTTACGATGAGCGCATCAGAAACGACAGAAAAATAAGACCACAAATAATGTTGTGGTCTTATTTTGCAACTTAGTTTTTTCCCTTCAGTCAAGTCGTGAATATATTTCTGTTCCAGAGTGAGTTCATTGTCCATAACTTGGGTCCAACTCTTCGCAATGAGAACTCCAGCTTCAAAGACGTCAAGATCATCACCGGCGATGACTTGCGCTACACCATCACTCTATATTGGAATACAGTAAGTTATATGGACAATGTTAATATAATTATGTTATACCTAACCTACAAGAAAACATTAAATTATTTGGAGAACCTTCACAGAAATGATAGGTCGATATCAATACCCATTTGTCGTCATTTAATTATTATGTTGTCACTTTAGATATCATATCAATGTTATTCTCGATGGTCTTTTTCGGCTAATAATAGAAATATTCTACTTAAAAGTTGACTCCACATAAATATGCTCTTTGTACAGCTGGTGTTAGTGTACCCTGAGACCCTGAAGTACTTGGACGGTGTGGCGGTACACCACTACTTGAGCTCCTACGTCCCGCCGACAATCCTATCGCAGGCTATGGCGGAGTATCCGGACAAATTCGTAATAGCTACCGAAATCTGCGCAGGTGAGAAACCAAAACAAATGAATGTCAAAATGCAAGATTTGAAAAAAAAAACCGGCCAAGTGCGAGTCGGACTCGCGCTCAAAAGGTTCCGTACCAATAGATAAATAAATCGCAACCTCTCAATGTTTTTAAAAGACCTATCTAAGAGAAAAAAGAATCATCCCAACTTTCGTGTACCCCAAAAAAATTAATTTTTGTGATTTTATTTTAGCATAAATACTGAGTTTCGATTAAATCGGACCGCGCGTTAAAATTCTTCCATACAAACCCAATCCCCTTTTAGGGGGTAGTTTATAAAAACCAAAAAATGCCCAACTTCATAATTTACTTAGATAAGTATTCGTGCCAAGTTTCAAGTTTATTGACTCAAGGAATAAATTTTTTCATACAAACAAAATCCCCCCATTTCACCCTCTTAGGGGTGGAATTTCGAAAAACCCCTTCTTAGTGGATACCTACTCTTCACGAAGAATACACCCTCCAAATTTCATGTCTCTAGGACCAGCGGTTTAGGCTGTGCGTTGATGTCTCAGTCAGTCAGTCAGGACTTTGAATTTTATATATATAGACTAGCTTCTGCCCGCGGCTTCGCCCGCGTGGATGTCGGAAGTTATCCCACGGGAACGTGCTACCAGGATAAAAAGTATGTGCTTCCCCAGGATGCCATCTATCTCTTTGCCAAATAAGAAGTTCAGTGGTTTAGGCGTGAAATTGTAACATACAGTTTCAAGTTCAAATCCTCCCCTAAAAACCGAATTTTTAACCCCTTTTTGCCCCGTTAGGGGTCAATTTTCGACAACTTTACATACTTATTATTAATTATTTTCTGTCGAAAGTATCAATACTGAGTTTCGGGTTAATCGGACCGCGCATTCAATTTCTTCCACACAAACATCAACACCCCTATATCCCCCTTTGAGGGGTAGTTTGAAAAACTCATAATGATAAACTTTATTACTTACTTAGGCAAGTAGATATTGTTGCCAAGTTTCAAGTTTATTAATAAGATTTTTCACACATTTTTCCACAGGGGTGGAATTTTAAAAAAAATATAAAAATTCATAACTTGACTCAAAGTTTATTTACGCCAATTTTATAATTAATCAAGCCACTTATTATAATCCTCCCCTGTAAAATTAACTACCCCTTTTCATCCCGTTAGGGGTAGATTTTCGAAAAATCCTCATATGTGTTATTATTTATTCAGTACACTGTGTTTCCAGTTAATCGGACCGCGCGTTCAAATTCTTCTATACAAACTTTGAAACCCCCCAATCCCCTTTTAGGGGGTAGTTTATACAAACAAAAAATGCCCAACTTCATAATTTACTTAGATAAGTATTCGTGCCAAGTTTCAAGTTTATTAACTCAAGGAATAAGATTTTTCATACAAACAAAATCCCCCCATTTCACCCTCTTAGGGGTGGAATTTCGAAAAACCCTTTCTTAGTGGATACCTACTCTTCACGAAGAATACACCCTCCAAATTTCATGTCTCTAGGACCAGCGGTTTAGGCTGTGCGTTGATGTCTCAGTCAGTCAGTCAGTCAGTCAGTCAGGACTTTGAATTTTATATATATAGATAATTATGAAGACTTAGAACCCAAATTTTTTATCTATTGTCAAAATATGACGTCTTTAAAGAGTAATGAACGAGTGCTATACGCTATTACGTATAACACTCGTTATGTTATGTACGTTATTGCGTATAACACCCGTTAATAGAACTAGGAAATAGTTTTCCCACAGTAATCTCTTACTTATTCATTAATTACTACAATATAATAGTTGAATAAACCAAGATTCTGGATGCTTTCAGGTGCTCTTCCGACGGATACCATCAGTGTAGATTACGGGTCATGGAGTAGAGCTGAGTTATACGTCAATGATATCATAGAGGTATTGTAATATACTTATTATAACTCACTAGTTAGTGCGTGACTGTAATCTATAGTAGTATTGATATGATAGAACCCCACACGTCATCGAGATGTAACTTTCTTTATTTTCTTTCCTTCTTGCTGTTTTCTTTCTTTTGTTTTCTTTCCTTGTGATTATAACATCGCAGTGACGTATGATGGCTTCAAAGTCATTTAATATTTATAATTTTATTTGTATTCTAGAACCTCAGCAACAATGTCATAGGATGGCTTGATTGGAACATGTGTTTGAACACGTACGGTGGTCCGAATTACATCAATGGTAGGGTAGACTCACCAATCATAGTAAACGCAACGGCTGGAGAGTTTTACAAGCAGCCGATGTTCTACGCCATTGGACACTTCTCCAAATTTGTTCCACGAGGATCTCGAAGAATTAAAGTCACTTTTACGAAGAATACTGCGAATTTGCAAAGTGTCGCATTCCTCACGCCTTACAATACTGTCGTCTTAGTGATATGGAACAAGTGAGTGAAATACCCCCTCATCATCATCATCAGCATCATCATTCACAGACCGACTTTACTTACTTCACTGTTGAACATAGGCTATTTTTTTGTATTTACTTACCTAATCGCGGTTCCAGCTATCTCTATACTACATTTCATCAACATATGTAGATTCAGTAGTTTATCCGTGAAAACGTAACAGACGTGCAAACGTTATTTGTATGGATTTGGTTAACTCACTTCCTAGAACCCCACAGGTGATGATAATGATTTTCACAATGAATTATTGCAGAGGTGCTGCTGAAGCAGTCAGAGTGCGTTTGGGAACAAAAGAAGCTGAAGTAAATATCAGGGAGAAGTCAATTACGACCGTAGAGATGCTTAACGAATAATTAATGGAGTCACTGGACATGTCACACTGGCGGAAACATCGGCTGTTTAACAACATTTAATCATTTAAGTAATATAAGTATGCAATGATTGACGAATTAATAATAAAGCTAGCTTATTTAATAGCAACTGCATCAATGTTACTGGCCCATTGCAAATGAATGAAAAAATAAAAGACTTATCTATTACACTTTTTATTTAACTATCGGAAATTACAGGTGGCCTTAACTATATTTCATGTATAAGTTAGTGGAAATTCGTTGTAATTACTTATGGAAATGTATTAATTTATAAATAAAATTAAGTGCAGGATTCATTTTTATTAATTAATTGTATTGTCTGACAGCGGCTGACGCCAAGAGGAAGTAAAACCAATTTAAAACAAATTGAATTTATGTTTTGACTTATTTTATTGTTCTAACCTTTTTTCCGGATTTCCTTTATTATATCAAGTTGAAGAGCACGTTATAAATGCAGGTTTTGGACTTGACTCTATCTTTTCACTAGCGTTATTTTCGCACACCTATTGATAGAAGTGTTCCAACCAGTGTTTTTTTAATAATTTAACGTTTGCATATATTTTTACTTGTATTTTTATTTAATCTTAGTCATTTATTCATAGTGAGAGTTTGTATTATTTGATTTTAAATCAAAGTAGTACTAGTATTGATAGTTTAAAATTTTGTTGTCATGAAGCGTAGAACATTCCTTTCGGTTTTAGTTTCCATCATGGAATTAAGAAATAACATTCTTTTCATGATAACCCTGTTTTGCTTTTCAACTTCAACAAATGCTAAAGGTAAGTCGATTTCTTGTGTTAGTCTTAATGATATTTTTTTTGTTTTCTCTAATAAGAATAGAAAAAAGGATTCACTATTTTGTGTAATTAATTAATATGATGCCGCAAGGCTTCAGTGACCCACAAGGCTAATCCGGGGCTACCGCACGATCTCGCGCGAGGCGGCAAGCCTCCTTGCCGGACTGCCGCCATGGGATCTGGAGGCAATAGTCCTCGCGCGCCTGCATGACTGGCGCGCGGAGGCACTATGCCGGGGGGAAACTCTGCACCCGCGGCAAATCGCTGCGGAGCGGACGGACCTCCGGCGCGATCTCATGGCGGAATGGAAGGCGCGACTATCGCAACCCAGCGCAGGGCACGCCACGATAGTGGCGATAAGACCCCTCTTTGAGGAGTGGCTAGAGAGGCGTCACGGCGTTCTCACGTACCGCCTGACGCAGGTCCTCTCCGGACACGGATGTTTCGGGAGGTTCCTGCACATCATCAGGCGGGAGGAGACGCCCGGGTGTCACCACTGCCAGGATCGCCCAGAGGACACGGTGGAGCACACGGTGGAGGTCTGCCCTGCTTGGGCGGAGCCCCGCCGTGTCCTCGTAGAGGCGATCGGCAACGGCGGCGACCTCTCGCGCCCGGCCCTGGTGCAAGCCATGGTCCGGGGCGAGAGAGAATGGGAGGCAGTCACCTCCTTCTGCGAAGCAGTCATGCTAGCGAAGGAGGTGGCGGGGAGGCTGAGGGAGAACACCTCACGCCTCAGCCGCCGCGGGAGACGCTCCGGGCGTCGGGAGCCGCGTGACGACTCCCGGCCACCGTAGGCGCGGGCCTGCGGGCGGTGAGTAATGGGTAGCTCACCGTCCGATCAGGACCAGGCCCGTGCCGGACGGCGCGTTGTGTTCCACGCGCGCCTCAAAGAGAAAATGTCAGCAGAGGACGGGGCCCCATAGGGCCGAAGCCTGCCGGGGCGGCGGGATTTTCCGAAAGGTTAACCGCTGCCCTGGAACAGAAAGGGCTAAGGACGGAACACGGGTGGGTTTTAGTCAGTAAAAGTCTGACACTCCCTTCCGCTCCACCCAGAGCGGGAGGGGTCATTTGATGATTTCCCATCCACAAAAAAAAAAAAAAAAAAAAAAGGCTTCAGTGACTACAAACCAGTTTAGCCTTTGAGAATATCATGTTTAGGTACCTACCTAATCACTTTTGTTGATAAGTCCTCATGGGAACGCATCACCTGAGAATGCGAGGAAGGTTGTGATTCAAACTATATGGTAGGTTTTCAGTAAATCGTTTGGAATAGGGTTCCATCTCATCCTCCTCCTTATCGACTTCCACAATGGCGACCCTTTGAAAATTAAATAAATTGAAAATATTTCTTAGCATGTGCGCTAATAAGATTCATTTCAGCACAAATCTAAGATGCCTATGGCATGAACATCATCTGCCTAGCCTTTTTCTAATTATATAGGGGTCTGCCACAGATCGGCATCCCGTCTTACCGCTTGCAGCTTAATACCAGTATTTTAAATGGAGGGCAGATAGCCAGTTGCTATCTGCCCTCCACAATCCAGTTACATATCCCTTGGTAAGACTGGTTGTCAGACCTGGGACTCTGACTACCCGTGACGACTGCCAAAGATCTACGAATTTTACCGACAGTTTAACGACAGTCAGGGACTCACGGCCTTTAGACGGCACGGTTGGCAGCGATTGACTGCTGCGCTGCGTGTCGCGGGTTCGATTCCCGCACGGCACAAATATTTGTATGACCTACAATTAGTGGTTCCGGGTCTAGCTGTTTGTGTGTGTGAGTTTATATGTCTGTAAACGCACCCACGACACAGGAGAAATTCCTAGTGTGGTTGCCCAACACTAAGAATTTCTCCGTTTTAAAAAAAAAAACATGTTTTCCGAAGCACGGAGGGGTATGAAATAGCTGGTCACCCATCTTTAAAATGTGTATAATCGTAGATACTTAGAAGAAATGTTATTTTATATGTATATGGCTATAATGGTGCTATGCCTATTGCACGATCTGGAACACAAATTAGATACTACAAACCTAAGTATTCGGACATGTTGGCAGACCTCCCGTGTGCGGCGCAGCAAATCCCGGGGAATTCGGTGGTGTGTGTTTGCAACGTGACGTACTGTGACACCCTCATCAGGATACCACCCTCACCAGGCTCTTTTGTCACGTATACCACTTCTGAGGTGAGCTGAAAGATACAGGAATAAGACCAGGACTATTTATAAATTATACTGTTAATGAGCTTTGAGTACAGGGACCATTAAAGGCTAGAGCAGACTGGGGCAGGCCGCGCCGCAACGCAATTCAAAAATTCTTTTTTATCACTTTCGTACATTTTCTATGAACACACCACAGGCAAGCTGCACCGCACTTTTTTGTGTTTGAAATGCGTTGCGTTGCGGCCCGTTGCGGCTGCAAGGTGCGCTTGACTTAATATAACGCCTGTCATTTACATACATTTTATATTTGTGTATTTGTGTGTGTTTTTTTTTCAGGGTGGATTGCGGTTTCATAAAACCATAGGAAAATTACAATCGCACATTGAATCAGGTTAGTTACAACATATTGTTTTTGTTTAGTAGGTTTTTTAAATACAACCGTTTGTTGATAGTATGGAAGTAACATGTACCTTCAATTTTAGACACTTGCCCCGGCCCAACATACACATTGGACCCATCGGTGAAGTATCAGACAGTGGAAGGCTTCGGCTCCTCAGTGACGGACGCCGCCGGTATCATGTGGTCAAGCATACCTGCACGTCTTCAGAAAAAACTCATTGAGTAATTAATTATTTTTCTCCGTTCTAACGACGTCCTTTCCTTTGAAACCATAATTATGTAAGCTAGCCACGTCAGCAGCGGCCACCGAGGCTTCTCCGTGCACTGTGGCTTTACATATGTGGTTATTTCTGGATTATCAGAATAATTAAAAAAAAATCATAATACATAGTAATAATAGTACCTACTCCAGACAATTTTGGCCATGGTAGCCAATCTCAACGGAGAGTAGCCAGCTACGAGGGAGATATAGCTCACAAGTGTGTGCGCAGTCACAATAGGCTAGATGCCTAAAAAAATCTTATTAGTCCGTCAGTTAGATTATCAAAAAACATTGGACCCGTATTTTTTGTTTTGTCAATTATATAAAAAATGATGAAGAAGCAAGGCGTGACGTCACTCCCAAATTTAGACGCGCTTTATATTTGTAATTTTTTGTTTGATTGACAAAAGAAAAAATACGTGTCCATTATTTTTCGATAATCTAACTGACGGACTAAATATAATTATTATTTTATTACCCAGACATCTACCCTAATCCCCCACTCTCGTTGGTCCTGCGCCTGATCTCTCTCCGGTCGTGTCGGATTGCCGTCTCATCGGACTATGAAAAGAAATAATAATAAGTTCACAGATTGAGCGCGTTGGTACTGGCCTAATTGGCTAGCTTATTGATCTCGCGTCCAAGTGCCATTATTTTATAGGCCACAGTTATCCTACTAATATTATAAATGCGAAAGTTTGTATGGATGGATGGATGGATAGAGGTATGAGGAACAGGGTGTAAAGTTCACACAGCCTCCATAGAAAAGGGAGGATCCTCCGACCTGACGGGTGTTTTGCCTGGCGGGCAACTGCCCAACGGTTGATGTATGCTAGTTGCGCGGTAAACTCTGCTTGCGAGATGCAGGATTTGCGTGACTTCAGTATGACGCGTTGTTCGCATGTGGCGTTGTAGATACCGCTACAGATGGATGGATGTTTGTTACTCTTTCACGTAAAATCTACTGAACGGATTAGGATGAAATTTGGCACACAGATAGTTTATAACCAGGATTAACACATAGGATATTTATCCCAATATTCCCACGGGATCGAAACTTATGCGGGTGAAACCGCGGGGCGCAGGTAGTACTTACATATATAATTACCACCTTTGAATGGATACAGTCTTACGTTATTTGCCTGCTTCGCTCTAGTGGTCCGATCGAGCAAAGTGTTGGTGGGTTTTGAAATTATCTGTCAGCTGTTTAGTTACTGGATAAGTGTCCAGCATGGGTCAGCCGAATATTGCGTACATGAGACTTGTGGTGTAACTGGCTGAAGAAGTGTGTATTATACAATAAATAAATTGTTGACAGTTCATATTACGCCGACAACGGGTTAGAATACAGCATGATACGGGTGCCGATTGGCGGGACTGACTTCTCGACACATCCTTACGCGTACAATGAGTACCCTCCTTACGATGTGAAGCTGTCCAATTTCTCGCTGGCGATGGAGGACTACAGATATAAGGTAAAGTATTGGAAAATGTGAAAATCATCATTTAGGTGATTTGAAAGATGTATTGGGAGGGAGAAAGAATGGGCAATACCTAACTATGTCTAGCAAATGATGGTTCTTACGTATATCCCTGATGTGGTGATGAAGGAAGTATCGTATGCTTGACTTTTGGGGCTGTGCGGAAAACGCAATTCGGTCTATAACAGAAATATGTGAATGTAGTAGTAACTTTCCGTAAATGTGCTGACGAAATTATATAAAAGAAATCCAAGCCCTCGGCCTCGCTTATAATAACGTAATAAATTTTAGGTAAATATAATATTATTATCTAGTAATGTAAGTCTTATTAACAAACCAAATTCAATCGGCTGACCCTGGGTTTGCCGGCACCCAACGTGGTGATAGGTATTGATTCCTCACGTAATGTTACGGAGAGGCCTTTGTCAAGCAACAGTGGACTGCTAAGAGCTTATGATAATGTCACTCTACTTTCTTGTTACCAGATCCCAATGATCAAATCCATCATGAAGACTTCGCCCCACAAAGTGCACATCGTAGCCTCGACCTGGACGCCTCCTTCGTGGATGAAGACCAACAACGCTGTTTTCGGCTACAGCCGCCTGATACCAGACTACTACCAGACCTACGCTGACTACCATTTAAAGTACGAGAATTACTCAAAGCTAAAGCAAAAGAGAAGTATTTAATAGATAAACCAAGTCGCGAGCGCGCGTCATGTGACTCTGATGTCATTTTATAAGGTATCAATCAGAAAGATTGTTGCTCGTATATTTTTATTACTTTAAAGGAAGTCGAACTCTATATTTTCCCAACTTCTCCTATTGTTTAGATTTATTTCCTCGTGGGTTTTAATTTGTAGAGAGTAAGTGGAGGATTTTTTTTATGGATATTCACTGAACAGGACAGGAATGACAAAGGCAACAGTCTAGGCCTGGCCGGTGAACGGTCGGTTCTGTAATGGTAGGTAGTAATTCTTCAATCCAGCCGTCCCAAATTTTATTTTTTTACTGTGTATCGCATGTTATATTAAATATGCTTTTTTCCTTGGAAAACATTTAAGGTTCATAGAAGGGTACGCGGCCGCAGGTGTCCCAATATGGGCCATCACAACAGGGAACGAACCTTCAAACGGGATGGCAGGCATCGCACCTTTGAACTGTCTCGGGTGGAACGCGGACTCGATGGTGAGACAATATTTTATTTCAATAAGTAGGTTTATGTAGGCAGGTACGGAAGACTGGACTGTCTCTGCCGCTACGGGGAATACTAGGTGAAAGGTTTTGTAATGCTACGGCTACATTGTCGCGATCTCTTGTACAGCGAGACGTCGAGTGGCGTGCGAGAGAGAGCGCGCAAAGTGTAGTTCGCGCTATCGCGACAATGTATGCCCCAGCATTAGCGACATCCGTGTGTCCTTTCTGTACGCAGTGGTAAATATTAAAATGCGCTTGAAAGTAAGCGTCTGTAAGAGCAGGGGCACAAGGACACACTTCGTGTGCGCTAAGAAAATATGTATGTACTCGTATTTAATGTACATACATGGTCATAGCATTTGGAGTTTTCAAGTGTAGTCTTTGACATCTATGGGGTAACAATGTCAAGCAGATTACGGCCACAAGCAAATCTTAGCTATTTGTCATGCCACCAAATATTCTTTGAGTTTGAAGAAACCCTCACATATTTCAGGCATCATGGATAATACATAACTTGGGACCGACAATACGGGAGTCGGCATTCAAAGATGTCAAGATTTTGTGTGCAGACGCCCAGATGCCAGTGCTCCCTTATTGGGCCACTTTGGTAAGGATATTCACTGTAGTTATTTTTGAAACCTTAATCCGTTTAAAGCACCTTCAAAAGGGAACCAGTTTCCAAACGACTGACTTGCAATTTTTGACATATTATGGTACCTATTAGGAATTATAAATTCCTCATACTTGGGAGCATTATACCTACTATAAAATTCTATTTAGTTATTAATTTTATAGTAGGTAGGATACTTGGATAGTGCTTGTGGCACATTTATGACGTTTACAAAGGTATGGGGTTTACGGTGCTAAACTATAAGTACCAAGTATATTCTTCATCAAGTTAATGAGTCTAAAGTTAATGATGTTATGACTTGATCGGTTTACTAGTACTAACCGGCTTCATCATCAGACCCACAATACCAACTCAATCTATTGGACTCGTCAAAATGAATCATATGACCCGAAACTTGAAGGGTCTAATAGTAATTAGCCCCTGAAGAGTTCCACTATCCACCTCCTGCCTCCATCAACAGACCTCCTAGATACCAAATTATTGTCATCCGAACTACATATACCTACATACAAAGTTTCATTTCGATACGACAGTAATTAAAAGAAAGATTTTATCACATTGTATTACAACGTGTTTTTTTTTTATATCCCATAACTCTAGGGGCCATTGTACTCATCATTATGAACAACTTTTACTATGGGACCAAACCCGAAATAGCGAAACAAAAATCTGGTGTTCCCTACATTTTGACGAGTTATACGAACATAAATGTAGGGAACAGCTGATTTTTTTTCGCGCTTTCAGGATTGGTAATATAATAATAAATCTTATTCGGCAGATGTTTGAAGATCATCCAAAAGTAATGGATTACGTGGATGGCATAGCAGTTCACTACTATTTTAACACTGTTGTACCGCCGACGGTGATGTCCCAAATATCAGAGCAGTTCCCAGATAAGTTTATAATCGGGACTGAAGCTTGTGTAGGTAAGTATCATTATCACGAATGTAACTTTCCTCGATTAAAGAGAAAATTTAAGGAAAAAGAGTAAGGGGTAGACCGTGATATCATTCTCAGACTAGTTTTCTACCAGGGATAATATGAGAGAAAGCGGAACTGTGATCAAGAATAAAAAGCCGCCACTAAATCCTACTAATATAAGAAACGTGAAAGTTTGTATGGATGGATGTTTGTTACTCTTTCACGCAGAAACTACTGAACGGATTTGGATGAAATTTGGCACACAGATGGTTTATAATAAGGATTACACATAGAGAATACTTTTTATACCGATATTCCCACGGGATCGAAACTTATGCGGGTGAAACCGCGGGGCGCAGCTAGTTCTTTCATATTGATTAAAATGAAGCAATTATATTGGTAGATTTCCTCGCTCGCCGACCTGCTTCCCCGCAAAGGTCTGGTGAGAAGCCAGCCTAATGAAGGAGACCTCAAGTCGGGTCTTTCCAGGACCGTAAGAGGAGACCATAAAAAGGGGCTGTATTTCCAGTATTTTAATTTAATACACTCCTAAGGGGCTGTTCATTTATTACGTAAGACAAATTTGACCACTTTCTGGCCCCCCTTCTCCCTACGTAAGAAAAATAAGACTTGGATGAACCCCTTCCTCCCCTTTCAATCTTACGTAAGATCTACGAAAATTGCAAAGCAAAACTAGCAAAATAATTAAAATCTTATAATTTTTGCTTACTTTTGTGATATTACGTAAGAACACTCTAGACCCCTCCCACCTCCACGTCAGAAAAAATAAGAATTGTTTGGACACCCTCCCCCCTCAAATCGTCTTACGTAATAAATGAACAGCCCCTAAGAGCAGTGGTGGCCACTGGTGGCCCAGTGGGACCGGCCACGACTTAGATCTAGGTCGTGGGTTCGAACCACTGCTCTCAAAACGGTGAAGGAAAACATCGTGAGGAAATGGCATGTCCCAGAATCAAAAATTCGAAGACTTGTTACAACCACCAACCCGCACTCGGCCCGCGAGGTGTATTACGGCCTACTCCTTCTCACAGAGAGGAGGCCTGTGTCCCAGCAGAGGGAACATTATAGGCTGATTATGAATACACTCCCAGACACGAACGACCCAGCATGTTTTTGTTTTAAACTGCATAATAAACTTTTCCTTTGACTTATTATTATTTTGATGATTTTCGGGCCTTTAAACAGTAAATGCACGGTGGCTTGATTTAGGAGTCCGGGAGTGTATGTTTATTTTGAAAAAGAATGCTTTAGTTTTTTTAAGCGACTTCTAAAAAAGGAGGAGGTTCTCAATTTTGATGTTTGTATTTTTTTTTATTTATGTTTGTTCGCGGATAACTCCGTCGCTTGCCAACCGATTTGAAAAAAATCTTTTTTTGTTGGAAAGGGTCCCAAATGGTCCCATGAAAATTTTATAGAAATCGGACAAGCAATTTTTGAAAAATCAACAAAAAAAATCATAACAAAAAATGAAAAATTAAAAAAAAATTACAAAAAAAAACGACCGACTTCCATAAAAACACTGCAAAATGAAAAATAACTTTAATTTCGGAAGTCGGTGGCGAAAAACGAAATAAAAAAAAACCCAAGACACCGACTTCCGAAATTAAAGTTATTTTTCACTTTGTAGTGTTTTTATGGAAGTCGGTTGTTTATTTTTATTTTGTAAAAAAATTTTTTTACGGTTCTCATTTCTCTGTTTTACTTGTAGTACCGACCCCTGGTTCTGGACCGCCTGTGACTTTTGGGCGCTGGGACGGAGCTAGACTCTACGTCTCAGACATAATCAATGTAAGTTGAGTCACTTTTACTATGGATGGACAAGCCTTATTTATAAGGTACCTTATCTTCACACTAGCTCCTGCCCGTGACTTCGTCCGCATGGGCGAAGCGATGTGGGCGAAGCCTCGGGCAAAAGCAAGTCCTCTTATAAGAGTATTTCTGTTATGCAGGACATCAACCACAGTGTGGTAGGCTGGATAGATTGGAACATGTGCCTTAACAAGCACGGTGGTCCCAACTGGAATGGTAACGATGTGGACTCCCCAATCATAGTGTTGCCAGAGTTGGAACAGTTCGTCAAACAGCCCATGTACTATGGGTTGGGGCATTTCTCCAAGTTCGTGCCTCGAGGTTCGCGCAGGATAAAAATCTCGCAGAATGAGGAGGGATTGGGTATTCTGAGCGTCGCCTTCCTTACGCCTCAGAATACTGTTGTGATTGTTCTTTATAATCAGTGAGTATGCCCGAATAAAATCTAGGGGTCTTTCGGTTCACGGAAGAGGAGGACTCCTTTTCAGTGAGCCGAAAGGCCGAAAGGCGTATCACTTTATGTTCCTCAGGGATGTAAAAGTTAACCAGGCCCTGAAGGGTAACGGCATCGGCATTCCCTTGTAAAAAATGCTATGGATACAAAGAGCAGTGATTGTTAGTCTGTGGCCGGAGATGGATAAGGGGGCTATCTAATTGTCTCTGATAAAAATTATGTAGCAACTAGCAATCTATTTATAATTAAGTCTTAATTAAACATAGATTGGACGTTGGACATTTTTGGTTCGTTGCCATTATTTAGATCCAAAGCTTATATGAGTTGCTCTCTTTGAAAAAGTTGATGTTGGTAGGGGTTACGAGGTTATATTTTTTATTTTTATTTCTCTGTTAGTTGTAATGTTGGTCTGGCAGTTTGAGTACTTTATGCGGCCTACCGAAATGTCTTTTCTTGGTATTGCTCCTCGAGTCGTTGAGCTCCTTACGTTCTGAGTCGACCTACACGATTACTGACAAATACTGGCACTGGCTGGACTGGCCTAATGAAGTCTGTGTGGTACAGACGCCAGCACATCAACCTACTACAATCTGTCAAAATTATTTAATAGATTTTCAACTTTATCGTTAAAGCATTAAGGTTCAAGGTTGATTGGGAAAATTTGACAGTTTCGGGTAGCTTGACCTGCTGGCGTACTTTCTTCAGAAGACCATTTCAGAAATCAATCTACATGGTTTACATTACATGGTCTACATGGTCTTCACATGATCTGCCAAGAGTAAGCCTGAACTTTAAAAGATACCTCTGAGTTTGTTACGGCCTATTCAGAGTAGTCAGATAGGAAACGCCAACCTTATCTAGCTTATTTTTTTTATAATATGACATGTAAAGTGATCCCATATGTCTTTTACAGATTTCCATCAAATGCGAACATCGTGCTAGAAGGTAGACAGGCTTCGATACAATTGGATTGGAACTCAGTAACCACCATAGAGTTACCCTACAAGTAGATTTACTTTAGAACCCTAATTATACATGAGGAGCTCTTACATGGGCAAATTAATACATAAAACTGTTGCCGTTGTGACCGATATGAACGCATTTGGTCACAGCCTGTAAAATTAAATCCATATTATATTTAGTTGAGTAGTCCATGTAAGAGCACTTCTATGAGCTGCTAAGGCAGAAGCGCTATTATGTTTATGGTTTTGTTTGTTGATTGTTACTTAAAAATATACTAAATACAAACTTGCATGAAATCTTTGTTATTTATTTTGGTGCCAATAAACTAATATGATCTACACTGTTGACCGTAGTAGATTCCACACCATGTATCATAAAGGTGTGGCAGGCAGATAGGATTGCTAACTTTTTGTACAAGAAATAAAGTATGTCATGGTCAAATTGGGAAAATAAGTAGTATTTCGGAAAAATAAACAGTATTTTAAGTTTTTTTTTTAATAATATTTAAATAGATACATAATTTGTTAGTGCTACTCGCGCAACTCATCAATTAAACACCCATTTTGAAGGCTTCGTAAGCCTCACCAAGAACACGAGGAGCAATTTTTTATTAAATATATTGAAGCTCTATTTCTGCCGTTCCACCTCTTACCATTCATCACTGAAAACACTCATTCTGTGAATACGGAACGAAATAACGGAATTAATAATAACACTAGTATCTAAAAGGTATTCTGATAACAATTATCTATTTACTATGACAAGAAAGAACAGCTCTGGACATCAGTAAAAACAATGTATTCGTGTAATTTATTTTCGTTGAACATTAAACAGTATTTTAGAGTGAAAAACAGTATAATACTGATTTTAACTGTATGGTTGGCCACCCTAGGTACAGACCATAAAACTGAACAACTTTCTCTATTTAACATCGAAATCGCGAAAAAATAATCTGTCGTCATTTGGATCGAGTAGGCATCGAAGTTTTGTATGGAACGACTGATTATTCTTTTACCATTATCTTTCTGATACACGCTGTAAAGGAGCTTAGTGCTAAGTCATTACAAGTAGGCGTTACATTGTATATAAGAATTCCGGTTTAACATAATATTTCATTCTTTCCTCATGTTTTTTCCTGGATGATATTAAATTTAAAATAGCTCTTTGTTCATGACTATTTTATAATCATGTATTACTAAAGTCAGCTCTCTCATTAGCAATGTTGTTATGACAAAGAAATTTGTTGTTGTTACTAACGATAATTTTAGCAAGACTTACAAAGTATAATACCGAATACTACTGATAAAATATTAATGCGAACAAGATCAAGGGTTTGTTGTTTGACGTCTTATCTCTCCCAGAGTTGTGGATTTAATATAAGTACTTAGATGACTGAGTTAAAGATTTCATGTCCCCTGATAAAGAATTCATTGAATTATGAACAAATATAAATATTTATTTATAATTGGGAAAATTCGCGTTACCTAACTGCAAACTTCGTTCGACGCGACAATGACTAGACTAGATGAATAAGTAACTACTTTAAATCCAAGTGAACAAAAAATTCCAAGTCGTTTTTCCTCTTCATCCTTTTTATATCACACACTATTAGAAGATGGTTTAATTTGTGTAATTCTATCTAATCCTATTCTGCCTCACTATTTTATTTTATTCCAAATGAATGATTTCTGGCTGATTTTGAAAAAAAAAAGCCTGATAATCCATATCTACTTTCTTACGATAATACTGGGTGGCGCAAAAGTAGTGGCACTAAAGAAAATACCTTTTTTTTTTTTATATGACATTTTCTGTCATTCTGTTGTTGAAAATTGTGTAGTGAACAAATGTAAAATACACTGAAAATAAACATGGACCGTTTTACTCCCCAAGAACGTGGAATAATTGTGTCAATGTTCTTACGGAATAATTCATCAGTGATAAGAACACAACGTGAATTTCGTCGACGATTTCCCCACCGTCCGGCACCGATTGGTCGCACAATTCGACGCTTTGCCACACGCCTTGAACCAACTGGCTCAACATTGGATAGACCTAAGTCTGGGAGACCAAGAACAGGCCGTTCAGCTGAAAATATCGATGCTGTGCGCGAAGATGTGGAAGAGTGTCCAGAAACATCAACGAGGCGACGTGCCACGCAAACGAGAACGCTACAGAACCATGTTACGTGAGTTTTTGATACCCAGTTTGGACGAATTGGGGCTGGAGCACATCTGGTTTCAACAAGACGGCGCTACGGCACACACAGCGCGCGACACTATGGACTTAGTGAGGGACGCTTTTCCAGGCCGAGTTATCTCTCGTTTTGGCGATTTGCCTTGGCCTGCAAGATCACCCGATCTGACCAGTCCAGACTTCTTTCTTTGGGGTTTTTTGAAATCTCGGGTGTATGTGAACAAGCCACAGACTCTCGCAGCTCTAAAAGAAAACATTCGTCAAGAAATAACGAACATATCGCAGGAAGTGTTACGGCAAGTTATGCAAAATGTCATAAATAGGGCTCAAATGTGTATCAACTCTGGAGGTCACCATTTAAAAGACATCATCTTTAAATCCTAATGGTACGAAATTTAATGGCACAAATATACATTTAAAAAAATCTAAATCTAGTTTTCTAATTTAGAAAAAATGTTATAGCTGAACCAAATAGGGTCTTTACTTTTGCGCCACCCAGTAGATACATACATTTACTTATCTGTATGTAAGCACTCAAACGTCTGATTCATTCTGCCTGTCCATATTGGTAGGTACCTACTCAATGATCCTGGCGAGTAACTCGAGAGCGGTTGACTCGGTACCCGGTACGTAATCATAATCAGTAATACACAGTCCGCAGACGTCGCTCAGTCGGCATTCAAGTTGTGACCAAAAATCACATACAAGTACATATTTAAATAAGATATCGTAGTTTTTTTTATCAAAGTTTTAGCGTAAAACATAAACATTTTTAATGGGTGGTCGGTATTAAATTTAGCTGTTTTTTTTTTCTTCATAAAAATGGATGTTTATAAAGTTGGTATTTTGTTTGGGACTCTGCTGCTTTGCCTATTCTGTGGATCGAGTGCCGGTAAGTTTGTTTGCATGAAAAATAATAAACAGCATTTTAGATAGTGGATGTGTATTTACTTCTTTCAGCGGTAGGTACCTATTGACAAACCTATTGAAAGACTTGTTGTCTTTATACATACCTAAGTTTTGCAATACAATTTACCTTCTTATTATATGGCCAAAAATAACTCATATTTATCCTCCCATTATTAGGTACGTAAGTAAAATCAGTTACTTGATAATATAATTATATAATTAATAACAACACAATAGGTATGACAGAGGCGACAGATAAACAAAAACGCAGAACTTGTTATTATTTTATTTAAATCGGAGTCATACGATTCCGAGGAACTACGTGGTAGTTGTTTATTTATTTACAGGACAGCAGTGCGATTCTAACCATCTCACCGTGAAAACTTGGGTGAAGTGAGCGTGGAGTGAGCTGTCATTCCAACGAATGCTAGGGATTGACACTATTGTCAGCTCACTTCACCTAACTTTTCATGGTGAGATTTTTACAGAATCGATCGGCAGGAGTAATAAATCCTTGCTCACACTCTCCAACTATTACAGCCGGATTTACATTACGAAACTATAGTACTTCCTAGTAGTTTCGCAATGTAAATCCGGCTTAAGACTCAAGCATTACTTGAAACCAGGGCTTTAAACCGGTATCAAAAGTACAGGTTCTGTACCGGTACTTAGCGGTTCTTGCCATTTCGGTACATGCAGAGGGGTATCGCAACTCCATCTAAGAAGTACCGGTACCAAATTCAGATAGATACCCGGCGCGTACCACACATGTCATATTTGTAGGAGGAACCTCGTACGGTCGGCAACCTTGAAGTTATTTTACTAATGCCTAATAGCTATTAATTTTACTTACAATTTTTTTTCTCACTCTTACTGAAATATTTGTTTGGTACCGGTACAATACCGATACTGATTAGGAATACCGGTATCACACCAAGGCCAATGGTACCGGTTCCTAAAAATACCTGTATTTCAAGCCCAGCTTGAAACTAGTTTCAACCAATCAACTGGATTTAAACTAGTTACAAAAATGCTTAAGTCTTTACCTAGTGAGGTTCTATAATACAGAATTACGAACCCCAAGTTCACTCTACCACTGAGTGGAATTCAGTAACAAATCCATTACTGCTGTGGCTTTCATGTGTGACCACAGTCATTCACTCATTTGCCGCAGCGAAATGATGGGCCTAACACAATAACCGCTTTCTTCCATTACACAGCGAGTTTTAATTTTAGTCTGAACTTTATTTTATTTCGATAATCCGAACAACTAACTAATCTAAACTACTTAGGCCTGTTTTCTCCAGCATTCATACCGCCCACGCCGGTTAGGTATTTAAACAGTTGGTTTACGGAAAATACCTATAGGACTGATTAAATATCTCAACAGTTTAGGTTATATGTTTGTTAAATGTTTATATTTTATAGTTGACTTAAATGTTGGTGAGCTCAAGGTCAAATTAATACAAAATTGGCAACTTAGACTTGGTTCTAAAAAAAGTCAGGCAGTTTTTGTAGTTGAAATCAATATAAATACAAGAACTGCTTCGAATGTTACGTTGGGGCTAAAGTTAGAACTCGTGTTCTAAAGAGACGGTATTAGTTTCCATACTAAACTACTTTTTTAACCAAACTCAGACAAAAGATTTCTACTCACCAAAATCCCGGGTCAGGCATGTTAACCCGGCCGGCTTAAAAGAAAACTGCAAGTCGGACTGCACTTTTGTTTAAAATGTTCTCGGCGGCCAAGTCGGGAGCCGGGTTTTGATGTGTCTGTGTAGACATCCTTAGAAAATGTATAGTATAATAAGAAACCAAAGCCTCAAAATCAAGGATGAAATCTATAAATTCTTTGTTCAGACAAGCCATGTGCGGCGCGGCAGATAGCGAAAAAGTCGGTGGTGTGCGTGTGCAACTCTACGTACTGTGACACTATTACTAAGGAACCTCTAACACCCGGCCAGTACGTCGTGTATAAGAGCTCACAGGTAGGATAAATTATCATGTGATGGTGGTCTTAGAAGAGGACACGGTACCCCTTTTGCTTATGGTGATAACCAGGTTTAATCACTTAATCAAGCCCCAGAAGGCCGGGCGCTTTTTGAAGGTTTGCCTCAAATCACAGCAGTGAAAAGAAAGTAAATCTATACCCTTGATTAAAGACATACTGTAACATAGTAATGCCAATTGGTATTGCAAATTGTGCGGTAGTAGGTTGGTAATAAGTATATGGCTATTTAAAAAGAGCTCTACTTTTGCTATCAGACCGGAGGATATTACTGGCCAACTATTTGGCATAATACCTATAAAAAGCATAGTGGTTTAGCGATTACTAATTCATAAACTTTCATGTTTCCAGAGTGGATTACGATTCAACAAAACCAAAGCTGACTTGCAAACATTGAATGATTCTGGTGAGTTCTTATTATTTATATCTATACATTGTAGAAAGCAAATAAAAATGAAAAAGGACATGAATTTTAAAAGCATCATTCATCTTTATTCGGTCTTTTTTAAACTGGCCACTCGTTAGTATGCTCGCAACAACGAAGGAGTACATCAAGGCTCACTTCTACGCCCACTTCTGTTTTAAACACTAAACTAATTGTGAGTAGCGTTTTGCATTAAGCTCGCTTATATTTTGATAATAACATTTGATACATATCCATTTCAGTATCGGGATCATGTACGTTAGTACTGCATCCGGAGAAGACGTACCAGAAGGTGGAGGGTTTCGGCGGCGCAGTGACCGACGCCGCCGGCATCAACTGGAAGAACCTATCTGACCCGCTGCAGAAGTCCTTGATCGAGTAATTACTTTTTTTTATTTACTACCTACCTATTTCTCAAATGAGTCATTTGCCAGGGTCCAAGTGCCAAGGTCCATTTGCCCATAAATTAGCAAAGGACTCAAATGATAAGAGCTCACCGTTTAATGAAATTATAGCTCATTTCAACGTCTGTCTGTTACAAGTTAAATACCTAGTCTGACGGATAATTTCACACGAATTCTGTTTCTAACGAAATTCAGATTGGTAAGTCTTTGAATAAATGTCTTTTTACAGTCCGCTCATATTGGGTTTCCGCATATTTCTTTACTCTAACTTGTGTTAATTGGTGTCCACAGCTCATATTTCAGCGACAATGGGCTGCAGTACAACATGATCCGCGTCCCTATCGGTGGCACCGACTTCTCCACACACCCCTACGCGTACAACGAACTCCCTGTGAATGACGCCCAGCTCAGCAACTACTCGCTCACTTACGAAGATTTTCAATATAAGGTGAATAACTAAATATACACATATCTAGATACTAAACAATTAAGGTTACAACTGATAGTTGTGTCATACGTCATTGGCAAATATTTGTCGGAGTGGAACAATAAGATATTTGCCAAGCTAAAACTCAAATTGTTTCCATAGCGTGGGACCAGAGGCGCTAAGCGGGCGTGCAGACCACATTTTATTTACCAAGTTATCTTATTATCTCAAACTAAGCTCTAACACGTAGAGCACTCTACTCCCCATTCTTCAACCGCGAAAAAACATGATAAATTGCAGATTTATTTTGTCACGAAAGTCACTTTTTGAGCGGCACCGGTTTCTAACCTTTTATCGGTTTTATACCTTTGTTCTACAGATCCCGATGATCAAGTCAGCCATGCAAACTTCAAGCACTCCAATACACGTGATAGCAACGACATGGTCGCCGCCTCCGTGGATGAAGACCAACAATGCGTACACGGGCCACAGCCGATTGAAGAAGGAGTACTACCAGACATACGCCGACTACCATCTAAAGTAAAACATACGTATAGAAATCATTAGAATCCTTCCAGCACGCAGGGCATGACCACCGCGCGTAGAAACGAAGGATCAAATGACCGATTGTAGAAAGGTTCCTACGGCGCGATGTCAAAAATGAAGAAAATATTTGTTACGCTTTCTCTTCGTAGGGTAGAGATAGAAGTGCTCATCTACGCTTGCAGGGTGCCACAGTACTTCTCTTCTCTTAAAATTTAAACAACTTTTACTATGGCACCAACTCTGCACCCTAATTTCGGTAATACACTCACAATCCGTTTCAATTTGACAACTCAACAATTTCCTTACATTGTCGAACAGATGAATTTTTCATATATTGTAGAAATGGGTTTAGTTGTATTAACAGAATAAAAGTGATCGTGTGTGTGTGAGTTACTAAGGCGCTGACATATCGTTATCTTCTTCAGGTTTATAGAACAGTATAAGGCTGTAGACATCCCAATATGGGCCATAACGACTACTAACGAGCCTACTAGCGGTCTAGTAGGATTTCTTAATACTATCAACAATCTTGGATGGACTGCAGCGAGTATGGTATGATGTTTTCATCCTTATTTATTAGGCACAGTACATATTTTCTTAGTTGTAAAGGACTCATACCTAATATAATTTTCAGGGCAATTGGATAGTAAACAATTTGGGACCTACCATAAGAAATTCGACGTTTAAAGATATTAAAATAATAACAGGAGACGATCAGAGACTTACATTACCCTACTGGGCGAGTTTGGTGAGACACATTCAGTTGTATTTAAACAACAGCCAGAATTAGAAAAAGATGAAGCATATAGTTGCAAATGTATTCAAACTAACCGTGTTTTATTATATAATACAGCTGATTGCAGAGCATCCCAAAGTTCTGGACTACATAGACGGCATCGCAGTACACTACTATACAGACTTTATAACTCCTGCGGCAGTTTTGTCTCAGGTGGCCAAGTCATACCCAGATAAGTTTTTCATCGCTACTGAGGCTTGTGAAGGTACCTAGTTTTTGTGTTATGGCTAATGATCCACCACCTGTAAGTGGCCAATTGGTTACCGACAGGATTTTGGTTTGGGCGGGGTTTGACCTAGCTGAGCTGTAGGCTTTGTCAAGGTAAACACTACAATATTAAGAGTAGTAGTAGTACTTTTTGCAAATTCTTCAATGACTTCGATAGGTGGTAAGCTGTCAGACATATTTCATTGTCACATAACGCATTGAAGGACACTGAACGAGACACAATAGCAGTTTTATTGTTATTACGTCGAGGGGCGTTAGGTGTCCCGCAACTGATTAATATAACTGTAACTTATTTCACTCCAAGTTTATTAAATTAATTTCGTTTCTTTTCTATATTTTGATGGAAGAATTTTGAGAGTAAATACATGCAACAGCCAGGTATGTACGATAGAATTTGAATAAGGATTTTGTCTTGTCCCGATCTCAGCAAGTCATTTGATTCGTTTAATAAAGTTAAACGTGTGTGTTTAGATAGATACTATGATATCATAATCTAACTCATAACGTTTTTTTCACATTCTAGGCACAATGCTGTTTGAGAAGCATCATGTTGACATGGGCTCGTGGATAAGAGCTAAGAAATATCTTATTGACATTATAGACGTAAGTATTTTGCACCTGCATTTTTTCTTGGTATTCTTCAGCTGTTGGAAGGCCTCTCACAAGGTGGACCGACGACCTTGTGAAGGCCGCAGGAACCCGTTGGATGCGAGAAGCACAGAACCGGTCGAATTGGAGGTGCTTGGGGAAGGCCTATGTCCAGCAGTGGACGTCTTTCGGCTGAAATGATGATGATGATGATTCTTCAGCTCTTTCTCTCTTATGATGATGATGATTCTTCAGCTCTTTCTCTCTTATGATGATGATGATTCTTCAGCTCTTTCTCTC
The DNA here is from genome assembly GCA_949629185.1 of Apamea crenata. Taxonomy (NCBI): domain Eukaryota; kingdom Metazoa; phylum Arthropoda; class Insecta; order Lepidoptera; family Noctuidae; genus Apamea; species Apamea crenata. The sequence goes on from OX451372.1 coordinate 12,176,386, forward strand.
TTATGATAATGATGATTCTTCAGCTCTTTCTCTCTTATCGACTCGAACTAAGCATAGCTTAGTAAAAATACCAGCCAGTCAGTAAAATGGTAAGGACGAGATTGATTGAGCAGGATTCACCTGACGTATGTGTCACAACAGACCACCCGAATACCCTTTTTTAAATGGGCTCTTTTGACATAGCTTCATAATAACAAAATTATTTTTAATGATTATAACTGTTATTGCAGGACTTCAACCACGGTGTGGTAGGATGGATAGATTGGAATATGTGTTTAAACGTCCAAGGAGGCCCTACCCACATACAAAACTTCGCAGATTCTCCCATCATTGTGTTCCCTGAGAAGAACGCGTTCATCAAACAGCCAATGTTCTACGCTATGGGTCATTTCTCCAAGTTCGTGCCTCGAGAGTCGCGCAGGATTGATGTCACACGCAAGTTTGGCTGTGGACAGTCTGTATGGAACGTCGCTTTTCTTACACCCAACAACACTACTGTAGTTGTGCTGTATAATGAGTGAGTACTTTTATCAGGTTTCTAAAAGTTGCGCCTGATATAGCAACGTTTGAAGACTTGTAAGATGAGATAGCAATACCGAGACACATGCTCAAATACCCGGCCTTGGCAGTAAAATATAGTACCTACCAGCTCGATCGGACTTAATCAAACTGGACAATCAGCCTATGGGGTAAAGAATTTGCTTTTTGCCCTCGCATATTGTTTGTTCCTTGCCAGTCTCATACCCTTGTGTAGTTACGTCACAGCTTCTAATTACTGCAATACTTTGGTTGAGAGACTCCTTATATCAAAATTCATGACATTATATTATTAATTTATTGCTTTCTTTCCACAGTCATGGTAAAGCAACCAAAGTGAACATTCAGTTAGGAAGTGAGCAAGCTGTGGTCCAGATGGAAGCCAACTCAGTAGCCACTGTCGAGATAATGACTACTGTTAACTAGTTTTAATTTTACAAAATTAAATGTTCGATGACATGGTTGCAACAAATATTACAGTGTCGTCATGCTCTTATAAGTACATGTAATGTAAGCAAGAATACCTACTATTTGTAAGTAAATGTGCTGTATTTTCATGCTGAACTTAATTTACTTCTATATTATTGTTTTATTTATATCGTAGGTATTTGTTCAGAATCTTAAACCAGGTTTGTGTTGCTTGTTTTAATTTTTACTTAAGAATAGGTACACTAAATACAAACTTGCATTCAATCTTTGTTTAATTTTTAGGGCCAATAAACTAATTTGACCTACAGGACCTGTTACTGCGGCCTGCAATCTCAACAAAGTTAAGATTTCAAATTTTTTAGGTTTCATTTCCCGTTGAAATAATCATGAAATTTCGTAAGAAGTAAGATCTCAGAGCACATGTAAAGCAAAACGTTCGAAAATTGATAATTTTTAGTTTAATCACGTAAAAAAATTGTGATTACAAACTTACATTTGCAGTTGGAGAATTTACCGTGACGTATGTCGATGTATGGGAGAACATTTTTTCAATTACAAAGTCAATTTTGTTCTTGGGATATATTCATCATTCATCCCAGCTACGGAACCCTTCATTATGCGTGGTCCGACACGCACGTGGCCGGTTTTTTCATCAAATCAATCAGTTAGACCTAGAGAAGACGTGGTTCCAATAAGACGGAGGTACTAACCAAAAACCATGCAGCGCGAAACATAATCAAAACTTGGAGAGGAATGTTTCCGAAATAATAAATTCGAGGTCATTAAACTACACAGAATATTTGAGACAAATGGTGGAACACCTAATAAAGTATGCGAAAATTTCGTGAACAACATTACTTAAAGCGATCGGATTTCGCAACCAGCAAAAAGTTGGAGATTTGAACACATTCAGCGATTCATTTTTACATCATAGATATCTGGTAATTTAAATTATATGCTTCTGAATTGGCCACCCTATATTATTGCAAAAGTACCTCGTACCTATCGTCTCATTATTACGTATATAATTAATAGATAAATAATAACAAAACAATGGGTATGACCAAAGCTAAAGATAAGGCAAAACCGCAGAACTATTCGAAATCTCACTAACATTCATTACGGTCATACAGTTTAATCCGCTACAGGTTATGACTTGTACAGTAGTGCGATTCTATAACCATCTCACCGTGAAAACTTAGGTGAAGTGAGCGTGGAGTGAGCTGTGAGTCATTCCAACTAATGCTAGGGATTGATACACAGCTGATGCTGCTGCTTGATTGACAGCTCACTTCACCTAACTTTTCACGGAGAGATTTTTACAGAGGCGATCGGCTGTAGCGGATATACTTACTACTTATTCGCACAGCATAACTACTCACCTCAACTAGCTTGGTATCAACAAAATTATTCACCTATCCACTAGCTACATGATTTACTTTTAGTTCCTATTATTCTATTTACTTGTTGTTTTGGTTTTAAGCCATGATAGGAAAAAAGTAATCTTATGTTTATACATCGTAAGCACATCATAATGTCCTATAATGTATACTGTGTACGATATTATTGTTTCTTTCCTTGGGGAACGGCACTGTACTGCTTAACACAGGTTATCTTTTAACCTAGCTAGGAATACAGCACCTCACCCACCATTTTATTGTAGTCTTTGTACACTATAAACGATTATGTAAATTGTCATCATGTACTACAATGTTTTTGATGAATAAATTATATAATTATATACAATGTGTAACCGAATTAATGCACATTATGAAAGTAGTTTGTTCAGAATCCTTATACTGAATCGATTTCTGTAATTTTTAACATACATAATATTCTATCCCAAAAATAATTAAAACTACGTAAATTACTATCACACTTCCGCTGTACAGTCAAAACAAACCAAAATGGTTGAAATACCCACTAAGCTAGACCCTTATACGACTGCGACTGTGTGCATGCGTAGATTTGTAAAGTGACCATAATTTTCTCCCACAATCAGTATAACTAATTAGTTAAAAAACAATGTTTTTTACGTAATAATAAAAAATCAGGGTATGTATTATGATTAAAACATAATATTCTAATTGGGGTGTCTGTTAGTGTGCGTTAATTCCGGGACATGTTGTATATAGAAGTCTTGCCATAGTGTGGGATATCGTTGGATAGGTCTTTCTTTTAAATATTAGGGGTTTGGGAAGACCGTTTTTTTGATTAAGTAAACCGTTCGTGACTTATTAAGCTTTAAAGTAGGTACCAATTTTCGTTAGTCAAGTGTCCCCCCCCCTCTACCAACTAAACGGTTGTAGTTAGAAATTCATTTGAATTCCGATTTCCGTTTAGTTGGTAGAGGGGGGGGGGGACACTTGACTCTAACTAACTGACTTGACTAAACTAACTAGGCTCACTACTAACATCTTATATGATGTTTATTATAAAACATCATATCATCATAAAATGTATATTATCTACACGTGTTTTTGCAAATAAATGAATCTGAATCTTATTTGGGCGCCCATAAGCACCGGAGAGCCCCAAGTTTGATAAATGATGATCAATTCATTCATCTCCTCTTCTCCTTCATTATTATAAATCGTTCGCTGTTAGGTAATATCATGTAGTCTATGTAGACCCTATTAGGATAAAATAGGTAGTTGCAGGGTTCATAAATAATTACTTAAATAAATTATTTGTTGTCTAGTGGTAACTGCCCCGACTTACGAGTTGTAGGTCGTGGGTTCGAACCACGGAGTACAGAAAGAAGGTTCGAACCCAGACAGGCGCGTTACTTTGTGTAAATAATTGAATCACCATTGCTCTCAAAACGGTGAAGGAAAACATCGTGAGGAAACCGGCTTGCCCTAGAACCAAAGATTCGAAGACATGTGACATCTCCCAATTCGCATTGGGCCCGCGTGTTGGATATCGGTCCAATCCCTCTCGAAGAGAGGAGGACTGTGTCTCAGCAGTCAGAACATTATTGGCTGATTGTGCTTTGCTGTAATATAGTCTAGTTCAAACGTTCAAAGTACAATGGAACAGTTTAAATGGAACAGCACTTTGCTGAAATTATCTACAAGAAATAACATCCATACTATCACTCCTGTATTCCCAGAAGGGTTGTGCTGACGTGTACCTACCTACTTACCACATTTCGCCAGTTTGTTATTACATACGGGGGCGAGCATATTGCCATCAATCGGGGTAGGCATTTCTTCAAGTGCAGCACTTAATGTGTTGTCAAAATTTTGTTGAAAAATTAACAACTTTTGTTTTTACTGAAATGCCATTTTTAGATTTTAATTAATTTGAATTGTAAGTGACAGACAGTGCTGTTGGTGCGCGTATTCTAAGTAAATAAACAAAGACATTAAATTATTTACTTAAATAAATAACCTTCGGGGTTTTTAGTATGGAAATACGCGAAAAAGTACTGTCCTTCTAACAGAAAAAGTTCTTATGAAAAAAAAATCAAGGACATCAAATCGTGTCCAATTATAGCCGTTTATCTACATTGCGTACTAAGTAGTACTCGTATGAACGTGACACAGGATGGCGTTGTTAAGCCAGTGACGAGCACGCTGCGTCAATCACAAATCTTGTTCTGCTAATAGGTACTGCGTGATTGTTTAGTGGGGTGACTAACGTTCTGTTTGAGGCTAAGGCTGAAACAAGTAAAAGTTAAATATTGTTTGTTACTTTTACCTTATTCCGCGAATTGTTAGTTGCGAAAGGATTCATGCTAATTGAAACACTTTCTAATCTTAACGAATGCTTGAGATAGTTGGCAGTTACGATTGAGTTTAAGTTTGAATAAGTACCTAACAGCTCGTGGATAAGAGCAATAGTGTAGAAAATGGAAGCATGACACAAAAGGGACCCATTTATACTCAGCAGTGATTGAAATAAGGCTTAAAATTGTCGCTAGCAATGTCAACTCACAATATAAATGTATTTAATGGCCCCTCTAATAATTCACATTTAGCGCTCCTAAATTTTTTATTGAACAATTAATATAATGATTGCACCTCTTTTTGTGAACCTCAACCTATTTTACACAGGGTATTATACCTACATAAATACTTAAACTCACACTTTCTTCCCATGAAGGTAGGCAGAAACATCAGAACGCCACCTGCATACGATCATTAGCATTACATACTCCTTTTGCCTCGTTTACGTTCGGGCAATTCTCGTAATTTTAAGCACGTTCACAGTCTGATCTCAGTCTCAATCTGTCAAAAATACCTCTAATTTCCCTATATTTTGACAAGTTTTTGACATTTGTTTGTCGCCGAGATGAGACTGCGACTAGATTTTGAACGTTTCTAATTACGAGAATTGGGCTTCTGGTCAAGTATTAACTCCTGTTCTAGGGTCCTAAGAATACTAATTACCCAAGTACCTGCGACTAACCGTTCACCGTTCCGTAACCAAACCCTTTGGTCGGGGTGCTCGAGCTTAGTTCCAGTTCCAGCGACCAACTGAGAGAAAAGGCGGAAAAGTTAAAAAGAACAATTACTTTAAAAAGCGTGCATTATAAGAAGCTCTAAAAGTTTTTAAGATGTTAATTTATTAAAAAAAAGTGTCGTTCATTAGATGGTCAATAAGTTTTAAAGGATTAGTTTAATATTTCCCGATATAAACTAAGTAGGTACTATGTCCGCGACTTTATATTCTATGACACTCGGCAAAGTCGGCAATAGTGTATCAGTGAAATAATTTTTGTAATCGGATCACTTTTGGAGACTACCTCTTACAAAATAAAAAAACAGTTTTATCTCTTCATAGCTAACTAGGTTTCGCCCGCGGCTACGCCCGCATGGATGTCGGGAATTAAGTATTTTACGGGAACGTGCAACCGTGTGTGTGTATGTGCCTTCCCCAGGATGGCATCCATCTCCTTACCAAATTTTATCTAAATCCGTTCAGTGGTTTAGGCGTAAAAAGGTAACGTACAGAAAGAGTTGAGTACTTTAGAATTTATAATACAAAGTAATAAAGTATGGATATTAGTATAGATGCCACAATAACGACGACATTTGAAGATATCTAAGGGTCTCATTTTCCCCGATGACTCCTCAAATAACCGCTATTGTGATGAAGTAATGGCTAATGTATATTTTGTTATGACTACGTAAATATTTATTTCCTATAAGTTGTGTTTCATGGCTGAGTCATAGCGGTCAGACCCAAACATCGTGGGCACACTGACTGGTCGCCCTACTAACTACGGCTTCGGTGACTCACGCGGTAAACAGAATTACGACTATTATTATATTACCACTAATAAAACCAGTCCCGATGCTCCTACAAACTGTTTTATGTGCGTAAGTTATGTTGCATCCAACGACATTCAACACATTATTTTAACTTCTACTTCTAGGCATAGCAACTTCCTATTTAAATAATTAAACATTTTTCCTCTGCAGCATTTTCAGAAAACAGAAATTCTGAAGAAATAAGAAGTAAGTATGATCTTTAGGCACAACAAACCGTTTTGAATTCTTTAACGATACGAGAAGTTAATTGAAGTAAATGCAAAGACGACAGGATGCCAAACACTTTGATCAAAAGTCGGAAAAAAGTAGGATCTCTTGGTGGCTAACTGATCGAAATAATGAATTTCTCAGAGAAGACACTTGGGGGAGGCCTCGGATCAGTAGTGGAGGTCTTTAGTGGGTGAGATGATGATGATAATGAAAGCAGAGAGTTGAATCATGCAGGAATGTCAGAAGGTAAAATGTACATACCAACCTAATTAAGAAATATGCTTTAGTCAAAACTAAATTTAAGTACCAATTTGTAATGTAAACAGGGAAGCTATGATCAAGTCTACAGAGCGGGAAAACTAAGATTCATTAAGTATTAATAACAAAATCCTATGTTTTTTCCTTATTGTTATGAAAGAGTTATTCCAAGCATCTGTGTTATTAGTTAAGTGTTCGTAAACTTTAATTTCGAGAAGTTGTTTTTTAACCCACATTATGTTATCATCTTAAACATGGTGCTAGTGCTCATGACACATCTGTTACCTTTGTTCTACTGTATCTACATGATTCATATACAAAGTGACACATAACTAATAGTCAATTATTTACATTAACTTAATTAGAGCAATCACGAAAACCATGGAGTCCTCTTTGCATTGTTAGCCTTTTTAGTACCCATTCGAAATTAAGAAATAACCAAACTCAGTCTGATTCTGTCATAAAACGTAGAAATATTATATACGGTATATCCTGTTAAATTATATACATACATATGATTGTATCATATTGAGCAAAGAGAAAAATATTCATGGTAAGAGTGCACTCTGATGCGACGGACATGAATTAAAAAGACCCTGAGACAAAACTACAAACCAGGCCTTCTGCTGATGATATGACACTGACAAGATTTGGGTAATTTTCTATTGTTTCGGCAGCAGCACGATCTATTCAGCGTGTTTTAGAAAGCAGTGGTCATGTTCCATTAAGAAAGTGGATCAGTTTGAGGGCCTGTACCACACCCTTAAATATGATCACACCTTTCTGATATATACCTACAGACAGTATCTAGATTCCAAGTTTCGAAGATTTCAGGATTTCAGATTGAAGGGTGGGACTGATCAGCCACCGCAGGGTCTGTAGCAAATTTTTTGGTAAAACTGGGTTTGTTTATAAGTTCTAAAGCTTAGGAGATAAGGTCAAACAGTTCTTTTACAAAATATTTTCTCTCGATGAACCAAAATTTCTAAACAGAGACATCCTCCTAAACAAAGACGTCCGTCGTGTTCCTTGAACCACACTAATTACTTTCTACTAAATTATGGTAGGTACTACTGTAATAACCCTAATGATCATATTTCTCAGCCCAGTGCATCCTGTGACAGCCAGGATGCGCCGAATATACCTACGCCCCAAGTAGCACTGGGGGTTCTATAGCGGTGGAGTAATGGGACACATTTATTCTTTAAGCTGTATATGTAAGCAGTATAAGAGTTCTATAGCACCCTATACAGCCCTTATACCACCGGTTTGGGCACAAATTATTCAGCCTTAAGTTCACTTAAGGTACACAGTAGCAGAATAGTAGCACTTTAATGGCAGTTTAGGAGAGAACAGTGGTCTTAAAGCTGATCAACGGCACTATATAAGATTCCGTATGGTACTTCATACAGACAAGAGAGTTATAAAAAGTAACGAGTTTTCAATTATACAGTCTCTATTAGTAATTAACGCTCACAAGTGTACCCTAAAAACTACTAGTAGGCCACTTTTTCTCCAAATTATCACTTGAGTATCACATTTTATAATAAATATTTATTTTTAATTTATTACTACGCGCAACATCTGGTCGTGCGAGTATTCATGTGAATTTTTCATGTGACTTTATTATTACTGGTAAGTACTTGTGTTTATTATATTCTATTGTGTTAATATTATGGGTATTGTAAATTTATTGTAAAGTATATACATATTTAGAGTTAAAATTTTCACGCGCCTCAGGAATAATGCCTTTTTATCGAAAAAATATATCTAAATAACCGGGGACGAACCATGCTATTTTTCATTTTTGTGTTTTTATGGCATTTAAATCAGTCTATGGCTTTTTATTTGAACACTTACTACAAAATTAATCACGAAAACTCCGTAGTATGTGATAAAACCATAATTAATTTAGAAATATTATAGGTTATGAGTGAACAAAATGGTGGCCATTTTCTTCAATTACAGTGAACCATTGTAGTTCCAAATTAATGCTGTGAACTCTTTCAAGTTTCACATGTGTACCATTATAATGTCGTGAGCTCTAGAAAGGTTCACATGTGTACCATTATAATGTCAACATATCTGGGATAGGCTCATATTCAGCCCTGGGCTGGTATGCAGTTCTTCAATAGTTCACGATTTTACCCTTTTAGATATTTTTAGCATACAAAATTTTAGAGATCCGCATTGAAAATGTAAATTTTCTTTGAATACCTACAAGTTAGTTAGTGTATAGTATTCGATAGTAAATGCAGTAGGTTGCATGATTGAATGAATACGTCAATTTTAATAGACGAGTAGGTATTGTTAGAATCCGGACTGATTTAACTAACAAAAATATATATATTATGAATTTCAAATTAAAACACTCCAAGCAGTGCAGTAGGTATACACTCCACTCACACAGGTATTTTGCACTTCATCCTCAAACTAAATTATAGGTACATAAATATACTTATGAATATCTGTCTATCCACTCAAATGATCAATCCGTTATTAAGGCGGTATACGAAAACTTTAAAATGTATAAATCCATTGTAATGGATAAGATTTTTTGGGAACAGCGCACTCTGTTCAAAGAGCATTCCTTGTGAGAGGTGCGCGTAAGGGTCTAAGTGAGAGGTACAAGCGAAACCGAGATGGCACTAAACTTCGCTGTTCGGTTGCGGTTTGCTTGTTTTTAAAGTAGATAAAATCTTTAAAGACTGACACCAGGGTTTGTCGGGTTGATCGTCAAACTTACAATCCACTCCAAAGAAGAAGAAAACTTGAGATTTTTAAACGAAAAATACGACTTTGGTGGCGCGTGTGTTTCGTTTTATTTCGCTAAAGTTTGTTAATTGCCTACGAGTTGTTAGACAGGAGGTGACATTATAATTTTTTTTCTTATTCAGTTTCATTTTTGTATTTTTTTTTGTTTTTCAGATGCCTAATGATGATAATAGTATACATGATAGACCTTGTTCTGAAGCCAATAATCAAATGATAACGGAAGAAACTTTGAATTTGTTACCTACACTCGACTGCGATCGAGAAAAAGGGGTAGAAGAAGAGTCTGATGATGAGGATTTGTGTTAAAAACTGGATCATTTTGAAACAATCCTTTTAATGTGAAGTTATTTTGCTGACTGACTGATTTTAAATTATAATAATACATTTATTTCTTACAACATTATGATCTTTTTGAAAAAGATGGCAATGAAAAAGTTTATTAAGACGTATATACATTATTTGAAAAAAAAAAACGTTCAAGATCCAAAGTATTGTAAAAATCCTTACTATTTTTGAGATTTTTTAACCTTTTTCAAAAAGATTCTTATGGGAATTGTGAATTGAAATAATTACAACGTGTAAGAGGCTCAAAGTTTATGTGATTTAAAAATAAAAATGATCAAGATTCGTAAAGTTGTATTATTCTTTTAATGTATGTAACAAAGGTATAAAGTACTGAAATTCTTTATATTCAACGCACACTAATTTTCACTTAATATCCTTAGATTCTAAAACAATTAAAGTATGGTCACAATTATGCTGACTTCTTGATTTGTATATTGAAAGATGAGACGATTTTTCCTCTGTATTATGTACGGAACCGTCATTAAAAGTTTGAAGTCGCACAAGTGTTAAAGAAAACCACGTTCACATAATTATTTAGCTTAGAGGATAATAATGTGGTACTCGTGAACAAATAAACAGCTGTCAGTGTTACTAGATATCAATAGTGGTGCGTGTAATATACCTTAAACGTACATGTGAACTCATTAAACGGTCTTTTACAGAATAATATAAGGGCTGATTAATATATCACAGACTAGACCTACTTACAGCAACAAGCTGAATAGCGGTCCACAACAGGTTCTACACAACAGCTTTTGGGTACATTAATGTTCACATGTGTTGTACTAAAATGCCAGCATTATAACACCATACACGTGAACCTTTAAATAGCCAATGCCGTATAGTTCTCCTCTTAAAATGCTCTTGTTCAGCTTTTAAAATGAAAGCTGACTAGAAGAGTAATGTTATCTTATTATAACACCAATAGTTACTTAATAGGACATTTTTACACTCCTAAACATGCCTTATACAGGTATAAGTGGATTTGTTCACTTTAATACAGCCAATGAACCACATGTGGCTATTGTTAATGCTTCGAGATCACCAGTGAACTGAATGTGAACTATAAAAGAGAACAAAATGCTACTTGGGGCATTTGTATTTGAGCACGCACGATAAATACCCATACGAACACGATGTATGTAGCAGTACTATAGAGGGTGATTGATACCGCAGCAGAATACATAGGTAGGTAAATAATAGAGATAACAGCAAATTATAACAAATGTAATGATGTGAGTGACGTCACTCTGTTCATAACACTTTGCACTGATTATTATAACTATCTATGTTATTGTTAACACAGGGAACCATTCAAATTCAACTAACCATGAGGCCATGACCATAGCACGTTAACATTAGATAAAGGAAGGAGGAAGTTGATGATCAACCCAGCCTATCGCATTCCACTACTGCTACACTTTTGACACATGGTCTTTCCCCCCAGGGTCCTCCGTTTTTCGTAGTGTTTTTCTAATGACCAATTACTATGCTTTGAATTACTATACTTTGAATCAGAGTTATCATCATAATCTCCCGAGCCCTTCCCCTGTGCTGCCGAGTTTCATTTCCAGACTAACCTGGTGCAGCTGAATAACAGCTTTTTACATGGAGCGACTGACTTCCAGGACCTCCACAACCCAGTTACTTGATAACAGGATCCCCTGATTGATACCTACTATGAGTCAGAGTAAACAACACATTTGTTTAGTTTCTTCTGATACACATTCTTCGGTGAAGATAACAGTTTTATGTTTGTCAAAAATATGACCTAAATGTAATGATTCGATGACAAGGGTCACCATAATTTTCCCAAATCCAAACTTTTTGTATCTTCCAAACGTTAGTTCCTTGCTATTGTTCGCTCTTACTATCAGTTGCTACGAATTTGTACAAGTCAACTGTCAAGTTTTATGAATGAAAACGTTAGATCAACAACACTTCTCGGAATCTTGCGTCTGCGCATTGCCGGCGTAAAGGTCAAAGGCGTCGTTGGTTTAAAACGACTACTCTGCGGTACTCTGGCCAGTCTACGGCGAGCTGTCGAGCCGTGATCGCGTACCTACTTACAAAGTTTTATTAAAATATTCAAAATGTACAGTTTATCGGCAATAGGGGTGTTGTTAGCGGTGTGTGGGGGTGCTTTCAGCCACACTTACCACCTGGGAGGGTGTCCCCTCGTCGAGCCGATGCCTGGCTTTGAAATGAACAGGGTATGTATGTTGTACTATTATTTTGTCTTTTTTGTTGTTCTTGTATTTTACTGTATCGAGTTCACAGGGACTAGGGACATGTCGTGAGATTAAAAATATGTATGAGCAGCTGGCGTGACTGGAGTGGTTGAGACAAAGAAACAACAGCTCTACACAATAATCAATATGCGTTTTGTTCTTTAATACAATAGTAATAAGAATCTTCGAAGCATAGCAGATGACTTTCTGTTCCCAAGAATATCTACATTTCTATGTTGATATCTGAGATAGATGATATAGGTACCTAACTAGGTATTTTAGCCTACCTACTAGGTATTGCTTTATTAGCTAGGTATTGGTATTTAGTTTATTTATGAAGTTGAGCAGATAACAGATCATAGAACGTGTGATGTGACGTCTTTCTGTTTGCTTTTATCATTGTAATTAGTTTGGTATGCTCTGGTTAACATGAACTTATGTTAATTGATGATAGATACGTGTAAAATACTGGTATTCAGAGCTGCATCCGGTCAGACTGGAAGCCGACCCCATACATAGTTGGGAAAAGGCTAGGCAGATGATGATGAGATACGTGTGATACATCAGCTGCTTTGTCCCTGTGACATTGTCACACCTAGCTACCATATATTATTGAGGTACTCTTGGGATTATGCATAAATGTGAGCTTCTATGAAACACATAGAATGGTGACTCGTGAGGTCTTTGAAATAAATTAAGGGACTTTTTATAGTGCTTAGGATTGAATACAAATTGTATTCGTTAAGGGCCCCGGAACGATCAATTTCAATTGTCAATTTTTACGTGATTGATACACATTGATGCGCAAATTGATCGTCTACCAAAATGCAATTGAAGCGATTGAGAATAAATACACAAAACATTCACATTGCAATTGATCGTTTCGGGGACCCTTTTTAACAGTAACGACTATAATCGGCTTGCAAAATAGGTGTTTCAAGGCCTGTCAGAATTAACATGGGGGTTTTTACATAAACAAGTTAGTTGTGCAATACTAAAATAAATTTGCTTAATTCAAAAAAACGTTGCCACATGTTGCTATGGATTCTCCAGACGTTGTTTGGTTCAGAAACACACACACAGGCAGAAATAGCCAGAGTCGAAATAACTACCCACCAGCCATACAAACAATTAGTCAATGAGAAAATCGAACCTACGAGCGACAAATGCGCAGGCTAATCACCTAACCACTGCGTTAACAGAGCCTTATAAGTTGTTTTGTGGTAGGTATGTTTTTCATAAAAAATCTTTTGTTTTTCAAATAACGCCTAAAATAGGCGCAAAAAAATATATGTTTGTTCGATAATGATACTTTGGAAGCATGGCAAAAAGTATAACTTAATGATGAAATAGGTAATAAGGAACACAGTAGAGACGCCTTGAAACGAAATGATAGAATCAGTTGATGTGTTCCAATTACCTACCTACGAAGGTATCTAATGGTTATAGGAAGACTCAACAAATCATAAGTCATTGTCATCATCATTATCACATGTTTATTCCTGGTGCTGCTAAAAGCTGTATAGAGTAGGTATAGCTGTTGCGCGTGACTTCGTCTGCGTGTAGGTACTTTGTATATCATATTTTTTTAATAAAATATCCTTGTCATTCTTCAGATTCTGGGCATAATGACAACACAATCCATCGTTAGTGTCTTGCCCTTATCCTAATTTATTTGAGGCTGGCGCAACATGTCTCCTTCTTCTACTTCACTAAGTATTAGTCGCCATCTTAGTACCTAGTCACAACACCACCTATTCTTGCCATATCCTCGTTCACACAGGACATGCAGTATGAGCCAGCTTCCTCTATTCGTCTTCTATTTAAATCTAAAATCTTCTTATTATGATCTGCTACATTTTACCTACATAACATAAAATATGTTGACATCGAGTTATTCCGATTTATCAGTCACATACAGACTGATTGATAGGTATCACAGAACGCCGTGTCTTGTTATACAAACATAAGAATTTGACCCGGCTAAATGTGGCTTCCGATAACACAGAATAGGTATATTATTATGTTCTGTACACAGAATACTCGTCGATGACTCACGAAGCGAGAGAACGTTTCGTCAACTGGTTTTCAGTTCATCTTACCCACTTTCACATCACCCAGATTGTTAAAATTATGTAGATTTTATTTATGTGAGTAATTAGTTATCATTTAAGTCGTTTGTGTTCTTAATTGGTACCTGGGTGACGTAGATAAGGTATGTAACGGTTTACAGTAAAACGTTGTTTATTTCCGAGCAAAAGCGGGGTTGATTGTGAAAGAAATCAATACTTTAGATTTAATCATAATATGATCTTGGGAAGTTATCAGATTACATGTATGAATGAATTCCATCTGTGTATTGAACTCGAACAATTGTTCACGAAACTCTATTGTTCTTCATGCAACCATTGTTTTGACAACTTATTACTTTCATTCCTTTTATCACTTGCTACCTACGCATAATTTCTGCGAATGTCGAAACAGGAAAATAATCTGTCTTGCTACGAGGATGCCAGCAGCATTCAGGATTATATTATGAAAATTCTATAAAAAAACCTCCACGAGTGATGCGAATGAACTAAGCGTTTGTTCAGCACACTCCTGCACCCTAATTGCGTAAAACACTATCAACCACAATCTGAATCATTTTGAAGAATATTGCTAATCCATTGCTGTTGTCCATGATATATTCGAAAAATTTGTCTGGTCAACAATGTTAATAACGCAATGAATGTTGTTGAAATGTCAAAATGAAAGTCATTCCTACTTGTGTTACGCAATTACCCCGTTGGACAGTCCTAAAGGCTACTAGGCTACCAACCTGCTGACTAGTACAGTCACGAGCACCAATATGTCAACACTTGGCAACTTTCAATTGCGATTTTTTCGTGAAATAACGAATGCAACGTTGAATTGAAATACGATACATTTGATAAACCTATGGGTTCGAAAATGCTATGTTCGTAACAACATAAAATTTCATTCGAAAATATAGGAGTAAATCGCTTTTGAATAAATCCGAGTGTATACATACTTTTGGTCGTGACTGTACCTAAATCTTTTTTACTACGGCATGAGCTAACAGTTCTATAGGTCGTGCCGCCAACACGAGAGATTTTAACGAAAAAGTTTTCCAATATAAAAATCACTATAGAGAAGCTCCTATGCTTTCTCATCTGTCTCTAGTGGTAATTGCAAGTGCTTGGTTGCGTACTAATCATTTCTTATTATTATTTTTGTAATCAACAGCTACTGGGCGTATGGTA
The DNA here is from genome assembly GCA_949629185.1 of Apamea crenata. NCBI lineage: Eukaryota > Metazoa > Arthropoda > Insecta > Lepidoptera > Noctuidae > Apamea > Apamea crenata. The sequence goes on from OX451372.1 coordinate 12,191,719, forward strand.
CGTCGTACAGAAGACGTCGACAGCGTCCCACTGCATGACGTACAACTTCACCAAGACTAACGAACCCGGCCAATATGAACTGGAGCAGATGTCGCAGCACTTCATCTTGGGACTTACACCTCTGAAGCATGACTACAGGTACAGGATACTTCGTTATTTATGTCAATACTATTGATTTATAGCCAATTAACCCATCTCAGAGTGGGTTAGCTGTAAGGCCGCGGAAGGTATGGAGAGTGGCGCACCGCAATACCGGCACTCCTCTCCCGCCGCGGCCTCCAACCCTCAGCCGCGATGCCTCCCGTACGACATCGCGGCCCGCCTCAGTTGCGATGTCGCCCAAGCGGCACAGCAACCTACCCGCTGGCCGCTACGCCGTCGGCTTAGTGGCAAAGCCCTGACGAGCGGCCCCTCCTTGGGTTCCTCTTGGTTACACCGTGGTTCTCCAAGCCACGGCTACTGAGCCCCCCCGCCTCGACAATGCGGGAACCCGCCGGGGGTGAGGCCTAACATAACCTAACCTATGCTGGCGTCTAAAAGCAACGAATCATAGAACATTATGTTGTACCTACATTTTGTTTTTTCTTGCCATGCCCATCTGTCGTCGAATATATTTTGTCTGAATACAACAGGTTTTAGCCTCCATATTTATTTTTCCACAGGTACACTGGAGTACTAACAGTGCCAGACCCGTCTGTGCCCGCTAGAATGAAAGTCAAATTTCCTCTGAGTAAGTACCTATCCATTTTCCTTTACTGAGTAACCATTCGTTTTTGCAAACTGATCGCTATCCGCTACCAGTGCTGCATACTCATAGATCTCTTATGAGTTAAATGAACAACTAATTTTATTATTACGCTTTGTATTTTCAGGTGTAGCTGGTTCAGCAAGTTACACAGTCGTAATGACTGACTACACATCCCACGCCGTCATCTTCACTTGCCAGAAGCTTGCCTTTGCCCACCGGAGATCTGCTACCATTCTCTCAAGAACCAAGGAGCTTGACAAGATGTACGTCGACAAGGCAAGTATCCGACCTTTTCTTATTTGGCAAAAGTCGCCCCAAAAAGGCAAATCTTTTACAGCCTCGTCCTTGTTTAATTAAAGATCACAAAACAATGTAATGAGGTTAATTCAATTTATAAGTAGTTATCACACCTGATAGTAGTTATAGTTACCCCATCCATACCGGCAATAAGGTCGAAGTAACCAGCGGTCAGGGCTCTCGAGAGGAAAAAATACCTCGTTACATAACGCTCCATGTCCAGGAGCGCCTACCACTTTTTCTATCATTTTTTTGAACCAATTACCTAATAAGGCCCTCTTAGGTATTATTAAAGACTTTGCAACAACAAAGTAGAAACTACCATGGCCACAAATTTGCCATGATCTACTAAATGATCGTAAGGTCAACAATAACGTTTTTATACCTTCCCATAGATGCGCAACAAGCTGGCATCATTCGGCGTGGATCCGTACGACCTGTCCATCATCTCGCAGAACGGGTGCCCCTCCCACACCAACGGCACTGAAGGCGTCAACATTAATATTGATCCCGAGACATTCTCGTCACACAACATTGGACAAGCCGTGAGGAAAACTGGCAGTGCTATCGGTGAGTTCAAATGACATATGCTTTATTTAAGATCATGGAAATGATGAATACTATTTTTTTTTTTTTTTCGGGTGGGATATCATCAAATGACCCCCCCCCCCCCCCTCCCGCTCTGGGTGGAGCGGAAGGGAGTGTCAGACTCTTACTGTGTTCCAGGGCAGCGGTAACCCTTTCGGACGATCCCGCTACCGCTACAGAATGGCTTGTTTAACAAGTCAGACAGTAGAATGATTGTTCGACACCCTGATCAGTTAGCCCCGCTACCAAACTTGCTGTAGTCTGGACTTCAGCAGCATTATCTGTTTACCACAGGGTGGACTACCTATTATTGTGTAGTTTCGACACTTTAGTAGAAGAACCGTAATAACTCCAGTGTCTCATTTCAGCCGATGGAGTAGAATACGTGGTTGAAGCCGGCAAGACCGTGTACCACAAGGTGGCAAGCAGTAAGGAGGACCTCACCGAAGCGCCCGGTGGCCGCTCCTATTCCGTCAAAGATGACGTCGAGTGGTTGCCTTGAAACGAGTCCGTGATGAAGTGGCTATAAGTACAAGTAGCCATAGTTGAGTGATTGCAAAGATATTGACTGAACTCAAACTCCTAGATTACTTATACATAAATAGCAATACTTATATTTGTAACCCCAACATGTCACCACTTTCTTCACTAGTAAATTGTCGTGTCAGGGTTTAATTTAAGACTTCACGAGTGTAATAGAAAGATATACCAATGATATCAACTTCATTCTGTAGTTCTACGACTCAACTGAAGATTTTGTGAAATCAACAATGCATTTAATGTTATCAGAATGTTAGAGGTGAATACTCATAAGATAGTCGGGTTATCATTATTTTATTTGTAAGTGCACTCTACCCGACCAGAAATGTGATTTTTAGTTTAGTACGTAAAGTAATATTTCATATAGTGAATTATGTCGATAGCAAACTGACAGTTTTATACCAAAGGATACCTTGCCTTATCATGCTATCATTGTACTATTTGTACGTTTGAAGGAAGAATAAATAGATTTACAGTAAAAATGTTTATTTTTTTTCAATTGACTTACCCGAGTCATACCCGACCATCTGTATACTTACATTACCCAACTGGGACCGACAACTCGTCGCCACAGACATCATCAAGACTCGTGGCGGCAGCGGGTCAGACAAAATTAAATGAAAAAGACCAAATATAAAAAAAGAAAAGACTGACAAGCCGCTAGATTCTACTTGCGACAGACTTGCACATCCACCTGCAGGTTCAAGTAAGCAATGGATGTACTAGAGACCATTCACAACGGGATCATTAACGAATGTGCATTTGCACTCAGTTCAAATTGGTGTCTGTAGATCCATTGATACTGTCAGGGCCACCATTGATTTTAATTTTTGATAACACAAAAAAATTGTCGCTAATTAGTCGAAATTTGTCGCCAAATATCAGAATTTGTCGCTCACAGGTTCAAAAGATATAAGGGTTTATAGGTGGCCGATCTGGAGTCTCGCCAGCAGGGCCACATTTATATCTCAAAAACTAGGGCACCTAGCGAAGATCTGTTTTATCCTATATTTTTTCGCCAATTAGTCGGAATCAGTCGCCAAATATATAATAAAAAACTAGAAGTATATTACACATATTAATAGAAATATTATTTCTTGGCAATTTTTCGTGAACTCTTCGATCTAGCTCTTGGACTATACCTTACTAATTGAATTCATTATATCTCCTAAACTAAGACCCGATTAAATTTGTGACTTGGCGACTTAAGTGCGCGGTTAGGTTAGTATACGATACGTGTGACTCAAGTAGTATTAATGCACGGCGTGCAATAATGGACTACCTAAGTCACACATATCGTAATGTACATTTTTTTAAAATTAAAAATAATTTTAAAGTACAAGAAATAAAAGTCACAAATCCGTTTATGGAACTGTATTTAAATGATAAAAAAGTACAATGCAAGTGGAATATGGAATGTTTACATTCCTATTCTATTGAATGCATAAAAATGCTGATGAATGAAGTTTATAACATATTAACCAGTTTAGCTGTGTTATGAAATACTTAAGCGACAATTTATTTAAATAATTTATAATAATAATAAACTATACAGTCAACAAAATATAGAAACTATTGTACCATTTCACAGATGGCACAAAGCGAGAAGTCAGTCCATTTGAACAAAACCATTTCAGATCAAAACATTTTTTAACAACTTTACTGACCACAAAAAACTACACTTAAAATCGATGTTATTATGATATTTTACGCTCAAGGTCGCACGAAATGCTGCAATATAATGCAATAGTTAAAATGTGAGCTATTCACAATAGCTTATAAATCGAGCTCATGCTTACAGTAAGATGGTTAAATGGTATACTGGTATTATTGATGCAAAGGCAAGCTGTAAGCATCGACGCAAATCTGATAAGTATGTTGTTTTAAAAAACGCGTTTTTATATAACATATCTTGTGATAATATCATACTACGCGTCGAGGTGAGCTTGCAAGTACTTTAAGATACACAATGTAATTAGAAATAGCAGTCACAACAAGTGGCTATACAAAAATGTACGCTATTTTGTCGACTGGCTTATATTTTTAACACGACATGAGCTTTTTTTCCCGACTGGCAGGAAAGGCAGGGCTATGTTTTTCAAGCGTATGTATATAGTTATATTTAGTTCATGCCAATACAATAGTAGATGACTGCTATTTCCAACTCCATTACACCCTCACATATCTTCACCTAAGGCGTGCAACGATCAAGGAAGCGCGGGTACAGACAGACCTCGCGGATGTGGTACCGGTCGAGAAGCCAGCACAGGAAGCGCTCCAGGCCCAGGCCGTACCCGCCGTGCGGGACCGAGCCGAACTTGCGCTGGTCTGTGTACCAGTAGTAGGGGGAGGGGTCGATGCCCTCGCGCTTGTAACCTGCGAATTAAATAGGATAGTTAGTTACGTTCATAAAGATACAATAGGTTTCGTTTTTAAAATACTGAATAGCACATTCCTTTAGTAAAAGTTGTTCATAATGATGAGTACAATGACCTCTTAAGAGGTTGTTGGTGTTTTACAAATAACCCTGTATAGTTTGTGTTATTATATTCCTGTACGAGTCACAACAAATACTCTTTCTTTCTAATCTCTTTATAATAACTTGTTAGTTACCTTCCAATAGCTCCTCATAGTCCCATGTCCTCATAGATCCTCCGACGATCTCCCCGACGCCTGGCATCAGCACATCAACGGACTCGGTAAGCCGCCTATCTTCTGGACAACGCTGCATGTAGAACGACTTGATTTCAGCTGGGAACTTGCACAGAAGGATCGGCTCGCCGATGGCGTCCGTCATCTTACGCTCTGGCATTTCGGGTATGTCCTGCGAAAAGATAATACACGAAGTTTTAGTCAACAGATTAAGAAAAAATCAATTCTGAAACCTCTCTTGGTTTCAAGAATGAATGTGGATCGACGCGAGACTCCAATGGCTTCTAAATGGTTCTGTAATTACGATATTCAACCGGTTAATCCATGGTTACTATGGCCCGTCTTCTAAAACTATAGTCATGATTGATCTAGAATGCTAGAGTAAAAGACTAATCTACCAATTATGGAGAAGAACGGGCAAGAAACTCCATGGACACTCTTTTAATTTTTTTATACCTAGAACAAGTCTTATCCTGTGAATAAATTTTGAATTTTTGTCAGTTTTTCCATACTAAGCCTGCCAGAGGTATAATTTATTCCACGGATAAAATATATCTGACTTTGGTAAAATCTTTTCTTAAATAATATTATAATAATTCCTTGATTCATTATGAATCAAGGAATTATGTTTCATTTCAAACCGGCTGTGTAGCCCGCGTTTCCGATTTTACCTGGTGTCAAATATCTTGTCAAGTTATAATAATAATTCGATAATCGAAAAAAATTAGTTAGGTACCTCTCCAAACTCATAGAAGGAGCCGTCTTCTTTGGTAATGTTGTTAGCGCGCAAGTACTCGATAGCTTCCGTGTACGCCATGCGCCTGAACGGCTTCTTGGGTCTCTGAAAGATAAATATACTTATATAGGGTAGTTGATTCGGCAAACGTGGTCACGTAGATACAGTCACGAGTAAAAGTGTGTATACACTCGGCTTTATTCAAAAGCAATTTACTCCTTTATTTTTTAATGTATGTTGTTACGAACATAGCATTTCGAACCATAGGTTTATGTAATGTGTTGTATTTCAACGTTGCATTTGTTATTTCGCGAAAAAATCGCAATTTAAAGTTGCCAAGTGTTGACATATTGGTTCTTGTGACTGCACGTAGTGACTATCTCTACCTACTCTACTCTAGAGCTCATTTAATCGCAAATATCCCCCTAAATGTTCTAAAACGAACGTATTTGTTGAAGTTGTTATATCGAACGTATTTGTGATATATTTTACTAGGTCCTGCTCGCAACCTCGTCGCGTGAAATTTCTATCCTATGACACTCGGCAACACTGTAGCTTATCAATAGTGAAAGAATAATAGGAATCAGGTGAGTAGTTCTGTAGATTACCCCCTACATACAAACTAACTTTACCTCTTTATAATATATAAGCACTGAAGTACAGACTCTCATCTGTACTTCTGTAGTCAGGCTCTTGCTTGACAAGGAATGTATCGAAATGAACAGACACTCTCTACGAGACTCTACTAACTACTATAGTTACCTTGAAGTTAGGGTTGAGCTCATAGACGAGGTGCGCGTCGGGCGAGGCGAGGACTCTGTCCACGACGTCCACAACCAAGTCCTCAAGCCGGGACAGTAGGTCCTCGAACGTGATGAATGGACACTCTGCCTCTACGTGACTGTACCTGTTTATACACAAGATACATGTAAGCAATAGACAATGGATTTTATATGAGTTTACATGCAATATAAACAGGCAATGCACATTCAAATGAATTTGGAAGATAAGTGTTTTTTTTTTATAGTGATACTAATACAGACTGTTTTATTTTTTTAACTCAGTTGGTTGTATAGTTATTTTTTTAAGTTTGCAGATTAGTGATTTTCTTTTTTAATTAATACTACATAGAAAAATAAAACCAAACCAAGGACCAAAGTCCTCAGATATAAAGATCATACGTACTCAGCGAGATGCCTGCGCGTGCGCGACTGCTCAGCGCGGTAAGACTGCGCGATGCAGTACACGTCGCCCAGTGTGGCCAGGCATGTTTCTAGGTACAGCTGCGAGCTTTGAGTCAGGTATGCTTCTTCACTGTGGAAAATATGAGAATTATATTTTCATTAAACATACTTTTTTTGCGCACCTATTTAATTTCAATCTGTATTAACTACAAGTCCACGTTTCCACACAAGGTTTTCCTTCACTGATGTCAGCAATGTCCAAGATAAAAGTACATTGTGATTTGAACTAGTGAACAAAATACAACTTACCCGAAGTAGCTGAACTTGAAGAGCGTACTGCCGCCTTCGCACTGCGTCTGCACGAGTGTGGGCGGCGTCACCTCCGTGTAGCGCCGAGCGGCGAAGTGATCGCGGAAGGCGCGCGTGACGGCGGCGCGTGCGCGGAGGACCTTTGATGTGTTCTCACCGCGGATCATTATGTGCCTGGAAAAAACAATCGTGCCATTTAAATTTCGAACATCAAAAATGAGTAACATCATAAGTACCGCATTCGCCTTTAGGCCGGTTGCTTCAAACGGTTGGTTAACGTAACATACGTACGTCAAATAATATCGATTACGTACTCGTTATTATTTGACGGCACGGCAATAATTTTGTAATTGTAATTTGAAACAATTTTTGGTTTGACGATAGTTAGTGCTATTTATGACGTATGTATACGCGTGCGTCAAGTGGACGTGACACAACCCGCCCTTAGACAGGAGCGTGCATTGCATAAAGGCATATAAGCAATGCCGACCTCGAAAAATCACCATAAGCCTGTCAATAATACATTTTAGTGTGTGTGCCCCATAATTAGGAAACCCACTAAATTATCATACCTAACAAAAAACAAAATCTTCATACAAACTCGAGCGGCAGTAGGCAGTCGCCAGACGGCCTACTCGACTCCCGTACTATTCGCACATTGTCATGGGTCTTTACTCGTTCAAGTTAATACGACGAAATGAAATTCCTGCCTACCTATTCTGAAAACCAATGTACGCCACTGCCTTAGACAGTTACGTTACAACAGTGAACATAGCTCAGTCACTGTGTGTGCGTTTGCGATTATTTTGTATGAGTAATCAAATTCATCTGTCAAAATTGTCAAGTGTCAAACGCTCTAGGTGTGGTACCGTGGTACGCACTGCGTGTTCAAAGAACAAAAATGTTTAGGTTAAGGGTTATCTATGGGTCTCGGTTTTCATTCAATGTACATATAAATTACATTTTTAAATATTTATATATAAAAAATATCATATTTATTATTAGAGCCTAAACAAAAGCAAAAAAGCCTCTGTCTAGCATCTTTTTTTATGATTTCGGTTTGCTCTTCTCTCTTTTACCTGTTGTCCAGTTGCACGTCAGGCAACGCTTCTTCGTTGAGGATGGCGTCAGCACCACCTGGTGGCGCGAGTCCGATCAGCTCCCAGTAGTCAGCCGTCAACTCGTGTCCGCCTGGCGCCTAGATAATGATGCATATTGTTTATAACAAGAAGCACAATAAATAGTACAGCTGTTGAAGATTGTAATGAGGCATTATGATCAGCAGACGGTCATTTATTTATTTAGCCTCCTACTGGTATGCCATACAGCAAAATAAACCAACTGAGCGAAAAGAAAAACTTCATGTGCTGCTTTCCATCCATCCTGTGCGCGGTACACTTCCTGTACGACGTGGAAAGCACGGTAAGCCGTTGGTCCCGGCTATCATTCATGGATCATTAACAGTCGTTACTGGTCGTCAGAACCCCAAAAGTCTTGCAACAGGCTCACCAAGGGGTTTCGTATTATCCAGTAACTGGGCTGTGGAGTTCTGATAGTTGCTCCATGTAAAATAATGGCACTCAGCTGCATCCGGTTAGACCAGAAGCCGACCTCAACATAGTTGGAATAAGGCTAGGTAGATGATAATATATATCAATTGATATTTACTGTCAAAACTAGAAATGTTGCAAATTCAAAGTTTACCTTAGCTACTTACCTACATGAAAAATATCTACAATTTTGATCACCTTTCCCAAAGTGGCAATCTAATCATAAGTTTCGGGGTTTCATCAAATAACATGCAAGTAGGTATGGTTAACTTTTTATTGAAATCCAAACCTTAAGTATATCTCTTTCTTTATCTAATCCTTGTATAGGCTTTAGTAGGTTAAGTTAATATAAGCTGTGATAAAGGTGTTCCCTCATCATATAGTTAATAATTTTCTATTTTGTGGGAATCCCCCTCACGCGTACTGTTAGAATGCTTTTAAAATAATGTTATAATTTTAATTTTGTTACGTGTTAATTAAGAAAGACTGATTATTATCCATAAAAGACTCACATTTTTCGATTCATCTAACATATAAAATTCTCGCAATGTTTGTTACAGAAATAATGTACATATTTATGGCAAAACAATGTTTGCCGGGTCAGCTCGTTTTACAATAAAAACGTCAAATAAACTAAATGGATATAAGTCACCTACAGAATGAAAACCGCATTTTTTTATTACACGATATACAGGCTGTATAAAGATCCATCACATAGCCGTCAATTATGTGTGTAAAAGTTTTTTTTAGAACTAATTTAAAGAATGTCTAATACAAAATATCATTCATGTTTTTTCAGACACTCACCATCTTGCCTTCAGGCACAACCTCTAGTTGTCCATAGATGACGACAGAGGATTCAGTGGAGAGTACCAGCGCGTTGTATGTCTGACACAGCAGGCCATGTAACACGCACTGCAGGTAGCCGGTGCCGTCGCGCAAGGTAAGGAAGGAGAGCGCGCGGCCCTGGCGACGCAAGCGGTGCACCCAGCCGCGCACGCATATCCGCTTGCCACGGTTGTCGGTTGCTGAAATTTATAATACGGTTGTACGTCTTATAGGATACATCCTATCCGATCTATCCTGATACATCAGGATAGATCGGCCAGGGTCGTCACACAGTCGGAGTGAGTCGGTACCTGAAGACGGCACCCCAATTGCGTAACACACAATCAATCGGAATCTGGATCATTGACCTATGTTACAAAGTAGCCCTTTAATCATTGTTTATTTATCTTAAGTGCTTTAAATAAGGAAAACCCAGCTAGTGGGAATACCAGTACCAAGTATTTTCTCAATATCAGTTATTGGGTCAAGTAGGTTAACATTCCAGTCACATTATTTACAGTTCTAGTATATAGCTAGATAACTATACAACGTGTTTTTTTATATCCTATAACTCTAGGGGGTCATTGTACTCATCATTATGAACAACTTTTACTACGGGACCAAACCCGAAATCGCGAAACAAAAATCTGGTGTTCCCTACATTTTGACGAGCTATACGAACATAAATGTAGGGAACAGCTGAGTTTTTTTTCTCGCGCTTTCAGGTTTGGTCACCTTAGTAGCTAGTAGTAGCAACCACTCTTAGCCTTTTCCCAACTATGTTGGTGTCGGCTTCCAGTCTAACAGGATGCAGTATTATACATGGAGGGCCTATCTGACCTCCAAAATAAGACTTAGTAAGGATGATAAATGTAAGATGAAATATAGATTTCCCCTAGAATAGGGGAAACCCTTAAGTATGCACCACAATTGCATAAGGTTTTCCCTTTTCTAGGGGAAATCCCTTTTTGTATTTACAGTGATAAAGGGTATTAAGTATTGACTTTTGATTGCAACATATTTAACTGTAAACAATTTGATAACAAATTAATTGGGTACATACAGGTGGTTTTTTTTTAATAACCAACTACTAAATGTTTCATCGCAGGGAGGTTAGTACTTAATACATATGTTCAAGTACTGAATCCATGGTTACAATTTGCGTGTCCATGTCCCTGCCACCCTGTATTAGTAGGAACTTTTACAGACTAATCTAAATACATTTCTATGCTGTTATAGAATAATAATTATAATCTTTAATGTTAAAAAAAATATAGGTTGCAGGTTTTTGGTTTACTGTTTTCTCTCATCAATAGAGAGAAATTAGATGCAAACCCAAAAAGATTTAAATAAAAAACACAAGAATACAAATTCTGACCTATAAAATTCTCAATTCAATATTATTACTCTTTATCTTTTATTTTTATATCATACTAGCTGCACCCCGCGCTTTCATCAACATACGTTTAGATCCCGTGGGAATCACGAGACAAAAAGTATCATATAATAATATATAATAATAATATAATATCCCTGGACATTTCACACAGCACCATTTGTCCCAAGCTAAGCAACCTAATGCTTGTGTTATGGTAACAAGATGGCTGATAAACTACTTATATACAATTTTTTTTTTGTAAATACATACATATTATAGATAGAAAAACACCCAGACTCGGAACAAATACATGTAGGTCATACAAATATTTGTTCCGTGCGGGAATCGAACCCGCGACACGCAGCGCAGCAGTCAATCTCTTAACCACTGCGCCAACCGTGCCGTCATCATATGGCCTGGTACATCCTGGTTATAAACTATATATGTGCCAAATTCCATCCAAATCCATTTAGTAGTTTTTGCGTCAAAGGGTAACAAACATACATCCATTCATCCTCAGAAACTTTCGCATTTATAATATTTCTATTCAGTTATTGTTGCAAAAATAACTAAATCCTACTTGGATTTAATTATTTTTGCAACAATAACTGAATATCTCTACTAAAAGATTAGTAAGTACAATGAGTCAGACCGCAATACTGCAGTTAACATCATCTTTATTGATCTGTTTGTGGGATTCTATGATGTATTGCAAACTGCAAATGACAATTTTCTTTTGAGGGTTCCGTAGTCAACATACATAGTTTCGCCATGTCCGTCTGTCCGCGGTTTAACTCAAAAACTATTGGTACTAGAAAGTGTAATTTGGCATGAGTATACACGCTAATGACGCCGAAAAAGTGGTAAAATAAAATTTTGAAAAAAACAACTTTTTTTTTCGTCCTTCCCATAGTGTGGGATATCGTTGGATAGGTGTTTCAAAAATATTAGGTTTTGGGAATTGGGAAGACCGTTTTTTGATTAAATAAACCGTTCGTGACTTATCAAGCTCTAAGGTACCAATTTTCGTTAGAGTCAAGTGTCGCCCCCCCTACCCCTCTGCCAACTAAACGGTTGTAGTTAGAAATTCAAGCGTCACGGCAGTAGTACCTATATATAACGAAGTTTAAAGGAAAACTATCACACTTATGTGGGCTTTACAAGTTTACGAGTAATAGTCGACCAATTGTATTTGACTCGAAAATTTCGAACAACTCCATAGAAATGTCGATAGATGGCGCTAAGCGTAGTCTATAATACAACCACTTCCCTCTACACGCGGTGGTACTAAAATAGATAATATTTTTTCGAACTTCCTTTGTGAAGTTGGATTTTATAACTCCTTGAGTTACCATCGCCATATGTGGGCCCGTTTTTAGAGTGAATCCAAATTAATATGTTTTTATTTATTTATTATTTTGCTGTACCTAAAGTATCAAACACAAAGCTCCCCCAGGTATAGTAAACTACTTCTTCAATTTTATTTTTTTGTGAAGAGTGAGTAGTGTAGCTCTGTGTCATGTATTTAAATTCATAACAACGGCTATGAAAAGTCTTGGCTGTTATAAAAACTACAGAACCCTACACTGCGCATGGCCCGACACGCACTTGACCGGTTTTTTATTTCATAGTATTCCAATATTGGTTCTATAAGCAACCATTTTTCTTTTAGAAAAACAATGATACCATTTACTAGGAGCATCCAATGTTTACAGTTTTACTCATATGCCTAATATCTCAGGACTGCTGTACTAAGTCTGGACTTAAGCGAAGCCTCTATTCAAGAGTTGATTGTGAGACAAAAGTTAAAAACAAGCTAAAATTTTTCATATCATTACAAGATTTAGGCACAATCACTGGTTTCTATGAATATTGCTTACTAAAACATATGATATTGGAGCTGACTGTTCTTTCAACATTTTCTTTGTGTGGTACTATGGTTTAAAGTATATAATATACTAGCTGCGCCCCGCGGTTTCACCCGTATACGTTTCCATCACATGGGAATATCAGGATAAAAAATATCTTATATGTTAAACCTGGTAATAAACCATCTGTGTGCCAAATTTCATCCAAATCCGTTTAGTAGTTTTTGCGTGAAAGAGTAACAAACATCCATCCATCCATCTATACAAACTTTCACATGTATAATATTAGTACGATAGACAGGTGCATAGCTTGTCAGTAAGATTGCCTTGAAGATTGCTCATTTTACACTAGTTTAAATTATGTTTCTCCTTTTTGTTTTAGATGGTGTACAATAGTGTTTAAATACAAAAATATACATGATAAATTAGAATAAGGGCAGAATTATGTATAGTGTTTAATAAATAAATAATACTCACTTTCTGATATTTTCACGATAGTAGCCTTAGGCAAGCTAGGATCTTCTTGGATGACAACTTTCTTTGCCTCTTCAATGTTCTGTTGTCTCTTGTCGTTGCCCTCTTCTTCAGCTTTCGCCTTGTCTGCCGCCTTATGGCCTTCCCTCACCCAGATCTTGTGAATTTTCTTCAGCTGTGATTTTGCTACAACTTCGAACACTTTCGTGTCGTCCTTAGCATCAACGTAGATCGTGGGGAATGGTTCCTTGCCAGCATGGCGCATAGCCTGTAATACAGTCTTAAACGGCTTCGCTTCACTTCCATCGCCAGTTTCATCACTACCGTTCTTATCCGACGTGTATATCTCACCTAAAAATAAGAAGAATATGCTGCATACGTGTGCGTAGAGGTTAGGATACAAATATGAAAATGAATACGAGCTCAGATAAAACTTACCTATCGATAGGTTCTCCATTTTCACTGTTCCTAACTTTACGTCGAACTAAAGCTCACTATGATATTGATTTACACACGAGGCACACGAGAACCAAAATTGTGACCACAATAAATGAATCTGATGAAATTTCATTCACGTCACCGGTTCGGTTCGTCTGTCATCTGTCAGGTACTACACTACACCATGCGCATGATTTTAGGGTTGCTACTGTTAGGTGTAAAATTTCTCCAAAAACATAATCAAAAATATTTATTTTCTTGCTGTTTTAATCTCGTGTCACCCGTGTACTGAACTGCGTAACACGCTATTAATCTCGATCTGACTAATTTTGAAGGATATTGCTAATCCACAAAATTTGGCTCTACAATGAAAATTTTAAAAGGTGTATTCTGTACACCACTTTAAAATGGTGTAGTGAAATTACGAAAAAAAATAATAATGTTGGCACTCCTCTGACCTCAGTCCTCATAAATGCAAAAGACAGCTAAAAAAAATCCACGGCGTGAGTGGTATCGTTGGATTTCATAATTATGTCAATTTTCAGTTTAGTCTTTGAAAAATTGTAATGCTTTAAAAAACCCACATTCAGGGAAATAAAATTTTATTTGGTAACATTTAACCTATTTTGTTGACATTGAGAGTGACAGATCCAGATGCTTTGATGTTTCTGTATTTCCTTGGCCATTGGCCATGTTATTCTGTGATCCCAATGTTGTAAATAATAATAAAAAAAAAAAAAATAAGTACTCTTTGGTAGTTCAAGATTTTCCTTTTTCAAAGATGTAAAAATAAATATTTATTAGGATAGCTTGTTTAATCAACTCGTGCAATGCTGCTTCCAAGTTCCAAGAAATACCGTGGCTTTCACACAGGCTACAAAAAGATAAGAAATCATTGATTTATATATCTATGTAAGCAATGGTTTTTTAGACGAAATCGCATGTATTTATTTATTTATTTTATTATTTATGTACCTACACACAGTAAAATACATAGTGATATGACATAGATATAATGTGAGTACAAAGGTACCTACTGCTTATTTCTTAAGAAATTTCTTCCAGCAGACCTGCGAAAGGAGAAGTAAAAAAGAAATGTAGACAATAGTGTGTGAGAACAAATTATAAACATAAATAAATATATATATACCTATATAAATACTCACGGTATAGAGGAAAGGTAATGCTCTTTTAATCGACGCATAAATAGAGAAATAGTTTTTAAATCACGAATGCTAGGCGGAAGTGAGTTCCACAATCTTACAGCATGGACAGAGAAGGAATAAGAATAGTAGCTCGTTTTATGAGGATGAGATTTAAGGATGGATCTTAGGTGTGATCTACACGGTGCGGCGCTAGAGCGAGCGTAAGAAAAACGCTCACGCAGGTAGGAAGGATAAGACGGGTTGTGTAAGATGTTGAAGAGTAGACATAAAATCCGAGTGTTCCTGCGAAGGCGGATTGGGAGCCACTTGAGTTCCTTGCGAAGGTGTGAAACATGGTCATACTTTCGATGACCGAAAACAAAGCGAAGCGAAACCTGTGCGGTTTTGCAAGCGCTCAAGCTTGTTTAATAGCTCCTCAGTAGCATCCAGGTAGCAGGCGTCGGCGTAATCTATAATCGGCTGAATAAGTGTTTGTGCCAAAGACATTTTAGTCTTCAAGGGCAGAAGACCCTGAAGGCATTTCAGCGAATGAAAGGAGAAATGTACCTTTCGGCTGACCTCATTGACCTGAGCACGCCACGAAAGATTGGAGTCAATAACTTCACCCAGATCTTTAGCGGTTTCCGTATAGTCAATGCGAACACCATCGAGATATAAAGGCATGAGGGATGTAACATCAGCCACATTGCGAACCTGGGATTTGGGATTTAGTTGGGTTAATTTGCAAACCAAATGACTTAGCCCAAACGCTGACGCAAGCCAGGTCATGATTCATTGCAGCAATTGCAGAACCTGCGTCAGCCACAGTAAAATCTCGATAAAGCTGCAAGTCATCTGCGTAGAGATACGACGTAGGAAACTAGAGGATATTACTCTGGTAACAGAGTTTATGAAAATTGAAAAAAGAAGAAAGAAAGAAAGAAAAACGTTTATGGACACAGTTCGAAGAGGAGAAAGAACGCTACCCTGAGGAACACCCTCAGTGAGGACTACACCAACCAGAGAAGGACTCCTCCAGGCGAACACACTGAGAGCGTCCCCGAAGATAAGAACTGAACCAGGCTAAGGCGGAAGACGAAAAATTGATAGATTTGAGGAAACCTAGTAAAATGTTGAAATCCACTGAGTTGAAGGCGCTACTAAAGTCGAGCAATACAAGAACAGTAAGTAACTTATTCTCCATTGCCCAGCGGATGTCGTCAGTCACCTTCAAAAGCGCGGTTACAGTACTGTGACCCGAGCGAAAACCGGATTGAAAAGGGGATATTATCGAGTTTGACGCCAAGAAAAATGATAATTGTCTATGAACTATGTGTTCAAACACTTTAGAGAGAAATGGAAGAATGGAAATAGGTCTAAAGTGGGTTAATAAAGTAGGATTGTTAGTTTTAGGTAAAGGTATTATGTGAGCCTGTTTCCAAACTGACGGAAAGGAGCAAGAGGAAAATGAGTGATTGAAGATGTGAGTGAGAACAGGAAGTAATGAGGGGAGGATAAGAGTTATCATTCTTGAATACAACTTATCATTACCGACTGCTGAAGAAGTGATCGCAAGTATAGACTTCTTAACGTCATCCTCAGTAACATCTATAAGCTTGAAGTGAGAATATTGTGGTAACGGCAAACTAGCAAGACTCTCCAGTGTCGCAGCCTTGACAGACGGATCATGAGAAAAGGGAAGGAGAGAGAAATGCTTGTTGAGATCATTGAGGTTCACATCCTTACACTGGTTGGCAGGTGACTTGCCTATGCCTACAGATTTGAGAAATTTCCATACATCGGAAGAACTGCGGTTACTGAGTTGGTCGAAATAGCGTCTCTTAGCATCTTGACACAGATGCCTGCAGCGATTACGTAACAATTTGTAGTAAGAGAGATTCAGCTCTGAAGGTCTGCGCTTATATCTGCTCTTAGCTTTATCCCTGCGAGCCATAAGCTCTTTAATTTGTAGCGTTATCCATGGTGCAGGGTTATGTCTAACTTTGACACGTCGGATAGGGGCATGCTGATCATATAATTCGAAAACGGTTGCGTTAAAACAATTCACCTTATCGTCGATGTCATCGAACTCAACCAGAGGGGTCCAGTCGAGATCGCCGGCGTCACGCTGCAAAGCTTCCAGGTCTATGCCCTTGTAGTTACGGAGATATAAAAGCTGGGACTTACGCTTGGGAACACGGATACGATACGAAAGGTAAATGAGATCGTGACATCAAGCTACTACAATCTGTCAAATTTCTTTAATAGATTTTAAACTTTATCGCTAAAGCATTAAGGTTTAATGTTGATTGGGAAAATTTGACAGTTTCGGGTAGCTTGACCTGCTGGCGTCTGTACATATATGGACCCACGGAGCACAAAACATGGACCCGATCAATCACACCACATCGCTGTGACAAAATGTGGGTAGCAGGCAGCAGCTGTGGTTACGTGTGAATAGTGTCGCAGCTTTTTGCAGTTGCGTTGTGGTAAAGTACAAAATTTCGATGTGGTTGCGTTGTTGCTAGTAGTTGCGATGTCGTTATGTTGTGGTTACCACAACACAGAATTAACGAGGGGCGCACCCACAGTGCCGTCGGGTCAACGCAATGTTGGTTTGGCGATGTGACCGAATGTGGATTTTAAAAGTCAAAATATGTGATTCGTTTGATTTATGATGAATTGATGATTGATGAATAAAATTAAAATAATTCATTTATTGTAGTGTGTGTACGTGTGATGGCCATGGCCATAAGGGAAACACGGTCAAGTATTATAATCATTAGCTTTCATTCCGTACAATTATTTTCCTCTGTTTCGTTTGTTGACACTCTTAAACAAATCTTTTCTTTTGATACTTTTTGAGGGGCCTTCAAGCTACACCACGCTACTGCCCACGATGCGATGTGTGGTAGCAAAAACACGTAGAATATTTTTCAAAACCTCAAATTTTTTTTGGAAATAATTTTAATGGGTAAAAACCTAATGAAAATTAACAGAAGCAAATCCCATTTTCAAGCTCTATAGTTCATTTAGTAAAATTACAGAAAATCTAACCTATGCAAGTCAGGTTGCTCTAATTTTCAAGCTCGCTGCACTCGCTCATCATTCTCTTAATAAAATCACAATGATAGCTTAGCCAAGTATCACAGTCAGGTTGCTTCAATTAGAATTTTATAGCTTAGGGCTGTCCAAACCAGATACGGACCCAGGCCAGTATATTTTAATTAGTTTTGAGGGCCGCAGGAACAAATACCATTTTTTTTAAGAAAAATAAACGTCTTTTTACATTTTGTTTGACAACAACAACAAAACGCACACAAATATACCTACAGTTCGGATTCGGAAATTCCATTAGGGCTGCAGTCTTGTAAAATTCACTCACGGCGAATTATTTGTGCAACTTTGTAGTTTTTTTAACAAAATAATGAAATAACATGAAATATTTTTATTGTACAGACGCCAGCACATCAAGCTACTACAATCTGTCAAATTTCTCTAATAGATTTTCAACTTTATCGCTAGAGTAGGTATTAAGGTTCAAGGTTGATTGGGAAAATCTGACAGTTTCGGGTAGCTTGACCTGCTGGCGTCTGTATAGGTACAGACGCCAGCAGGTCAATAACCTAACCTACCCAATGGTGACAGAACCTTGTTGCCATCTGAGTATTTCGTTCGTTTAAGGCTGATTTCTCCATCGCCAGATAACTTTATGCGAGGAATAATTTTGAAATATTGACAGTTATTGAGGTTATTTCATACAGAAACTGTCACAACGTCAATTTTATTCCTCGAATAAAAGTTATCTGGCGTTGGAGAAATCAGCCCAGAATGATAATTTTTATTCGTGGAATAAAATAAAGAACTGTCAAAAATGTTCCTCCGATTAAATTATCTGGCGATGGAAAAATCAGTCCTTATTAAAAAAAAAAAACATTTTATTGAGCTCGATCCATGGAAATTCATTGTGATTTCGAAGCGGTAGATTCTCTTCGCTTTACATACTAAAATTATTATACATAGGTACACCGAGAGCTATTTTTAAATGAAAGTACAACGCTAAATCGATATAAAATTTATTTTAATTTAAAATATTTTCATAACAAACATGTGGGTAAATAAAAGTTTACTGGTCTTAACTCTAACGTCAATATTTACTTTCTTAGATCAGGCGCGGTCGCAGCCCAAGATTGGGGGGGGGGGGGGGGGGGGTCACCATGGGTGCCGAGGAATATTAATAAGGGAAGTACATCTCCTCGTTGGTCCAGTGGTCGCCATCGTGACTGCTGAGCATGAGGTCCTGGGTTCAATTCCTAGGTTGGGTACAGTTTTATTAGGTTTTTCTATCAGACATTTCTCAGGAGCAGCCTGGAGTCTGGATTTATGCCTGGTTGGTGGCAGGAGGCTCACCCTCTATGACATGGGACTTAAACGTATCTGGCGAAATGGGGGTGTAAGTACTATATGAAGGTACACCCCTGCATAACCCTTCGGGGACTAAAGATTATGTAGGGTGGGAAGAGCGAGCAAAGCGAGCTCGAAAACTAACAACCCACCTCAGTTTGGTTTGATACTTTCAAGCAGAAATAGGAGTTGCATTGTCGACTTATCTAAGCAAGCCCAAGCAACTACGAGAATGTAGAATGCAAGAGCGAGCGAAACGAGGTCGAAAATTTTGCACACTCTCGGATAGGTTCGATTTTCTTTTGATCATTCCAAAACTTTTTGAAATCGTAATGAATTTATATGGATCGAACATATAAATTCATTGCGATTTCAAAAAGTTCGAGACCATTGATTCTCTTCGCATTACATACATACATCGAGAGCTTCTTTTAAATAAAAATGCAAAGCGTAATCGAGATATAATTTATTTGAATTTAATATATTTAAATGACAAACTTGTAAGTAAATAAAAGTTTATTATTGATCACTATCAGCAATCATAAAAGTATAAGGGTTAAGTAGATAGTCTTCGCAAATATTTTTCTCTTCAAATGATTGCAAAATCTCTTGATCTAAGTACTCATTAATCACAGATGCACAGCTCATGTCCTTAGTCACGTATGCTAGTGGTGCAGTTAGCTGGTGTATGGCGACCGTTCGCTTCGAGTGGAGTTGCAGCGCTTGCGCAGGTGATGTCACGTGTGCAGTCGCGGCGCGCAGCAGCACCAGCTGAGAGCGCAGCGCACGCGCCGGTGCCACGTAGCCGCGAGCGCGCTCGATACGCGCCAGTGCGGCCTCTATGAGCGCGCGTGAGTACTGCGCCGAGTGAGGCACACGACCTAACAAAGCCCGCACACACGCGTCCACTTTCTGTGGCCACGAATCTCCGTCTTTAAGTGCTCCCTCCATGTCCACAACGTCGTCACCCACCATCAACTTAAACATATGTCTGAGCACTCCATTTTGCAGTTGCTCTTTTGTTTTATATTCTGCGATATTTTCTTCAATCACAGTTTGAAGCTCGCTCGGTGCACATCCTAGGCAATATATAGTACCACTTAAACCTAAAATGTAGAAATAAATGGCATTAGTTTTGTTGATTAGGTACTAGGTACTTAAATTAGGTACTTTTTAGGAACTAAAAAAAAAAAATACGGTTGTTAACTAATATTTTCTAACCATGATCCTCCAGGATAGCTGCCATTTCCATCGCCACCAGAACGCCTGTTTCATAACCCAATAAGTAGAAAGTATTTTTCAATCCTGTCTTATTCAGCAGCACCTTAAAATATGAGAAGGTAATGTTAGGTAAAGTTGTAGTTGGTACATATTTAATTTTCATAACTGGTTATTTTTAATTTTAAGGGCTCATACATCAACGTATCTCTGTGCAGTCTCCCGCTCTGTCTCCGTCGGGCGGTCGAGTCCCGGCTGTAGCACCAGCGCCGGCAGCTTGAGGCGCTCGCACAGCACGCGGAACCTCTCGTGATGACCCTCAATACCCGGCACTATGCACAAATACGTCTGGCTCGCGTCAAATTCGTCTTCACGCTGAAATATTTGAAAAAGTTTTAGAACACGATGAATCAAGTGTACGATACGATGTGACCAGATATAAGTTGATGATGCCTAAGATCATGGCATATAGAATTTATGTATGAAAGAAGATGGTTATCTTCTTTGCTGATAAGGTCACGATGTGGTGCATATAATAGATCTTATCTCACCTGTTTACTTCAAATATTATTAACCGCATAAGTACCTAACTGCGCAATATGTAAAATATGATTTGTATTATAGTTACCAAATCGCTGCCACTAGTGACTGTAGGCATGCATACTATTTCTGAAGTAGCAAGTAGTTCGTCCGTGTCCACGTAAGATATGAATGTCGTTAAGCCTTTAACATCTTCCAAGGCATTTTCTGTTTCATCCAAATTCAGTATTCTGGTGGTCAAATAAAACCGTTCAATCCATAATTTTGGTATGATTTTTTAAATATACCACATTTAATTTTGTAAAACAACTTACGTTTCAACTGCTAGCTGCGGTATCTCGTGTTCGGAGAACTCAACGTTATGGTTAATTCTCAAATAACTAGCAAGCAGTAGTAGTTTATCCTCTTGAATTCCAAGTTCTTCTAAAGTAGTTGTTTTAGGGGTGTTCTTTTTCAAATTTATATCTGGACAAATATACATTATTTATTTAAAATACTAAATAAGTTTACAGTATGCGAACACCAAATCGTTTAGGTATATGCTAAATAAAAGATAAAGAAAAAGTTACTTAAAACAACTTGCAAATTGTTTTTTTTAATCTACACTATTAGTTTTCTCTTTAGAGCAAGATTACACCACTAACCGGCCAATTCCGCTAATTGTTTCAATAGACTAGGTTGTTGTCCATGAGTTCTCTGTACAACCACCAAGGTGTCTACACCACAAAGTGCGCGTTCCACCGCGTCCACTGTACCACCAGCACTCGACTCCTGAATGGAAATTAAGGTAGTTATTGATAAATGATAAATAAATCATAAATGATTTTATTTTGTAAGTAGGTTTGTACAAACACTTTTACACGTCAATCATATTTTAAAACTAGATGAGGTCGGCGTTTCCTATCTGACTACTCTGAGAAGAAAGGCCGAACCAAACTCAGAGGTCACAGTCTCTTTTAAAGTCCAGACATAATCTTGGTCAGATCATATGAAGACCATGCAGGTCGATGTCTGAGATGGTCTTTTGAGGAAAGAACCACACAGATTGAGAGGACCTGTCCAGTCAGTGCACGCATTTGTCAGAAATCAGTGCAGCTCAACTCAAAACTTAAGGAGCTCGACGATTCGACGAACAATACCAAAGAAAGGACATTTGGGTAGGCCGCATTAATTACTCAAACTGCCAGACCATGACAAAACTAAGAGAACAGAGAGAAAAATAAAATATAATAAAAATAAAGTGACCCACATAGTATTCACATTCACAATAATTAAAATAATAGAATACTTTACAAAGTAAGCAAATGTCACAGTACTTATATATAGAATTCATTGATGTCAAAGTGTATATAAAAAAGAAAAACAACAACAAAACAGAAAAATAAGAACACTACATAGGTAAAAAATTGGAAGCATCTCAATCCCAAGCCTTTTTGTCCTCGATATAATCCTTAACGGTATAAAAGGCTTTCTGGCACAACTTACGTTTAATGAATGATTTGAATTTATTAAGGCTTAGATCTTGAACGGGGCTTGGAACTTTATTGTAAAAGCGTATACATTGGCATCTGAACGAGCCACCTATTTTCTTGAGCCTTGTTATAGGTACAACAAATTTGTGTTTGTTCCTAGTATTTATATCATGGATATCACTGTATTTTTTAAACAATTTTATGTTTCTATGGGCATATAAAAGATTTTCATAAATATATTGAGAAGGCACAGTCATAACATTAATCTCTTTAAATTTGTCTCTGAGCGAGTGTCTCGGACTTAATTTATAAATTGATCGAACAGCTCGCTTCTGCAAAACAAAGATAGTCTGAATATCGGCGGCATTTCCCCACAATAGAATACCGTACGACATTACACTATGAAAATAGCTAAAGTACACTAAGCAGGCTGTCTCTATATCAGTTAAATTACGAATTTTTCTAACAGCGTATGCTGCGGAACTTAGCTTTTTTGACAATTTATCTATATGTGGACCCCACTGAAGCTTAGCATCCAAAGTTATGCCCAAGAATACTGTGCTGTATTGTTTTTGTTTTTTTAAGTTGATTCGTTGTTGGGCGTCCATCAACGAGTTTCGTTGATCTACTGCAACGCTTACAAAACTTTACGGATTTTCAAAGTCGATGAAGAACATTTTGATGGTCTGTTATGCTAAAACTTACCTTCTTCAGTTGAGGTAGTGATATCAATTTAGCTGGTAATTCATTTTGAGCACGGGAAAGACACGTCGGTTTTCCAAGCATAGTCTCACCAACATTTATCACCGCAAAGTATCTGAAAAAATTAAAATATTAAGGAAGATTAAATGGATAAAGATTTACAAACAAAACATTATAATTGTATTTATTTATCAAAGAAATGAACAAACAAATCTGTAGTGTTACCTTAAATCAGGACAAAATCTTCTTGAAACAGCATCCAGATGAGCAAAGAATGTTTCTTGAACCATTTTACCATCATTGGTAGTGGTATAAATGCTTTGAATAGAGCCCAATTTAGTAGCATCCTTAAGTAACTCTACAAAATCAGTTTCATTATTTAATTCCTGAGACGACATTTGGAATTGCACGCCGATCTTCTCCCAATTCCTGAATAATAGAAAAGTACTTTCTTGTTAGGCTAGGTTAAGACATAGCATCATCATCATCATGTTCATTTGGATTATCAACATGAGCAGAATTGAGTTTATCCATTTGCTTACCGTAATTTAAATTGGAACTTTGCAGTTGTATGGGCCTTACTGTGAATGTGTAGTTTCCTCGCACCTCGAGCAACTAATTTGTCAACCATCTGCAGTCCAAAACGTTCTTCATTCAATACTACAACTTGGCTGTGATTTGGGTTGCAAGAGATTCTGCAATCAAAATAATAATATTGTGAATTACAATAAACTACATATAATGAAACAGTCAAAGCTGTCACTACAACTGCCTGTTACCGAGAGGAGGCCTGTGTCCCAGCAATGGGAACATTATAGGCTGATTATGTAGTCAAAGCTAAATCTCGTTCCTGCAAAATTACAAAACAGAAAAAGGGTCTCTCTTCACCTGGGCTCCGCTTGTGTCGAATGTTCCTGCATGTTAAGCAGCACCCTGCCGCGGTGCCTGCTGGCCG